>VZTU01022365.1:62220-133150 GCA_013400835.1 Zapornia atra | reverse complement strand
TGCGGGGAGCGGAGATCGAGACCTAAAGGGGATCGGAGAAAGGCTTTGGCTGGGGTGGGGGGAGAGAGGAGACGAGCCGCTCTGTTGAGAGCTGAATTTGGAACGTGCGTGAGAGCAGAGCCTGGCCTCGGCAGCGCCGCGGCTAAAAATAACCACGGCGCAGACCTCCTTTCAGTGAGCACTAACCGCTTCCAGACAGAGGAGACGAGGCCCTTGAGGAGGGAACCGCGGCCACTTCACAGAGACGGCTTTGTAACGCCCAGGCTCCAGGGAGCTCGCTGGAAACGCTGTGCCTGCAATTCACTCACAACTTGGCTTGTGGGGCTGTGCCGACACGCACGTTGCTTCGGCTCGCACGTAGGAGATGCAGGCAGCAGGGTTTGCGTGGCGCTGCAGGTTCCACATTAGCTGCAGCAAACCCAGTGCGAGCCTTTGCACTGCTCTGGCACCCCTGTGCCGGGCTGCGTCCCCCCCGGCACCGATTCAGCCCCTCCAAGATTCCTTCTGCTGCAGCCAAAACCAAAATGACTTCTGAGCCCATTTCAAACACATCCCTCTCACCACTGCATTCATCACTACCCCCAGCTGACCCCACGGCCCTGCTCTGCAGCAATGCCCCACCAGAGCTCTGGTACCTGCTGTGAAACACCCAAATCCTCCTGCCTCACCTTGCGCTGCCTCACCCTCCTGCCCTTGACTGTCTGGCTGCGATGCGTGGCTCCAGCCAGAACGCTTGGGGATGGCAGGGGATCTGGTAGGGATCTTCCCTTCAGTTATCCAACAGTTTGCAACAGTCAGCTTCAGTCACTGCCCTGGCAGCACGCTGGGGCTGGCAGCACTGACCGCACTCCCTGTTTTAACTTCCCAGCAGTGGAAGATCAGAGCAGGGAAGGACAGATGGTCCCTGTGTGCTCTGCTGTGCTGCCACAGCTCCGTAGCCGCTGCATTGAGAAAACCATGGCATTTGCTTTGGGAGAAGCACCCGGCTGGCTCATCTTGTAGGCCATGAACTGCTTTTACTTGCTGCTGTTCCTGAAGGAACTCCATGCTGCTACAGGTGCGGATGCATAGTGCTGCTGACCTCAGCACAGCCAGCTATAGGGTTGCCATCCTTGGGTCAGACCCTCCACCCCTTCACTCTGATGCAGCCAGGAGGAGCAGAGCAGGGAGTGCTTCCAGAGGTGCTGAGGGCAGGCCTCGGGCCCGAGGGACAGCAGTGAGCAACCCAGAGCCTCGGCCTGAGTGGCTGAGCAGAAGAAACATGCTCACAGCTGCTGCAGTAGCTGCGTGGGTGAGGTCAGCAGAGCAGCACGCAGCAGACAGACAAAGAGCAGAGAGGCAACTTGTTCAGCTTTGAGCACCCTGGTCCCCTCCAGAACTCTGAAGGGAGCAGGGCCTTAGCACCCCCTGCGTGGCACTCCTCCCTGGTGCCACCTTGCCCTAGAAACCCCCACGTCTAGAAAACCCCAGTGTCTCCAGGACACTGCAATTTATGCCAGAGCCTCCCCCATCAAACCACGGGCAAGCACCAGAGGAGCCCAATGCCTGTCCAGCCCTCAGGTAATGCAAAATTTCCTCTGCGCAGAGGGGGCTGGACCAAAGCAGCTGTAGGGTTTGTCCCCCAGGGCCTTGAGCTTTGCACTTCCCTCCTCTCTGTGGCAAATAGTTGGTTTTACCTAGAACCACTCTGAGCTGGGATTACCAGATCTAGATCCAACTCTGCTCTGTGCTCTTGCCATACTTCAAGTTGTACTTATAAACATTCCAGTATTTGCTTCCCGTTGGGTTTGGGTTTTTCATTTCCACTCTTTCCCAGCAGCAGGAACCCAAAGGTGCCGCAGCCCAAGCACTGGCCACCTCTGCTCCACCCAGGCCTCTGCTTATCCATGTCCAGAAGCGGTGCCAACAGCTTTCAAACGGGTGCTGCTTAAAGGTATTAGGAAGATTGAGCGCAGTTATCTTACCCTGGGGCTTCGCTGATCCCAGCGGGCAGCAGCCAAGTGGAACCATCCTTCAATCCAAGCAGTTTTACCAGCTTTTATTAGAAACACCAGCACATTTCAAGTTTCCTCTTTTTGATCACAAATATAGTATTTTTCCTCTTTTTAAGTACACAGCATGAGACACAGCATCAGGGCTTGCCAGCTTTTTTTTTCTTTCCTTTTTTTTTTTCTTTACAGCAATTTCTTTCTCTTGGACAAGCTTTGGGTTAGTGTTCACTGACCTCACCCCCAGCCCCAAATTTTGACATCTTGAACTGCTGAAGACAATTGACAATCTGCGTGGGCAGATGAATCCAATGGTAGTGAAAAAGATACACTAGTTAAAAGTTTGTGAGAAAAGTCGAAGCAGAGACCCTCTGAAGTTAAAAAAAGAGAATAAAAATGAAGCAGCGCCACGGCGCGCTTACTGCTTTCACAGCACGGGGATAAAAGTCTGAGATAAACCCTTTGCTCTTCTCCCCCACCCCCCATCCTTCTCTAAGGCCTTTCCTCGAAAAACAAAAGGCTGGAGGAAGCGCTGATGTGATGTGAAAAGCCAAGCGTGCCCCGGTGCAGGGTACCTCGCTGGGTCTGCTGTGAGTCCCATGCCAGTCGCACTTCATCGAGAAGCCTCCAGGTCTGAGGGATGGGTCAGGCTAGTCCTGGTTTTAGCTCACACCTAACACTAGGCCCAGTTTTAGCTCACACCTAACGTTGGGACCATTTCCCTGGATTTTATTTTTTTTAAATCCAAGAAAGTAACTCATTGCAGGGAGGAGGGGCAAGCGTCCCAGGAAGATGAGGGCACGGTGACAGGGTATTTATTGAAGGGAACATGGACATGATTTGTTATTTTTTATTCCACAGAAAACCCTCCAACCTAGACTCAGAGTTAACAGCAAAAAAATAGTGTTAAAGTCAATAGGCTCATATTTTACTGTAGACTAAATAAATTAGCCTAGAATTAACTCAATACTCTCTATTTTCCTTTCACTGGTGATCCTTCTCTAAAGTAATGCAGTTTGGTTTGTTTTTAAAAAGCAACGGCTATTAATAATTTATTCCAGTTAACCCTTCAGGCTGCACACCTGCAACTGCCCCATGGCCAGGCACCCTTCCCCTTCCCCAAAAAGGAACCAAGATCGCTCAGGGGTGTGGTAAAACCAGACCCATTACCCACGGTACTGCACGGATCCTGTCGCTGCCTCTGGCTGCTCTGTGTAACGAGTGAATATTCATAGCCATGTCTTACAAAGAACATGATCCAAAAAATATATAAATAAATAAAAACCTTAAACATTCTTACATGGATTTTTAAAGAACAGAATACATGTTAAAAACTTCAGTAATTTATATCAATTTTAAGCAATACTTTATATACAATGGAAAAAAGACATGCATAGTCCAAATACAATGTTGAAAACAGCATTTTCATAACAAAAAACCCAAACACTAAGTGTTAATACCATGTACATGAATTCAAGAAGGACCACCCTTTTTGTCTGTTGCACACAGTTTATTTAACAATATGATATTATAAGTAAGAAATGAGTTTTTCTTTTTTACCATTCTATACAGTGATTGAATCTTCTTGGATTTTCTTATTTATAGTAATTATAGAGCTTGCATGATTTACACTAGAATTGCTTTTCCTCATTTCAAGTTTCACACAGAAGAAAGAAAGAAAAGAATGCTTCTTCTCTATTCAAATCAGCACGGTCTAAGAGTGATCATCCCTATTTTCATCTAAAACCAGTTTTATCAGAGAAACAAAGCAACAATTTCTACATCTGCAAGACAAGGGGGTTGGCGTTGGCCAATGTGTGGTTGTGTGTGCAAGAGTCAGTTCCTATCTGTCGGGGTAATACTTCAAACGCCTGCAGAGTTCGCTATAGAAAAAAAACCTCCCCGCAACGTGGCAAAGTTACTGGGATACATTGATATTGTTGCATTATTTCAGGAAACAGTTTCTGAATATTATTTTTTGTTTTTTTTGTTTTTTTTTCTCTTCTTTTAAACGCAAATGTTTAAAGTCTTGGAAATACAAATAAAAAATATGAATATAATGAACTTGTTTTTTTCCCCATTAAAAAAAAGGTATGAGTCAACAGCAACAAAAAAAATAAAAACAAAAAAAAAAAAACAACCCCACAAAAGAGACCAGATATTTTAACCGCCTGGCTTTAACAAAAAAATATATTCTTTGTATTGTTTTTCTTTTTTTTTTTTTTTTTTAAACAGCAATTCGTTCTTCCATGTGTAGGAAGCAGCAGTTCCATCTAGGCTCCAAAACAACCCAGATGTCTGAATTTTCAGTACAAAATGTCCCAAGAACACGAAAGGAAAAACAACAAACAAAAAAGAAAAAGTAATGATGCTCCCATAATGCTACAAACCCTCCACAAATTTTTCTAATGTGTCCCCGGTGGTGTCCCCGACCAGAGACAACTCGTTAGACAACGCGCTCCTGCTGGGGGTGTTGAGTTGTGGAAGCATTGCACTCTGTTCCGGGTTGCCCAAGTGTCCCTGATCCATGGAGCTAGCCATAGTGACTGCGAGTCCTGGGTGGGGGGAGCCAGTCTGGGGAGACACGTGGTGAGGTGACGGCTGGGGCTGTATCCTGGGTGACGGGCTGGAATGTGGCGGCTGGGACTGGGGACGGGGAGACTGAACAGGTGCTGGGGACCGCACCTGGTTGCTGAGGGAGGTGGCGATCTGCTGGCCAGGGAGATGAGACGCCTGTGGTTGTCCTGAGAGCATGTGCTGCTGTGGGCTCATGGGGTTCGGCTGCCCGGGGGACCCTATCTGCTGTTTCATCTGCTGCTGCTGCAGGATGCGCTGCTGCAGGGCTTGCTGGATGTTGGGGGTGCCGTCCGCCCCCAGGCCAGGCTGGCCCATCTGGTTCAGCTGCCCCATCTGAGCCATCTGGCCCATGGACCCCCCCTGTATTGAGAGATGCTGCTGCATCCGCTGCTGCTGCATGGCTTGAGGGTAACCTCCAGGTCCCTGCGGCTGCTGGACCTGGTTGTGTCCTGCCATCCCTCCTGCCATGCCGGCCCCTCCTTGCTGCTGCTGCTGCTGCTGCTGCAGCAGCTGCCGCCTCAGTATTTCTCTGTACTGCGGGCTCATGTTGGCCATGCTAGGGTTGTGACCGGGGTTCATGATGTTGATCGCTTGTCCCTGGGGATTCATGGCTCCTATCCCTTGCTGCTGGGGAGGAACGCTCGGCCTCTGCACTCCTGCTTGCATTGCGTTCATGTTCTGCAATCCTGCTTGAGCATGCATGCCCGGCTGCTGCATGCCCGTCTGCGGCTGCTGCATCCCAGGCTGGGGCTGTATGCCTGCCTGTGGCTGCATCCCAGGCTGGTTAGCCACGTATTTGGCCGTTCTTTGCTTTATAAAGGCTGCCATAAGCTGCGGGTTGGATTTAAGGATGTTAAGAACCTGCTGTTGCTGCTGTGGAGAACTCGGCGATTTCAGGGTCCTCAGTAAGTCCTGAAGTGCATTCGGGGGGATGCTCCGTGGTGGCTGCTGCACACCTGGCATCCTCGGCCCAGCCACTGCTTGTGGCGTCGCCATGGGCATAACCGGCCTCGCCATTCCTGGCTGCATGGGTTGCTGCTGCGGCATGGGAGGGGACTGCCACTGCCCAGGCTGCATGTTGGACATCACGGGGCCACTCACCGGGTTGGGCCGGGGTACATTCATGCTGACTTGCTGCATCTGGTTCACTGAACCCACCGCCGGGTTGACTAGCCCTGGGCGACCAGGAGGCAAACCATTGTTGATGTTGTTGACCCTGTAGAGCTGCTGCTGCTGCTGGGCAGCTTCTCTCTCGATCTGCCGAGCCGCTTCCACCGCGGCCGGCGGCGGCTGAGCCGGAGGCGGAGGCGCGGAAACCGGGTTTGCAGGTTTTCCTGTTGAAACAGTAGTAGGGGGCTGAGTTCTGGACACACTGGGAAAGCCAGCCGGTGACATACTTACAGGGGAAGGCTGGGGCTGGGGAGGAGGCTGCGGCGTTTGCGGTGTACTTGGCTGCTGCGTAGGGGTTCCAGGCGTTGCTGAGGTAGGAGAAGGCAAACTTTGCTGAGGCACGTTTCGGGTGTTCATAGTAGCCATCCTTCTGCGCATGAGCTGAGCCTGCTGCAGGCGGTGCTGGATCTGCTGCTGTCGAAGCTTGTGTTTGATATTGAGACAGAATGGCACGGGGCATTTGTTCTCTTGGCAGTGTTTGGCATGGTAGCAGCAAAGAGCTATGAGCTGTTTGCACACCGGGCAGCCGCCGTTGGTCTTGCGCTTGCAGCCCTTGGTGTGCTGGACAACCCGCTTCATCTTCTGGCAGGATGGCAACGAGCAGTTTGCATTGCGGCACTGACAGGCGTGGACAAGGGACTGAATGCAGCGCTGGATGCTCAGCCGTCGCGACTCCTGGGGGCTCTTTGACTGTTGCTCTCCTTGGCTGTTGCTCTCATCATCCAGGCCCAGGCCCCACTTCACCATCTTGTGGTCGTGGCTCTTAGTGTTGTAGCAGTTAATACAGAGGTCATAGTCCTGCAAGCAAAGGAAACCAGAGTTGTGTACCCAGCACTGACCACACCCCGCCGTGACGCCACAAGCTCCAGCCACGGTGGTGGGGAACACCACCCATCAGGCTGTGGTTGGGTCTTTGCTTTATTGCATGCCAGAGTCGGGCAGGATTTGGGGAGTTTTGGTTTTCCCTTTTGATGACAGGCACTATTTACTTTCCTGTGATGTCTACTGGGGCACCTACCTAAGGAGGGCCAAAGCCTCCAACAGCCAAGCCTGTGCAGCAGGGCTGGCTCTCCTTGTAGCCTACTTGGTGCAACTACCAACTAACAATTGCTACCCTGAAATACATAATTTTAAGATCTCCAAACCAACCCTCAAATTGAGTGCAGGTTTCATGCCAGGACAGGCACTTATCCGAAAAGCCGCTCATCCCCCCACATTTTCACTGCCCCATCCTCTCTGCACAGGAGGAAAGGCACTCCCTTCCACCACGAGCAACGTGAAGGCCCTACCTCCTTCCACCACGTAATTCTCCCAGTGTGTACAACCCGTTTTCCTGCGTTCTTGCCTCAAGAAGAGGCCCTGTTCAACGCTTTCCTCAGAGGGATTAATTAAGACTCTTCCTCTGCAAAGCTGGCAATAACTTGGCAGTGTAAAAACCAGGCTGCACTTACTAACATTTTTTTTGGGGGTTCAGCTACAGCCAGAGGTCATCACAAGGCCCTATAGAGGCTATCTTCTCCTCAAATTCACCTGTGTAACTCCACACATAATTGCTCTCTGACTTAGCTCAGTGGAAGTGATCTATGCTGTACAAGTACCAGTCATTAAAAGCATCCAGCCAGGTTAGGAAGCGATCATTTGGGCTGATCTGAGTGGCACACTGCCACTACTGCTGGGCTGAGGAGAAAACGAGCTGTGTGTGTCAACCACCTCACCCAGCTTTGTGACAGCCTGGACACGTGCCCAGCTGCACTCTTAGAACACCAAGTACCACATCTAAAGCAGAATGAAAATGAAAGCTTCCTTGCAGAAAGGTGCACTGACTGCTCCCATGGGCATCCTGTTAATGCCGTCAAGTTCGCGCCCTGAGGATCCCGACCACTCGACACAGCCACACCCCGCCACCCAGCCCTGAAGTGCTTGATCTTTAAATTAAAAGCTCATCAATGCAGAGGAGCAGCAGTGGGGTAAGTGCTGCAGCAGTAGCCATTCCAGAGTACTGGTGCTTTCCACGGAGAGACACTAAAGAGGCATTCAGTTGAGAAGAGGTACCCACTGTGGTAAGTCACCTACCCGTAAGGCTTAGCAGCCCTTTTGTCAGGACAGCCTTAATTTGGAGGAACTCTGGGCAACATAAAAGAAATTTGAGCTCGGCTGTTGGGCAAGAGTGAGCAGAAGTCTCCAGGCATATACACCTACCTCACAGACAGTGCAATGCCACCTTGTTTCCACATGATGTTTGCACTCATTGCACGTATAGACAAAGCGATCCTGCCCTTGAGTATGTAGTTCCACCAGCATGCAGAGCGTGGACCACTTGGACCGGCGTAGTGAGGAGAACTCCCAGTGCTTATCTCTGGCTAAGGTGAGGAAGGCATCCCGCCCATCCATCAAGTCACAGCTAAGTAATGGATCAGGGTCCACAATGGGAGGCAGAGTGTTAATTACAGGCCCAGCATGTAAATGAATCACAAAAAAGACCTGCAGATAAATGGGGGAGAAAGAACAAGATCAATGAGGTTAGATAAGCTTGCAGGGAAAAAGCTCTGTTGCAGGGGCAATGTGGTGCAAATGTTATCCAATTAACTCAGTTCAGGCTAATCTGTTACACAACAGAAAGAAATGCTAGTGCAATCACAAGCTTTACTCCTGATTTTTCAGTTCTATCATCCTGCCTGGATTTACAGGGAATAAAACCCTGCTCTTTACCCAGCACATTTTGACAGTACCTCTTTATGCTTCTCCATAGTGGCATAGAGCTTCTGAGACAGATCATTGGACACATTTGGCATGCTGGGTTTCTTCTTGTTAGCTCTGCTGATGCTGCTCTTATTCTTGTTGGTTTTTTTGTTGTTCTTTTTCTTGGCATTTTTGCTGTCACCCTGGCTTCCCTGCAATAAAGGCAGAGGAAAGAGGTTGTGCTTTAGAGCTCTCTCCCAGTCACTGCAGCCGAAAGGGAAAACACTTCTTTGTCAATAACAGAACTCTGACCCAATACAAGCCAGCCATACTGTGTTAAACAGATTCTATCTTCCAGGGAAAATCAAAAGCCAAACCAGCAGGCAAACAAACTCAAACACTGTTTAAAAGCAGATTTTTAAAGTATGCATGTTCATCAAATAATTCGTATCTTACACTTGTGCTTTTCCTTCTCAGACACTCTGTGCTGCAGCTTCCACTGCTTGCTTTACAGGCAAATCTTAGATATGTGATGATAAAATGAGTTACAAATAAACTGGACTTAAAAAAGTCCAGAAGTGCAGGATTTTGCTTTGTTGTGCATTTGGGGTTTCACACCCTTGCTCAAGCTTTGATCTGATGGTTTCTGTTTGGTTTTACTGAACAAATTCAGGGCTAGTACACAAGAAAGAACACGTGGGATTTCCAACCTGTGAAACAGAATAATGGAATCATAGAATGGCATGGGTTGGAAGGGACCCCAAGGATCACAGAGCTCCATCCCCCTGCCACAGGCAGGGCCACCAACCTCCAGGCCTGGAGCTACACAAGGTTGCCCAGGGCCCCATCCAACCTGGCCTTGAACACCTCCAGGGATGGGGCACCCACCCCCTCTCTGGGCAGCCTGTTGCAGTCCCTCGCCACTCTTTCTGTAAAGAACTTCCCCCCAATCTCTCCTCTAACCCTTCCCTCCTCCAGCTTCACCCCATCCCCCTTGTCCTGCCAGTCTCTGCCCTTTAACAAGCTGACGCCCTCCTGTGTCTCTGCTCCCTTCAGGGACTGGCAGGCTGCAGTGAGGTCCCCCCACAGCCTTCTCTTCTCCAGGCTGACCCAGCCCAGCTCTCTCAGCCTCTCTCCGTAGGGGAGCTGCTCCAGCCCTCTGAGCATCTCCGTGGCCATCCATCCTGAGACCTGCTGCTGCATACACAACTCCAAAAAAACCCCCCAAACCCTCACTTGGGTCCAAGTTACAACACAGGCCACAATGACCATCTACTGAATCGGGATGAAAATCATGAGAGCAAAAAATAGCAGATGATGCTATTTAGATGACCTGTGAGAACAGAAATAACTTTCAGACTTCTCATGTCCTTGAAGGAGAAAAGCCCCAGCCCACAGCAGGGAGCTCACCACTGGGACAAACCCCCTGCACTGCCAGGGAGCTGGGTATCTGAATGGTAACAATAAGCGACCAAAATATTCTCATACACACACAGAGGCAAAGAAGTTTCCTGAATATGATGTACCAGCAAATACAGTTTATCCACAAACATATTTATTTATTCAAGACAAAACCCATTCTGGCTGAAGGAAGCAATCTCATGTCCAGCCTGGTGCCATCGCTCCCTGCCACCGGCTCAGCTTCCATGGAATCCCCTGTCCTACCCTGGCTTTCTCTGTAACTAGCTTTGAGGTTTGGAAATTAAGATTAAAAAACCTGTTTGGAAATTCAAACGACACTATTTTATGGGAAACCAGACAGAGCTCTAAGGGATTTGGAGTCAGAGAGAAATGAGCTACTGTATGTTCCCCAACGTGACTTCTTTCCCCCACATCTTCTACCCCACTGATGGATTAGGGCATGGTCTCCTCTGCTCACACACTCCAGAGCAGCAACATCCATCTTCACACAGAAACACCAGAAGGAGCAATGGATAGAAACTCAGCTGACCAGAGAATTTTAAGTTTTGTTTTTTGTCTAAGCCACTATCAATGAGTTTAAATTTTGTCCATTGTACAAAGCTATTCCTAAGTGCTTTAGGAAGTTCTGAGATTGCTTTTGTAAGACTTTATTTCCATAAAACTGAAGAGATCCTGGTAACTCAGCCAGCCCTGTCCCTCCAGAACCTCCCTCAGGAACTGCTGAGTATCTGCCAACTCTTTAGACTCTCTTTAACTAATCCTCACTATGTCTCTCTCCTCACATACAAAGTTTAAGCCCAAGAATTTAAGAAAAGACAGACACATTCTGCACCATCTCTGCACAAGGCAGATCACAAAGATTCATCAAGTGCTGCTTGAGGGGATCCCCACTGCTGAGCAGTTCCCTTCATAACGTGACACAAGTTTAAGTGATTGCACTGGGGAAACCCAGACTGGTTTGGATGAAAAGGGCCCTCAGACACCCCCACTCCCCTCCTGCTATAGGCAGGGACACCCCCCCGAGCCCAGGGTGCCCCAAGCCCCATCCAACCTGGACTTGAACCCTGCCAGGGATCCAGGGGCAGCCCCAGCTTCTCCAGGCACCCTGTGCCAGGGCCTCCCTGCTCCCTGGGAAGGATTTCTGCCCCCAGCTCCTCTCCAGCTGCCCCCCTGCAGCTGAAGGCCATTATCACTCATCCCATCACTACAAATGAAGTTCTCACACTGTTAATTTCATTTCTTTCTCCAAGACAAGTGGCAGAGACTGCACTGTTACCTTTTTTGTTGCATTTTTGGATGACATCTTTGGCAACCTGGATGCAGATTTTGTTCTCCTGCCACCCCAGGGAACACCCATGGCATTAAGTGGGGCCACAGGGATGTCACCAGCCCAGGCTGCACCTTCTCACTTCAGTCAGGCAGCTTGTATGAGTCTCACAGGTACATGTTCTGGGCCTTTTCAAAACCTCTTTCCCCCCTCTCAGCTGCAGAGGTGTACACCAGTGTTCTCACTGGAGAGGCATGCCAGGATATACTGATAGCTATGTTGTCAGCAAAACAGGACTGCAACTTCAACCTTCCAGCCTTGTCTTCCAGTTACTTTTACACTGCTACGTTTGCTGAAGTATTTCAGGATGAAGTTACAATCAGAAGGAACAAGGGGAGAACAATTAACTCTACGGTTCCATAAAAAGTGTAGCAACAAACTCCACCAGCTTTGAAGGGGCTGCTGAGGCTTAAGGGAACGGATGGCACAGTGGAATGGAGGGATGACTGTCTGTCATCATGCACATCCAACACACTGGATGCAAACTGCCACAGCATCTAAGCCCAACAGTCCCACCCCAGTTACAAGGTTTTGGCTCCTCCCCAGCCTGTTAAGACTCCACATTTTCTTACTAGATTTGTTTTCTAAACACCTTGCTGTAAATTACAAGTATCAGTACCCAAATGGCCCTTTGCCAGTATAAAAGTGTTAAGGCCATTTGGGTACTGATACAATCAAGACATAAATAAAAATGAATAATGAAATTCTAGCCAGGACCCTGAGGAAGTGGTTTGTATAGCTAAAAGAGAAAAAAAAAGAACAGAGAACACTGGTGAAGGAACACCACCACCAGGATCAGCATTTCACACCAATGAATTACACAGCTGGTAATAAATACTTCTCAATTTCAGCCCCCTACAAGTACCCTTGCCTAAATAACAGCAAAATTTAATTCAGCTTTGAGAAATACAGTATCTTCCAAAATGGAAATACCAAGGTGATTTACAAAGGTGTGAACCAGAAGCTCAGCCAAACGACTGCAAGCAAATGCAGCAGTCATGATGGGATCCAAAAACAGATTAACCATTTCTGAGAACAGAGCTGCTGAACTGACATAAAGAAGCCATCAGCTTGCTGTTGAAGGAAGCCAGAAACACAGGTAAAAGGAATCTAGATGGAACACCTGGTGTGAATTCCCTCTTTTTCAATTTACTGGATGTGGACTCCCTAATTTAGGACAGCATTGTCAGCCTTGTGAGCCAGAAGCAGATGCAGCAGGTGAAGTTCACTCACCTCTGTTGTTTCACTAGCTGCAGTGCTTTCTTCCTTTTTCCTTTCCTCCTCCTCCTGCTCCAGCTCCTTAATGCTTTCTTCCAGCACATTGGGCCAGAAATCACCTTCGAAGTAAGGCAGCTCCTTGGCACTTGTCAGCCTGTCCTCAGTTGCTTGTTTGAAGATGTCCTGTTTGGCATTATCACACAATACCATAAGGAAGTGAAGAGCACTTAGGATAGAACCAGAGACACAACCCTGTCCACCTGTGAACAGCCATACCTCACTCCCAGCCCACAGCCCGCTCCCGGCACAGCTCCTTCTCTGGGCACGGCAACACCGCTAGCAGCCCCACTCCCCTCTTAGAGCAACAGCTGCTGGGGCTCCCCCTAACCTCTGTCTGCCACCACTGGGGAGACTAAGACACCCTTGGAAAATAGAACAAACCCTTCTGTGGGAACTCAAAGTAAACCCCACACACTTGGCTTTTCCTACATGGCTCGTGGACAAGAGCAGGAATTGTTCTTGTGACAACAAGTGAAGCTCTGTGGACCACCTGGCTAGAAAGCCCAGGGACCACTGAGAGCAGGCACTTCACACAGCTGTTCCAGAGGTGGGTTTTTTTCACAGAATTGCAGGGGTTGGAAGGGACCTCAAGAGACCACTGAGTCCAACCCCCAAGCGTGTTGTGTTTAACGAGCGCCTACAAGACCAGCCAGCACTGCTCTTCTGATTTATTTGAAGACCACCTTATTAGGATACACAGGCTTTGCAGCTCTCTGCTACTCTGGATGAGATGACAAGGCTGTTCCACACACTCAGGAACTGTCCCTTGCAATCAAAACACTGATTCTTTCCTAGTGCTGCCACCACCATTAAGAAATCCTTGTCAGTTTGAGCACCCAAGGAGCAGCAAACACTACCTTTGCCATCTTCACCTTATTTCCTTGGGTACATGCCTGATATTCCCCAATCATGAAAATCATCCTTCCAAGTGAAGGTGCTGTTTTATCAGCAGTATTTTTTGATCTCTCACTCGTGGGGTGCAGTATGCCACCTGATCTTCCAGAATCACCAGAAGAAAACAACTTCTGAAACCTTAACAAGCGACAGACTCCCTTGCCTAGGAGGCAGCAGTGAAAGACAAGTTCAGGAAGGTAGGTTCTTGCACAATTCTCTTCATGTAGAAGCCAAACCCAAGGAATTTTTAGTCTGAGAGGCAGCAACTCCAGAAAGTGTAAGAAAATGAACACATTACCTGAGAATAAAGTCCCTTGTACAACACTACCATAATTTATTGTCTTACAAAACAGCATTAGCTACCTTCAAATGAAAAGCCCCTAAGAATTAATTTAGGAAGTCAACAGCAGCAAACCTTGTAGTCATGAATGATTCTCTCAGCAAATGCCTTGTCCAGCATCTTCTTATACCATTCTTGCAAGCGTTTGGGTTTGGGTATTTTCTGATCAGGGGGATGGCAATGAAAAATGTAGTCATCTCCTTCACTTGGGGGACAGGCCCAGATGTGTCCTGTCACATACCTGCATTAAACACACAACCAAAAAATAATCTTAACCATTTCAACTATCATCTTAAAATTAACTCAGACCTCTGCCTTCCCCCCCTCCCTGGCTTTCTTTTTCCTTTGTACCAAAGATCCTGAAGCAGTAACCTCTATTCATACAGGAGATGAGAAAAGGTCTGGGATACAAGAATGAAGCTTAAACATCAAATGAACCTCTGATAAAAAGCATCCTGGCAACAGAAAAACCACCTTAGTGATAAAATCTAAATTTCTCTCCACTGCAGAAGAGATATGTGTGTCTCATACCTCAGAGGGCAGAATCACAGGGGTTGGCAGGGACAAGAAGAGATCATTGAGTCCAACCCCCAAGAAGGAAAGACAGACTACCGCAGATTAAAAGCTACACAGCCTACTGGATAAAAAAGCCAAAAACTGAAGAAAAAGAAGAAAAATACTTTGTTTGCAAAGATCTCACTTACCCAAGTTTCTTCACATACTCCAAATATCCAATGAGGATCTCGTGATAGACTGCGGTTCGGAGACAGCGCGGGCGGAAGAAGTGAATGCTGTCCAGATAGGATATGTACACACGCCTGGAGCAACGAGAGAGGACACACAATCAGGTATGGCTGCACAGCTGCTCTGTCTGCTGAGACCCCACCAGACACAGCCACACTGAGCAGGGAGAAATTAATGACATCATTTTAATGCATCTTAACACGGTATAAACAGCTCTCATTGGGAAAAGATGGGAACCGTGGGTTTTAGGCAGCAAGAATATGCATCAAGAGGCAAAATTCATTAGAGAATAGAAAAAAACATTTGTGTTGTGATCACAGAATGGTCTGGGTTGGAAGGGACCTCAAGGATCACAGAGCTCCAACCCCCTGCCACAGGCAGGGCCACCAACCTCCAGGCCTGGAGCTACACAAGCTTGCCCAGGGCCCCATCCAACCTGGCCTTGAACACCCCCAGGGATGGGGCACCCACCCCCTCTCTGGGCAGCCTGTGATATTTGTTTTCTCCTTCAAAGTCACCAGCAGTCTTACAGTCGGTCTTATTTGTGCCACAGAATTGAAAGGCATCTCCCACTCTTGAGTATCTGAGAACAACTGTTCAGGGAATATGGCAAGAAGCTCCCTGCGCAGGCAGGGGTGGTACAGAAGTGAGGGTACCTGGTATTTGGAGGGGGGCAGTCTGAGCCGTACTCCTGGACGTGCATGCCGAAGAAGCACACATCTACCCCATCGATCTCCTCAAATGCAAAGAGAGCTTTGGTACGGTAAGGGAAAGACTCTGACATCTCACCAGAATCCACAAACCTGATGGGAAGGGGGGGAGGCAGAACAGGAAAAAGAGAAAAAATAAAATGACAAGAAGCCAATTATTAAACCAGTGTCCCACCAGAATGAGGAAATTATTATTGTAATCTGTAACTCAAACATTAATGCAGGAGCTGAGCAGGGTCAGATCAGAGCTGTATTGAAACAGGGAGCCCCACTGCCATAAACTCAAAGACAGTTTTCATACAGTTAACGTAGGACTGAAGAGGCAAGCACTGAGTAGAAGGGCATCCTCAGACACCACAAGACTTTAAATATGTTGCAGAGTAGACAACCCGATGCATTATGATGAAGCAATGCCATGTAAACACTGTCTTCATGAACTAAAGTCTGAATACTTCACAGAATAAACCCTTTAGGCTTCTAATTTACGATAAAGCAAACTGAAAATAACTTCTGGAAGCTCAATACTTATAAACCACACAACAAAATGAAAGAACAATACGTAACAGAATCTCAGCAACCATTCCAAACCCAGTCAGGAGTTCTGTACTGCTAACCAAAGCATGGGCAGACTCTCAAGTTGTAGTAATATGAAGTCATAGTATTACTGCCAAACCCAGGATGTTCCCCCCACTACCCCCAAAGAGTCACAACACAACTGTCACCTCCCCCAAATTCATTCACTACCTACCATACTTTCATAATCTTACTCAAGCCCAAGTTTCAATAACGTGCAAAGGGAATAAGGTGTGAATCAGCACGGTCTGGCAATGTTTAAGCAGGGACACATCAAAAGAAATTTTAAAAAATACTAAAAATTGCATTGTGATGAATAGAACTGACCTGGATTTCATTCCTGGTTTAACTTCTACTGTCTTATCTGAACTTGCTACTACTCTGACAAAGACCTCTCCAGCTTCAGGATGATTCTGCCTCCGCAAAAATTTGTTTACTCTGTCTTCCAAATGGTTTCCTAAACGTGTGGTCTGCAGCCCTGGAAACAAAGGGGAGAACAGGACAATGAGAACATTATTACTGGGGAAATCATCATGAAGCTCTGGGTGTTACCATGCTCCTCAGGTCTTGCTTTTCCGTATGGCAGTGGGTTTTTCCCTTTGCTTTACCTCCACAGGACTATGTGATGTTTGCATTCACACAGCCAAAATTAAAAAACCAAACCCAGGCAAACCCAGCCTTGTTTTTACCCAGGCCTTAAGTGCTCATACCCTACCATGGAAGCTAAAACCACTACAGTGGGAAAAATTCCGCGGGGAGCGAGCTAACAAAGGCAGCTTCACATTGCATTTTTACATTTGCAGGCTTGTTTTATGAACACTGCAAATGTTTTCCCCTAACAAAACCACTATCTGGCTGGCTGACAGAGATTACATCACTTTACAGATCTGGCTCCGTGCCACACCTTTTCAAGCAAAGCAAAGCAAAGCAAAGCAAAGCAAATCAACAGAAATGAAAAGCCTTTTGACTTCAATGGAGATTTCATTGCTTTTTCTTTTCAGGAGAGCTTTTAGATTCCACAGTTACAGTAATCTGCACAGAAAGCCCAAATAGTTCTTGCACAGAGATAGAGGTCTTTACAAGTTCAAGTCCACACGTTGTCCAGATCCCCTCTGTCTTTACATTTACAGTTAGCCTTTGTGGGGAGAGCTGCTTTTGTAGTACTACAGGATCTGATGGTTTTCAAATAAACCCATAACGACTTACAAAAATTAAGATTTTGGTTTAAATTAGGAAAACACAAGTGGCACACTGTTCTGATTTGAAGATTTATGGCTACTTCTCCAATCCTGCTGTACTTATTTTACTAACTATCCTTTCTACTTCATTTTTAGGTCAATCTGCCACCTTTTCCAAAGCAATGGTGCAACTCACAGATGTCTGTTCCCCTAAAATGCATTTAATTTTCATCTCTCCATTGCTTCACTTTTCAGTTGTTATTTGGCTACTGACACCGGGCGGTTGGTTCTTCCTGAGCACTGAGCTTGCAGGCAGAAGCTGCAGTGAAATAGCTGTGCTAAGATGTATTTTAGGCTCTTGATTCTTGGTGAAAAAAAGCCACGTTTACTCAAAGGAAAATCTCGCTTTCTAAGGGATTTATACACTTGGGAGTTTTATTTACAATCTTGTTTGGTATCCTGTAGCCTGTTCCCTTGTCCAGTGAGATTCTGAGGTTATAACCAGCACAATCCCATCTAGGTATCATTTACCCAGGAGCCAGTAATTCAATTTCAAGGTAGGTTGAAGTAAAAACACACCATGCCCTTTACCAATCCCAGTGCACTTGCCTTTCCCAGTGTTTTCCGGCCCAATACAATACATCAGGCTTTCTCTATCTAATAGAAGTGGGGTGATTTTAAAGGAAATAAGAATAATTTTAAAGAGAATTCACAAACACTTTGAGGAAATACATTTGTTTAGTTGGTTTTTCCAGAAGACAAACAGGGGAAAAAAAGAGAAATGGCTCAGTTTCAACTAATGAGTCGGTACATTTTTTAGAAAGCCATTTTATTTAACTCTGCTGTCTTCTTGTGTTGTCATTTTATCATCTTTCCAATGCTAAGCAACCAAAGGATATCTGCTTCCTTCCTTATGCTGCAATGCATTAAGACTTGAAAAAACAAACAACAGAAAAAGACCAGATAGGAAGATAAAAGAAATAGGCATCATTGAGATTAGCTGCACTGTAGAAGCTGCATATTTTGCTGGATTAGAATGTGCAAATTCTTTTAGAAAGCAACTGGATCTTGGTTCTCAGACACCTGCCAGGGAAGTGGTGGCTGCCCCCTCCCTGGAGGTGTTCAAGGCCAGGTTGGATGGGGTGTTGAGCAGCTGCAGGGGTTGGGACTTGATCACCTTTGAGGTCCCTTCCAACTCAAACCTTGCTATGATCCTAACATACAGACTTCCACTAGAAGCTCAGGTCTCAATGAAAGCTGTGGTGCAAACTCAGAAACTGGCATTCCCACTGGTGAGAGCATGGCAGGCTTTGAGGCCGCCCGAGTCCAGCAGCTTTGCTGCAGTAGCAGTGCCCAGGTATTTGATACTGATGAGACCCTGGGCAGGGAAGAACAAAGTTGGATTTTTGGCATACTGTGACTTCTTGTCAGGAAGCTACTTTGGGTGACATCTTTAGTCACATTAGCTAGCAGTTAAGCAGTATCTGTACACTTTCTTTGTAAGAAAAAGACTCCCAAGGTTGGGCACTGCACAGCATCACCCAGCTGTACACTGGGGCACTGTGGTGCACTATCAGTCAGCTCTGTGCAGCTTCGCTCGTGATGCGGTTACGATACTTAATGCAGATTAGAAATATGAACGCTGCCCCAACAGCAGAGCAGCAGCTTCCATCTGGGGACATGCTACCTTGTTTATTAGCAGTTGTGCCAGCATGCTTGAGTGGGCATCAAAATACCAATGGGAAGTCCATAAGCAAAGGATTTTTATGGGGACAGAAAGAGGAGAGGCATCGTGTTTGTGTTTCAGACCTTCACTGCCCACATTTGTTTCTGAGTCAGTCTAACAACAAACAGGCTTTCTTTCTCCATTCCTGTGTTTCCACTAGAGCACTGTTAAGGAAAAGTGATCTCCCAAGCAGAGCCCACCAGTGGATTAGCACTGCTGGCAGGACTCAAATCAGCACAGGAAAAAGTAAACAAGATATTGAAACAGCTGGGAAAGGAGAAGAGATCAGTGAGAAGGAAAAGCACACCATCGTTTCCCTGTCCAGATCCCTAAAGAACAGAAGGATGGCCTTAAATACTGGTTACTCAAACCCTTAAGCAATGTCACAGAAGAACTTCAGACACCGAAGGAACCACATCCTTACATGGGACAATTTACATGAATATATGCTGTGAAGGCAGCATAGAAGAGACATGTATTTAAAAATGGTTACCTGAAACTTCATTTTTATTTCATGGTATTAATATTCTCTTTCAATTTTAACCTGTCTTTAATGAAACTGATTTTAAGCTTTTCAGCAATCCCACCTTGTGTGTGTGAGGTTCCTCCAGAGACTGTTTTGATTGTGGTAACCTAATGTGTCTCATACAGCATTATCATTTCCCAATGATCCCCTTCCAGTCTCTTATTATGCAATCAACCACACACAAAGATATCCAGAAGTTCTGTTTAACGCAGCAACTCTCCTTTATTACAATTGGGAAGATTTAGGCTCACACAGTCACAGGAAGGCAAGGCAATGCCAAGAATTCCAAGGAGCAAAGAAGAACATGGGAGACTCCGTCACCCTCTCAGTTTCTAGACCCACTTGAGTTCTCTTATGCTATGCCCCTGACACTGGACTGTTGATGCCAGCCCCTTGTCTTCCCCCTACCCCAAGTACAGAGGAGCAGAAGTTACCAGATTACATTCTCTGATGTTAACTGCAGGCACAGAGAGTGTCTGGGGAAGGACTAGGAGACTGAGACAACTTGACCTGGCAGCACCCAGCACCCTGGCAAGCACACCTTTCAACAGGATTCTGACAATGGTTACCCCCAAGAAAGATCTACAGACATGGAGTACCAGCTGGTCACTAATTCCAGCAGACAGTTCTTACACCCCAGTCCACTCTAGAAGCAAGAAAAGCTCTTCAAATACAGTAGTACTTGGCACACCAGAGTACACCTGAATTGCAGTATGACTTGTTACTACACGTTATCTGAAGGGCACGGAGGTGACAGCGAATTACCAGAGTTTCCATGTTACATGGAAATATGTCTAAATATAGCCAGGAAAGGGCTCACAGCCTTATCCTCCCCCTGTTCTGTTTCCCTTTCTTTTTTACATCTTAGAAAAATAAGGACAGAGAAGCCAAATACCTTGAGCAGAATCCAGACTGACCATAGACACATAAAGAATAGGTTTTTAAAATATTGCTTAAAGTTCTGACACCCTTGGGCTACATCACTCCTCATGTTGCAAATGCTCTTGCCCTGTCTATCGTGACAGAGGAAAGCTTCAATCAAAAAGCTATTGGGGTGGCAGGGAGAAACTGGAAGGTGAAGATAGAAGTAGAAATAGGAAACTCACTTTTAGCACTGAATTTGTTTTCTTTGCGTGTTCTACCGGTTTTCTTCAGACAATTATCACAGACAAACCTATCAAAGAGAAGAAATTGCCAACACTTTAGCATAAACCCATCACTGGCTAGCTTACACCCAATGCTTGAACCCAGAATTTAAACGTTGGAGTACAATGTATTTCTCTCTGGATGTGATCAGCTTCTATCACTCCGTTTTTGAGGGACTTTAAGCCTTTATGAGCTGGTTTAACTCTACCAAGCAGTTACACCTGCAATTGTGTTCTGTAGTATACAAACTTACCTCCAACTAGGAGCTGGAAAGAAACCACAAATCTGTGTATCTGAACAGCTTCATGCACATTTTCACTCAAATACAATGAAATGAGACTCCAAACACCAAAACCAGATTTTAATTAGAACTGCTTTGCCCTTTTGTACTCAGTTCTCAAAAGGCACCAACTGTGTATTAAAAAGCAAAGGCACGAAGTCTGAAGACCAAGGTAGTTGATATAATTATTATACCTTATTATATAAGGGTAAAAAAGCCTAACAAACATCTTACCCTGAAGGCCAAATAATGTCATAATGTAATACACAAATCTGGTGCATCTTCCGACCACATTCCTTGCAGTCAACAAACCTGAGAAGAAAAAACAACAGGCAATCACTTCGGTTGTTTGGCAAGCAAGTGATTTTCAGAATCAGAATTCAGGAAGAAGGAAGGACTTTCCAACCTTTTACTAAGGACTGGAACAACTTCATTAGGCTCAATTTTATGCACCACAGTTGAAAAAATTAGAATTCAGATATATACCTGTCAATCTCCTAAGCAAATACATATATATAAATTGTCAAAGGGACTAGTTTAACAATGAGGAATGGGCTGCCTCACACAAGCTTTTCCTGGATCTTTTCTACCCTTTTCTAAGCAGAGTTCTGAGTTTTCCCAGCTTCACATAATTCTGCTCAACAATACCTCTACAGATTTATTTTTCAATTGTTGCAACAACCACAAGCTGACTAAATGGTTGCTCAACTTACTGTAAGAGCTAGTCATTCGTGAACCACTGTGCCAAGAAAACATGTATTAGCTTGTCTGTGCCTGCATGGGTCTGTCATAGTCCTCTTTTGGGTCAAAATAGTATCTCAATTATTTTTTTGGATAGGATGGTTTTTCCCCCTCAAGACTGCAGCACTGGTTATGAAGCCAAACACACTGGGGTCTGTCTTGGCAGTCTGTCTGGGTGAGAAGCTCAATTTTGTATTTGAAAGATGCAGAAAGGAATCAGAATGTATTGCATATCAAACTGCCAGAGAACAAAGCAGCAAGAGAGAATGCCCTTTGAGGTAGGTAAGGGTGGTAGGAAAAATAGCACAGTGCTACTAAAGGAAGGCCCAACTTGGGTTTTACTGAACTTCCCAAAAGCAATAAATGCAGGGGAGGAGAACGGCTCTTTCTGTGGACTAAGAACTCGGTGTAGAGAAGAATGTTGTAGCAGCCTAGCTTAACCAGAGGGGGAAAGTGCAGAGCTCCCACACAGGGAAAGGCTCTCTATGGCAGAGGACCATTTTGGGGCAGGCATGCAGTGCCTCGCACAACACACCTTAATACCCAATAAGCACAACCAGAAACTACCCAACAGGCTCACGCTTCCCTCTTGGGTATCAGTGGCTGACACCAAGTTTCTATGTTGCGCTACAAACTCTAGAGGAAGATTGGGCAGGCTGTTTGGGCAGAGGTGGGGGAAAAGGAAGACTTCCTTATTCACTGCCTGACTTCTGAGCACTGGCTAAAGGACAAGTGAAAATGATGGGATGATCTCAGCAAACACAACAGCCTGATACTCACGGCTCTGGATCTAGTGTATCATTTTTCTTCTTTTCGAATTGATCCTTAGAGATGGTTCTAGAGACAAAGAGTTAATATGAAAACTCAGTGGTACTTTTGTATCACAGGCTGAGACAGTATCATGCTTTTCTGAATTGCAGCAAACAAGCAAACCTCAAGCCTGGAGAAAGCATAGCAGTATTTTCTATTCAGAGAGAGCAATTCAGTTCATTTTATTTTAGGTTAAAGAAAATATTTTCCCATTTCATTTTCTGTGGAATTAAAAGCAAAATAAGAAATAGCCATGTATACCCCTAAGTTTAAAGTAATGAAGGACAAGGGAAGCTACAGTCAGTAAACCAGCCACCTTCCAAAACTGTTTGTACTCCTCAAACTGATTCAGTGATGTAGCTTAAGAGACCAGAGCATCAGAGCGTCTTACTTTCTGGCCAGGCTCAAGGGAAGTTACTGTTTTCATAAACAAAAGCTGTGTTTCAAAAGCTGTAAGCCACTGGGATTAGCCCAAGTCTTTAATTTGAAGAGGTAATGGATTAGTGACATTTACAGACTGAGCTTCCATCCCATCCCCCCTCCCCGCCCCATTCCCCCCCAACCATGTTAATCTAGTGTCTGCCCCCAACCTAAGGGCAGCTCTGTAACCTCTCCTATCAGTGAGAAAGCAGCCGTTCCCCCATGCACACTGCCACAGGGTTTTGCTATCAAACCAGGCCTCCACACCATCCCTCCTCTTTAACAGGACGACATGCAGAAGAAAGGAAGCGACTTACGTTTGAGGCTGGGAAGGGTCATCACCCAGGGTGACATTCTCCCCCTGGATTTCAGTGAAACACTTTTCACAGAAGTGATACCTGTCAGCAAGAAGGCCATATTTGGGTGAACTGGTCCAGCACAACATACAGCCACCCAAGCACGGAGCCACCAACCAGAGCAGGGCAGATCACCACGACGAAGGGGGGGGCGTTGTTGGTTGATTGATGGGTCAAGTGAGGACAATGAGGAGGAACAGAGGGGAGGGCAGGATTAGAGAACAGGGGAGGGAACAAACAGCACAGACGTAAGAGGTAAGACGCAAACACCAAGACAACACAGAGCAGAAAGCCAAGGCAAAGCACAGATTAGCATTCGGTCTCATTTGATACATTATTAACAAGTTGTCAGGCATCAGATTTAAAATTTGGGGAGGATTAATGAAGTAGCTACCAAGCTACATTTGTATAGACTTCAAATTTGAAGAATTTGGATTTGATTTGCATTATTTTGGGAAAAAAATTCTCTTTGATTCCAGGCTTGGGAGTTTCCTTTGGGTGAAAAAACAGCCTGTCAAAAAGCTTTAAGAACACATTTATCACAGATTTAAGTAATTAGAAAATATGCTGAAAGCATTTACTGATTGTCAGTAAAAACTGTAAGGCAGGAACAATTGGTATTGAAAGAGAGCTATAAAATATAACATTCAGAAGTTATTTGACTGCAAGATTCAATGTGACCAATTGCTCAGCTAATATTTTATATAAATGAAACCAAATCCATACTCTAGACAAACATTTAACAGAAATGCAATTATGGGTCAGAGTTTCCAGCCATTTATCTATATCAGTACAATATATGTATATATGTGAACAACACTGAATATTGTACATACATACAATATATTTATCAGGTACGTTAAAGATGTGGAATTTAAGCTTTACAAATCAAATCTGAGGTTAGGAACAATTTTTGGTCACTAGACCAAGAGCCAATGCAAGTTATACTCAGCAAAACCAATACTCCAGTTTAACAAACCAAGCTGAGTAAATTGGAATACAACTCTATGAAAATACAATCTGCATTTGAAAAATAAAACAATTCTCAGTTACACAGATTTTGGGTTTGGGTTATTTTTGATGGGGTTTTTTTTGTTTGTTTCAGATGAACTGGAACCAAAGTTGTCAGGGTCATTAAAAAAAAAAAAAGAGGCTAAATGTTTGGAAAGGATATGAATTCACACATGAACAAAGGTAACAAAGAGAGGCCACAACTGTAAAATGCAGAAAGGCCACAAAGGATCATCAAAATAAAGAAGCTTTATGGAGGATCAAGAGTGAGAGAGTGTAAGCAGCCACGGCAGCACAGTAAAAGGCAGGTTTAGTACTCAAACACTAGAACTGTAAGAATGGTAAGTATAAAGGCATCGAACGAGACTCAGTGTCACAATGAACCAACAACTCAAGGGATGATTAATAACCATGGCAGCGTGCCCCTTCGAACACGTACTCGCACACTCATTGCGCCCCAGGTGACAGGTCTCTGAGGCTGTGCTCTCCTGGGGATAACAAAAGCCACTTCTAGGCCTTTATTGACATGGATGGATCAGAATTCCCCCCTGCAACACGCGCTGGCCACAGTGTCACCACTGGACATGCTCTACGTGCTGGTGAGACGTGGCGCGAGCGGGTCCTTCCGCAGCGCGACCTGCGGCCTTCCCGCGCCGCAACTGGCTCCGTGTTAACACGGCCCAATTTACAAGAGCCTGAAAACTTCTGCAAACTCTGCCAGCTGGCTCAGGCTTCAAGAGCCACTCCGCTAGCCAAGAGCCACTTAAATGCAGCAGCACACTGAATACTCCCTCTGCTGTGGGACAGACCGAAGAAAAGGTGTGTTTTATTCTAGCTAATACAGCCCACACTGACTTATCCACATAATCACCTTACCAGCAGGGCAGCTGCAACTTTGATAGCAACCACGTGAGCTAAGCGCCGCGCTCGCTGCCCAGAGGGCTGCTTGCCAGACTACCAAAGCTAAACTGCAAGTGACTTCTGGGTCAGCTCAGCTAGGCTTAAACACATCACCCTCCCAAGAAAAACCAGGGCTTTTGGAGCTGAGAACACAACAGAACAAGGCCAGGAGGAAAAAAAATAGTCATAGAAGTGTATTCCATGAATTTGTAATCATTAGGAATGATAAATATATTACAGTTGCTACAGAGCAATATTACAAGAGAATTTCAGGAGTGGATACTGACACAGCACGTCTTTCCCCTTGTTCCATACCCCCAAAATGGCACATCTCATCATTAAAAAAGCCCCAATACCTAAACGTAACAGGTTCAGAATTTTATATCCTTTCCCACATTGTTCACATCCTTTTTTTTGTGATGTGCTGCTTCTAAATTTATCTTAAAATAAAAATCCTAATTTTCCTTTCCAACAGGATAACAGAGTGGGAAGGACTGAAACATGGGAGGGACCCCAAGTCAGGAGCACATAGCCAGAAATAATCCATGGCCAAAGCTCCTATTAATACTTTGCTACATTTAAACAATCTCAGAAAAGTTTAATCCCAATTCATTTTCAGCATCATTTATGGGCTTTCAAAGCACTCATGACACCAAGCAACGAGGCTGCCTGTGATACTGACTTTAAGTGACACCACAGAAATGCAACCAGTTCCACCAGCGCCGGGAATTCAGCCTCTGCGCACGCTGCAGGAAGCTCATTCCCACAGGGATGAGCTCTTCAGCTCGGCAGCGCGTCAAGCACGTGCTCCAGCACTCAGCTGATCCAAAGAGGAGCACAAGACTAATACTAGCAAGAGTCAAGCCTTCACCCATGATATTAAAATGAGGAAACAAAAATTGAACTACAGTGAAAATGAACATTTGTCCATAGAGTAACCAAGGTGAAACAATACCAGAACTTATTAGGAGCATGGACCCTCAGAAACAGAGACTTGCTTGGAATTGACTTTTCCATGTCGCAACAAATATTCCATGTGATCCACAGAAAACATACAATATTCTAGTTAAAACAGTCACAGAAAAGCCAGAGCACATACTTATTGCAACACATCAAAAAGGAAAAGCTTTTCAAATGCAGACTGTGGGGTGACTGATCCCCGTTTATCAAGGAATGACACTATGGATCAATACCAAAGTCCAGAAAAAGCCTAATCTCTGCTTTAACAGGTCAATTTCCAGCTGTAATTAAGTGCATTTGAAAGAAATTCTAGATGAGTAATTGGACATTAGTACCAAGGTGAAATACCAATCACTTGCACTACTGGATATTCACACTGAAGTGTATTTTCTGAACACTTGCTTTAACATACACTTGTGCCTTCTTCATGGAAGCCAAACACCTCTGTACCAGACAATTAGCTTGTAAACACTGAACTGTAGTGCCAGAGTTCATTCATTAGATAGTGACTAAATATTCTTAGTTGTAAGCTAGTTATGCAATCAGCTGGACCTTAAGTACATCCAATTTTGTCTGTTCCATTAACGGAAAGCGTCACGATCATTTGATCAATTAAAGATCTACAGGAACCACAGGATCCCTTTGTCACTAGTTTCCTATGGTGAAGTAAAAAGACCACTGTCAACTGAAAACAGTTCATCTGACTGGTTTAGAGCAATACAGCTGATGAATACAGCCTTTCTATGACTTGAGAGTCCAAACACACACTTAAAAATAAGGTGGCTCATTTTGTTCAAAACCCACCCCAAAACCCCGTTCACCGCTCAGTTTACTGGGCCTGATACAGAAACCCTCGCCCCATCCCCAACTCAAAGCCACCCCAAATCCCTGAACCCCATCCCTTTTGCAGAACACCTAGATGAACAGAAATCTACACCAGCCTCTGTTCTGCCACTGCCCTACCAACACCTGGACAAACCACTTTCCTTTGATTAGTACTCTGAGATGAAACTTGATGTAAATGGTCTGTCGTGTTTAAAATGGGCCGGAGATTGAAATACTGCATCACAGAGGAACCCACTGTCCCACCAACTCCGTCTGTCTTGCTGGCAGCCAGCACTGCCTTCCAATGAGAAATTCAAAGGGCTTAACACTAACAGCAATCAGAAAGGTACCACTGCAAGCACATGACCCCCTGTGTAATTACCTGTCAGTGTAGTACTAAACATGAAAAGCATTTGTAATGCTGCCACACAGAAGTGGCATTTAAGGGTTATTTTTTCCCTGCTTCCAGCCCTGAAGAACCATCTCTTTAAATGCATTTTAAATGCTTTATTTCTCCCCAGAATGTCTTTTTTCAGAGTTCCCTGTGGCTGTGTAAAACCTTTTTTGAAGGCCTGTGAATCTACATTCCTGTGTTGTCAATACTATCGGCCTCACTAAGGTCACCTAAGATTCAATGTACAACGTAGGGCAACACGTTTTCACCTCCTGCACCGTGCTACTCCAGCGAGATAGTACACCAGTCTTGCACCAGCTTATGGCACGCTTGGTGACATCAGGATCACCCTACAAGAGACTAAATGCAAGCACTGACTGTCTGGATTAGTGCACAGCTTCAGTTAGACAACAGCCCACTGTGCACTTTGGAGCTGGCAAGACTTACAGGCTGCCAAGCGTCTGGAAAGGCAACTCCTAACTTTGCTTTAAGGAAGAAAAAGGAAGTTTGCCTTAGCCCATTTACTTTTTGCCTTTTTTGGGGGTGCAGGGAAACATCTAAAAAACAAAAAAAGCCAACTTCTAAGTTTGCTTAGTTGTTACAGCATTGTTGATTTAAGAATTAAATGGAAAAATAATAACAATTATTTAATCATACAAACACCAAATCCTAGCATTGATAACATTAACAGAAACTACTCTTTTTCATAGCTTCTCTTGGAGTGTGGGTAGCTAATTTAAACCCAATTTAAATAGAATTAAATAGTAACTGGAAGACAGAAAGTAAGATTTGCAGTCAGTGAATGTCCCCTTTAATTTGCAAATTCTGACACTAATTTGAAAACAAACCTGTATCTTTTTACAAGTCTCCCAGCACAAGGTAACACCATTTCTCAGCAGCTGTTCACAGTTCTGCCTTCTCCCTCCAGGAAGCCCTGCTACTCCTTTCACAGAAAACACTGACAATTTCACTTCCACTTCCATGCTGTGTGGTGCAACCTAGCTAACAGCAAGCGCTTAAGTACAGCGTGTAGCAAGTGCAGGAAACTAAAGGGTCACCTGCCAAAGGACAGCGTGCAAAGATATTTGACTTCACTGACAAAGGAAAGAAAAAGTTAATAATCCTCCTCATCCCCATGTGCAGAGAACTCTAAGGGTCGCGCTGGCTGAGTAAGGGAAACAAACCAAAGCCAAGGACTTACCTGTTCTGGTAGCTGTAGTAGGCAGCATCACGAGGAATAGTACACAGCTGCTTGCCATAACAGCACAAGGTCTGTGGAGAAAACTCATACTGCAAAACAACATGAGAAAAGCAGCTTTAAAATGTAGCCTTAGGTTAATCAAGTATCCACTAGGCAAACCTGACACTTATGGATATCGTAATACATTGTTGTGCTTAACAGACTTTTCCAAGCTATTGTAAATATACTAGCACAGCTCTCAATTAAATTACAGTTATTAACTATATAAGCTTAAAGAGTTGATTCTCTAACCTTATTACAATGGACATGGGAAGTAAGCAAAGCATTTAATACCGCTTACAACCAAAAAAGGTGTTCTCTGAAGGAGAAAAATACAACAGAGTAGCAGCAAGAAGGATGCTCTCTCCCTTCTTTTGGCTCTTAGCATGCTTATAATAAAGCCAAACTTTTAGCAAGCCTTTCATCCAATATTTCTTTTTTAAAAAACCCAAACCAGTATACAAAAGCAAATGTTTTATGTGATGAATCAAGCTAAGGTCTCTGAAAGAACACAACTCCATCCCTGGAACACGTACCTTGCGCCCACAACAGTAGCCAAGCGATTGCATAACAGGATCAATTTCTTGTTCAAACACCTCCGCAAGCTTAGTGCAAAACTTATAGACCCTGGAAGTCTTGCGATTGTAGAGCCAGGCATTGTTAAACATCAGCCAAACATCATCCACATACTGCCAGGGTTCCTGGTACTGCCCAGTGTCCAATTTACGTTTAATGGTCGAAAGATCCATAGGGTTCTTCACGATGTCGAAGTAGTCCTTCAAACACACACAAACCCCTTTATTTTTTAGAGGTCAACTGCTCACACCACCATGTACAGAAAATACAAAGTGTTTACATAAACAAAGGCACAAAAATGTTTAAGGTTTGGGGTTTTTTTTCAGCACTGACTCACCGGAATCCCTAAAAGCTGGGGATCCACAGGCTGCCTGAATGGTAGCGACTCTGGGTCCTGCCGGTACAGTGCTTCAAGGGTAGGCATGAGAGCCTGGCGCAGCTCCTCGGGTTTGAAAACTGGTAAGGAAAGTCAGAGAGGTTAGAAAATGTCCTTCCCTGTTTCCTAACCTTTTGAACCCCCTCAAAGAAACACACAACTATGATAACATAAAACTCTTAAGGAGGATTTCCTGATCTGTACAGCTGATTAAAGGCAACACACACAATCAAGTGGCCACTGCACCACTTCTATGTTTACTCAAATCACTCTAGGTGAGATTCCCAGAGTAAGGAGGCAGGTACAGCTGTCTGTAGCAATACATATTCTAGAGCATTAAAACCCAAATTACTTATCCAGAACCAAAATTAATTTGATTGCTTCAAAGTGGATGAACCACAGCTCTCCAGAGAAGAGACTAAGCAGATTTTCCCCTCTCTCCCTCCCTTCCAGCCTTGCTTGCTCTTTCCAAGCCAAGATGCTTCTAGCAAAAGCCACGGCAGTGGACACAGCCGAAACGCCAGCTCTACAGAGAGCAACCAGGTGTCTTGAAAGCTGGCACAGGGATTTTCTGGCCATAGTATACAAACAGTCTTGGTCTGATGGACTGTTAATTGATTTTCAAAGTGTTAATACTTCCAGATTTATACACATCATTACAACCACTTGGCAACGGTGGCATGGCAACAGCCACGTTGCTTTCACTAGTGGATGACAAGGACAAGAAAGGCAATGCGTTCTCTGAAAAATAATGATAACTTGGAGAGCTCTTTGAACATCTCAGCAGTGTAATTACATTTATTTCCTTAGGAACAGAATCTTTAAATAGGGAAGAATGCCTATTATTGAGAAAAAGACAACTAGTGAAAGCAGGATGGCATCTGATATTTATCTACCTGGCTGGAACAAGAACAACACCAATGAAAGGGAGCGATTAGGGGATCTCTTGAAAGCACTTAAATCAACAGGGCTCCAGTGACCCCTTCAAGGCTGATCACTGCCATTTTGCCACTCAAATGGTATTTCAGTTAAGATATAAATTCCTGTTTGGCATTTCCAGTTAAAAATCTGTGATTATAAAAAAAAGTTCTCTTTTTCCTTTTTCATTGGGGTAATACTTCTGAGGTGAAGTAGGTTTGGCTCAACTACATTCACCAAAACTGTACCCAAAAATAAAGCAAGGGAAGAAATTAAGTTGCCACTATTCAAAACATTTCCAAGGCATGACGTTCTCCTATGTTTTAGCCCTTTGTGAATGCTGCAGCTCCTGGAAACTGTTAGCCAGAAAAAATGTACTTGCAAAGGGAAGCTGTATGACAGCTTGAGCGCACTGCTTCTGACCAGAGAGAGGGGTGCTGCTCACGTACACACCAGGCAAGATACCGCCCAAGTCACCCAAATCATGGCAAAGGGCTAAGCAAGGTGCCAGAAGGGTTTTTGCAAGCGTTTGTCCTACAGATACGTCAAGATCTCATGCTGCTACTACTGAACTGGGACTGGTCAGACTGAAAACGAGATGAGCCAAGGAGGCCTATGTCTGCTGCTACAACGAATTCAACTTAATGATCATTTCAGCTGGTGCCTGATAAAAAAAAGAAAGAGCTGGAGGGCCAAGGGGAACAGCCTTCAGCTGCAGGAGGGCAGCTGGAGAGGGGCTGGGGGCAGAAATCCTTCCCAGGGAGCGGGGAGGCCCTGGCACAGGGTGCCCAGAGAAGCTGGGGCTGCCCCTGGATCCCTGGCAGGGTTCAAGGCTGGGTTGGATAGAGCTTTGGGCACCCTGACCTGGTGAGGAGGGCCCCTGCCCATGGCAGGGGGGCCCAAGGCGGTGCTGGAGGGCTCTTTTCACCCAAACCAGTCTGGGAGTCTACGAAAATGGCAATTATATTTATTTATTGATACCATACACGCAGACACTTGCCTATGAAAAGAACCCCACCACATACTCTTTATACATTTTATAAACAACTACTTATCTGTATTATAGGATTTACCAGAAAGAAAGGAAATACTGAATTTCATTCATGAGAATAAAAAGTCTTCTCTGTTCTTTCTGGAGCCATCTTGCTCTGGCTCAAATAATTCAGATTACCTGGGTTATGAAGTATTTAATTTATGAGACTTAAGGTCAAAAATCACCTTTCAATAACCTATTTTGGCCACCTGCTTGGCATTGTATGTTCAATTTTCCCTGTACTGATCCCTACAGCATCACAGCACGGTGCTAGAGTGAATCTTTCAAAATAAATCCAATCTTAATTTAAACCCAAACTACCAAGATCAGCAGAACTTCTGCCAAGTTTTTTAAAGCCTCGTTATCTTTGCTGATTAAGGCCACAACCCACCTTTATTTTGAAGTTTTAAAACCCCAGAATTTGAAATCCAGTTATTTCAATTTATGACCTCACCCAAAACCATAACGAAAAGTTCCCTACATCTTTAGTGGTAAAAGAAGCTTCTGTACCTCTAAGGAAAGTGAGTAATAACAGAACACTTGATCATAGCATCTCCCCAGTGCAGATTTTACAAGAAAGTTTTCCCTTCTTTCTCTCTTCCACAATTCAATGCTCTCAGTTCTCCTCCAGTAGCAGGATCTTTGTAGGGAGCTGGCATCCAGTTATCCCATTTTGTACAGGTAGTAAATAGAAAATGGGATCTTTGCCTGCATCACGATAACGTGTTATTTGTCAGAGAAGGCTGCAACACTACCTTTTTAATATTTCTTTCAAACAGAGGAAACCCTGATTACAATTACTAAGGAGAAAATTCCTAAAGGAAGATGAAGGCATCTTCGAAACAACCAGGTCAATACACCTGAATACCAACCTCCCAAACCAAGGTCTTGAAGGTTTGGCATTATTGGTATTTTATAAAGAAGGGAAGAAACCAGTAAAACCCATCCTGCAAGTCAAACTGTAAAGCAGCCACCTACAAGGGGGAGACTGGATCTGCCTGAATTACACTGTTTCTTTTGAGAAGACTGTGGGGAAGAGGCAAGGAAACAACCCCCTTCCTTTCCTGCTTACATGAGATTCACAGGAAAAAAGCAAAACCAAACCCTGAATCTGGAAGGGTTTGGTCACCCCTCTTTATGAGGGCAAAACCTTAATGAGGAAGACAAGTTTGCTGAAGGGGTGTGTGCAATTCTCTCAACCCCCTAAGCTACCAACGCTGGTGCAGGTGAACTGCACAGCCCTGTGTCCCAGCCTGTTCTGCAGCCCATGTGCCATCCCTGAGGGCAGGCCACAGCCCAGGCTGTCAGGTGAGCACAGCCTGGCCAATGGTCTTCAGCACACCTGGATGTGTAGTGCAAGCAGGTGAGATTCCACCTGCACGACATAAGCTGCTTACACCCAGAACACCACTCCCCTTTACGGTCCAGACGAACGTATCAGGCTACAACTTGCTAAGTCACGTTACAGCACACGCTCCGTGATGCTGCAGCTGCCAGCCTTGCCCTTAGGAGTTACAGCAGGTACCTGCTACACCCCGGGTCACTGTGGGTGCACCCCAGGAATCTGGGTGCACAGGAAGAAAGAAGAATTCCCAGTATTCTGTAAACCATGAAAAGAAACCATGCCAGATGAGTCTCATTAGCTTTAAAATACCGTATTCTTTACAGTGTTTGGTCTTGAATACCTCCTGGTTTACTTAGCATCTTAAAATCAACACTCTATTAAAGTCAGACAAACTACTCTGAGAGAAAATGCCACTGTTTGAAACTCTTCCTATGCCGCTGCAGCTGCACACACTGCACAGGGATTATACTACATGGTTACCTGGTGACAACACTGGTAAGATAAAATTGTGTTACTAAATGAGGTAGCAGAAATAGGTATTACCCCAGGCTGAATCAGCAGGGGACAGTGCTGCTTCCAGGGACTAATTCTGCAGGAACCTTCCATTTTCAACTACTTGCCTTGTTTCATTGCAAGCACACCCCTCCTAACAAGCAGCAATGATTCTTTCCACTGGGAATATAACTGGCTTATAAATGCTAATATGCCTTCCACTCACTGTCTTATTACTGCCTGAGACATGCTCTCCAAGCAGTTCTGCAGCATACTTTCCTCTGGCAGGCCCACTCTGCTACAACCTGAAAACACCATCTACAGGAAAATGTGTTTTACTATAAAAGATTGTGTTTAGTGATTAAATACAACCTAAAGCATACATAGGAGATCGAATTCAAACTGCATAAACTTCAAAAGTTTATGATTACATTCTGGAAAGCGTGCCCATAACGTTCTCCTAACGTGGTGGTATGCAGCTTCTTTTGCAAGGAAAGGGAAAGGTCATGAGATGGATTATCACTTTCCCTTTTCTGACACTGAAAGCTTACCTTTGGTCTAAACCTAAAAAGTAACCATAGAAATCGTCTCAAAAAAGCAGATGATGAGACAGAGGTCTCTGAATAGCTATGGGTTTTGAGTCCAAAAACTTACCTTTGAAGGTTCCTACAAAGCCTGTACTACTAGTGGAATAATTAATCAGTTTTATCAACCTTTCTAATTGACTTCTTACTAACCCAAGGCACACGATTTCTGTATGTCCATTCAAGATCTGTAATGCCATCAAGTTTCTATCTGGAAAAATACACAGCACAGATACAATCCCCCCTCAATCTATGCTATCACTGTAGATTCATGGGAGAGACTACTGACCTACTTCTGAGGAGGAAGCTTTCAAACAAACACTACACTGAAAATGACACAGGATTTTAAAGAACATTGATGTCTATTGTAGCAGACCAGCCTTGGAGGAATACAGACTGAGAAAAGGAGCTCAAGCACTGAATATTCAGAGAAATGAAGGCTGGAGCTCAGTATGAAGGCAGTGTGTGCAGCTTCTAAGGGAACTGCAAAGCAGTGGGGATTTTTGGTTACTGAGAGCACTCATATCTACATGAGCTCCCTTGAAAGAGCAAGGGCCAAGACGTCCAGGAAGAGATTTCTGTGTATAACTTCCCCAGCAAACACAGCTTTACTGCCTCGGTCCTCCCGGCAGGACCTGGAAGCTGAGAAGACTGCTGGGATCACAAGCACCATGATCCTGTGATCCATGCAATGTTAAAGGAATCCTACTTTCAAAATAAAATTACAGAGTACTGATCCCCTAGAGCTCCACAGGCTGCAACACACATGTAGAACAGAGCTCTCAGCAGGAACTGAGCCCGTGGAAAACACATGCTAGTAAAACCACAAGAAGTACACAAGAAAAGCTCTGGTTTCATACACATACTTTTTTTGCGGGGCTGAGATGGTGATGTGGATTGTGAAGTGGTTCCATTAGTGCTTCCCTCTTCTTCCTCTTTAACATCTACTTTGATTTCAGGCTTCTTTTCCTCTATTTCCATCGGCTCCTGTTTCAGCTCCGTTCCATCTGGTTCTTCTTTTGTTTGTGAAGATCCTTGTAAATCCTCCTCCACCTTAAGAAAGGATGCAACAAGGTGTACCATTACATCTATGACCTGAACTTGAGTCATCAAAATATTAGTTTGAGATTGTCAAAGCACTCTCCATCCATGGCTTTCCTCAGGACAGTTACGTTCCAGTAACTACCCTCCTCTCACCCCTTAGCTCACCGAGTCAGACACATCATTGAGCGCTTTTATATCTATCACTGCTTTCAGTTAAGCTGTATAGAATCTCATTTACCTCAGTCTTAGCTTCCACTTGTGTCTCACTAGTCTCTGGCTCAGTTTCTTCAGTTTTAACTTCTGATTTGCTTTCTAGCATTGGTGCATCTGGTCCTAGTTGCTGGGAATTCGTATCAGCACTAGCAACTGAGGCAGGGGTGGGGACCCTGTTATCAATACTAGCTGCTGCCTGGGATAGCTGTTGTAAAAACAGTACAAAAGAAAGACACTGCATATATAGAAATATTTTCCTTTACTAAAAATGAACAGCACAAAGAGACATGAGATGATATTCTAAAACAGTGCAGAACATGGATACAGGAGCTCACTGTAGCCAAGTTTCGATACAACACATTTAGTAACTCTGCTTTACAGAGGAGAAGCCAAGGAAGAAATCTGTCCCGAAGCGGCTTCTTTTTGCAGAGAAAACACCTGCCCAGTAAAACACTGTACATTCCTTGACATGTGCATTCAACCTGACTGAGGCTTAAGAGAAAAAAAAATTATGCAAGTTTCACGATGAAAAAAGACAGATTCTGATGAAGGCCAAACACAGCATCAGGCCTGTGGTGTCTTGTCTCTCTGCACACCGCTGCCAGTGTTACTCTGAGCAGCTCAAAGCCATTCAGTATGCAACACACGCATTCTCACACATCTACACACTGAACCCTTTGGTCTAAGGTAGAAGCTGCTATTGACAACTATGGGCTCTATACATTCACGACATGGTGCTGCTATGTGTAGGGACAACTCCTGTGGAATGCCACTGCACGAGGCAAATGAACTAGCTGCTACTTACTGGAGTGCCGGGTGGCTGCGCCTGCACAGACGTCGGCTGCTGCTGCGATGGCTGCGGGGTTGGCACAGACTGGGGCTGCACTGGGGTCTGAGGCTGCGGCGTGACTTGGGCCTGCGCCGCGGTCTGCCCTGTGGGCGTGCTTTGTGCCTGTGCTGCGTTGGGAACAGAACCCGGGGTCGGGGTTGGTGTCTGCCCTGAAGATGAGACCGGCGTCGATGGCTGAGTGGGAGCTGCTGGCTGTGGAGGAGTCATTCCAGTTGGTGTTTGGTGCTGAATTGGTGGCATCCCAGCAGCAGTGGACACAGGAGGTGTTGTCTGATGTAGAGGAGGCTGGGTCACGGGTGGACATGGTAACTGCCCACTCTGGGGTCCTAGCATGTTCATGGAGTTGGGAAGAGCAGCGCTGGGAACCTGCCCCTGCTAGAGAGAGAGTTTGGCTTACAGACATGTGACTCCCATAACTCTGGGACTCACACTTCTCCTTTGAGCCACAGCACTGAAGCCCTCTTTAAAAGGACACTGAGTCTGAACGTGAGAGGAGCTATGAACAAATGCTGCTACTGCAAATGACTGAGCTCAGTTTTGATCAGCTCTTGGGCAAAGACCTTGCTCCTAGACCTCAGTGTGGCATGCACATTGTCTCACGTTGATTCTACCGGCACAGAGAGGGAATCCTCCTGATCCCAGAGTAAGGCAGAAACAGGCAGGCAGGCAGCCTCTACACTGTGCCATTCCCTGGGCAAAAGTCAGCCTCTGCGCACAAAATGGTTTCAGGCAAGGACTCGTTGGTTTCTGGGGCCAGGACTCTGGAGCTGCCCTGTTTTAGAAAGCAGCTCAAGGCATTTAAGTGCCTGCCCCACTGCACAGTGCAAGGCTTAAGAGTAAATGGTTGGTGGTTTGTTGTTTTTTTTAATTCTAATTAGACTACTCCAGACACTTCAGAAAATTGTGTATCTCTTTCTGTGAACAGCAATAATAAGGTATTCTGGATGTGCACAGACTCTTAAACTAGATTTTACCAAAGGCTACATCAGACAGCTAGTGATAAAAAAAAGAATACCCTGTCCTTAGGTGTACCTTTTACTCAGAAATCTAAATCAATTAATAGTTTCCTGCAGAGGAGGTTTCAAATTCAATACTTGCCTCTATACTGCCTGTACATGGTCAGTTTTAATGAACTAAGTGCATTAGGAAAAAAAACCGTTCCCCACAAAGGTGGTTAAACAACTGAGCCAGGGCACAAGAAACTGTAGATGCTCCATCCTGAACATAGTCTAAACTTGACAGAGCCCTTCGCAACCTGACCTATGTTTCCCCTCATTTGAGCGTGGGACTGGAATAGAGAACTCCAAAGATCTCAATCTAAATTACTTGGACTCTGAGTTATAAAACACCTCTCTCCCTGTGGAAAAGCACATACTTAGGCAACATAAGCACAGCTGCTACTTCACTACTACTGTAACAGAAAAATAGTAGAAGAAAGCTTCTGTTCAGAAGCACAGAGGTTAAAACAAACTTTAAAAGATCGTCACCAACCACTTCATTGTAGTTCTTGATTTAAAGTTAGCTACTAAGGTAGCAGCATATGGTCACACAAATGTCCCATAAAGTAACTTCTGATATTCCCCCTAAAAATCTCATCAGCATTCATTTCTTTAGAATTTAAACAGGAATCCCAGCGGCTTGTCCCCAGTTAGCACAGACAGGCCATGTAAGAGCTTATGAAGAAGGCAGATGTAACCCAGGATCCTTCAAAGTCAGGGGTGACTACAATAAACAATGGATATATAAACAGAAAGAAACATATAAATTAAACAAATTAGAGCAAAATAGCTAAGATTCAATAACTCAGGTATGAGGTAATGCATCTTACCTGTGACACCCCGGCCTGGGCTGTTGATTGACCCATGCCTACATTGTTCACATTCATAGCCCCACTGGATGCTGGAAACTGATTCTGGGGCAGGAATTGGTTCTGGGTGGGAGCCTGACCCATCATGTTGTTGGAATGAGCTCCCATCATGTTCTGTGGCTGAGGCATTCGGGAAGGGGACATTGCCATCTAAAAATTGAAGATATTACCGGTTAGTATCATGAAGCAGAACAAAGGAAAATACCCTCACCTCAGTGTAATCAACCAAAAGATAGGACAAAAAACCCAAACAACTGGCTCCAATAAACCAAGTGGAAGTGGGCATATGCATGTAATTTTAGCATTTGTTCCACAGCATTTACTAGGAAGTTATTTTTAAACAGCTAATACAGAAAACTCTTTACTAAGAGCATTAAAGCTCCATTTTGTTCTCTGAACTAACAGAGAATCCAGTGACACTGAAAATATTTTTGTTTATCTTAAGAACAAAAACATGTTTTCATGGAGGAAAAAAGAAGGTGTATATACTGCAGACACAGTTCCTGAAGGAACTATGCTCTTCCACGGACTGTTGGAGATTATTGCATCTCTGGCATCTACCTCTCCAAAGACCTATTCTTAAAAAACCCACATAAATATTGAAAACAAACACCTCAAGAAAAGCTTGACAGACTCAGTACATTCCCAAGAAATTATCCTACAATTTACAGCACTACTCCATGACATGGCCTTTTCAGAACAGCATCCCAGTGCTGAATGTCATCAACCAGTTCTGAGAAGAGCTTGGTAACAAGGAGTACGAACCGCAGGAACAGCGCCCATGTTGTTCATCTGTACGGGGTGGTTCATTGGAGAAGCTGCACGGGGTCCCATGGGTGCTTGTGGCATCTGTACATTCCCTATGGACATGGGGTTAAACTGATTCATTCCTGCAAATGCACCCCCAAAACAACTCATTAGGAACAAGTCATCAGAATTTATGTGAAGTACACTCTAAAATTAACATTTATTATGCCTAAAGTCTGACTGCCCTGCACTTCATCCTTTTTTAACTTCCTTCAAATTACTTGGCTAAAGAGGCAAATCAGGGTACAGGACGTATGGAGGATACCAGGTGTTAGGGGGGAATAAAAACTTTTGGTGTGAGAAACAAAAGAAAAAAAAAGGCAAAGAGGGTGTGGATGATCTGCAAAGCCAGGATGCTATCTGTAAATACCACCTTGGGAGTTTCTTAAAATCAGGCATTTGCTTTCAAACAGCAAGAGCTTATTCAGGCCCCGCTGAACTGGCTGAAGCGAACAGGATATAATACATGTTGTATATACAAAGGCAGCTCCTAGCCTCAGATCAGGACAAAAGCTAGCAATATGCTTAAACAGGTAGAGTGCTTTTTATACAAAACATTTAAAAACCTCTAAAAACCCCAAACTTGTCTGAGCCAAATAAAAATGTAAATAAATTATGGAGCTATGCTTGCTATCAGCTTTTTCCTCCTATTGCAAAGAATCTTAAAAGAACATTTCAGCCCAAGTTTCAACTTAGTACTAACTCTGAACCAAGAAATAAAAGAATCAGGGATACTTTCTTGGAGGAAGTACCTAGAAGCCAAGGGATTGTATTTTTTTCCAGAAAACCCACCACCCATGAGCCTACAGCAGCTTAAGTCAGTGACAGCAAGCCATCATCGTTATAAAAATGCTACAAGGCTTTTTTGAATGCACTCTGCATCAGAAACCAAGAAAGGATATCACCAGTTATAGAGATTCTAGGATTAATGGGCTACATTTCCAGCTAGAGGTGTATTTTTGGCTAATGAATTGATGAATACATGCCAACATATTTCCCTCCCCACCACTACAGTGTTTTAAATGAGATTATCCATGGTGTTCTTGCTCATGCTCTCTTCTTTTTGAAAGGGCTAAATTATTTCCCAATCACTAGCAAAGTACTGGGTACGTACTGCCAGCTCCTAGGACCATACCCTGAGAGCTCCTGCCACAGAGCAACAGCAAAGTATAATGCTGAAAAAGGATACCTGATGGTTGCCCCCACCCCCACTGCCAAAGAAAAACAGAGAATAAGCTTCCCATCCTCCCTGCCCACAACTATTTTGAACCACACACTACAATTAGAGAGGAAAACATAGATACCTTGAGAAACCTGCATTCGACTTATAGGCACGGTTGGCATGGACATAGGCCCATCTGCAACACAAGAGAAGAACCATCAGCAAAAGCCAACTCAATATATGAGCTTGAGATGAGCAGGAGAGCTCAAGGACACGGCCTGGGCAGAGCTGGAGCACCAGTGTGGGAGTAGCTCCAGCAGAGGTACTTACTGGGCGGCCTGACGGGCTGTGCCTGGCCCATGGCAGCAGCTACCTGTGGGATACCAGGGGGCTGAGGCCCTGGCGTCTGTAAGGCCGGCTGATTCCCCAGCATCCCTTGTTTATGCAGACGAGACCGCCGCTTCTCTTCCAGCTCCTTTTGGATCTTGTAGATTTTCTCTGCTAATAAATGGTAGTATTCATCCTAGAACACAAAACAGTGCTCGGCATCAAGGGTAAGAAAGCAGCAGAACTCCTGGAGCCTACCAGCACATCATCCCCTGCTTTGTTTCCCTCATTAAGGTATCCACCTGCCTCTGAAAAAGCAGCATTTCTTTCCAGAATCCTGTTAAATTGAGAACATCTTATCACTGCTTTAATGCAGAAAAGGAAAACCAAAGCTTCCAGAAAACTGGTGAGACCTGGCTTCATGGTTATTCTTTGTATCTACTCTGAGCAGGTTAGTAGACAGCTGAGGAGACTGCAGATTCTGTGTTGCTTTGACAAAACACAACACAAAGCTGTGGTTTAGTTTCTACGTGTTAATGATTTTAAAATGTTATTTTCCTAGTAAATGTTTCCACTAATCCACACACAAAAGGAAAAGATGGTCCCAGCAACACAGTCACACTGCATAAACTCCAGGAGACATGTTAAGGACAGCTCAATCTTTACATAAAGAAAGGAACAGCTCTTTTCCTAAAAAGTCTGACTACCAAGAGTCACTGCAGGGAACAAAACCCTAAAGGAGCAGAGGAAATCAGTGCCAAATAGTGCACAGGCACAAACAGCTACACACTACACCTGTACAGGATGAAAGATTCATTTTACTCAATCCACACTGACAACAGATCAAGTCAGGCAAGTCACAGCACACAGCAAGGTAGACAGTTTTGCTTCTCAGCAACTGCTGGACATGTATTTGCCAAGTGCATGAGACTACATACACATGAAAGCCAAAACCACCCCACAAATCCTCCAGACTACATTTATTTCGTTCAGTCACCCATGCTCTTAAAGCCCAGCGTTACATGGAGCAAGGGCTGAGCGATGCTTGTCCCACACCATCCTGTCTTCATCCAGTTTTCATCACACCTAGAATTTACAGGACTGATTCCGTTTGAGAAAGCTAATACAAGACAGGTATTCCTCAGTCTTGTTAACAAAGTCCAGTGCTGCCACATAAAGCTTTGGTTTTAAGTCACTTCCCTCCTCCAAATGTCTCCAAAAAAAAAATCTCCATCATACAGGCACCCTTCCCTCCTCCTGTCCAAAACACCTCACCTGGAACTTCTTAGCCATTTCATGTTGTGCTACTTTCAAACCACAAAGATTCCTGAAAAAGGATGTGCTCTCAAGGGGACCATACTCCTACAACATCCAACTGCTTACAATGATGCTTCATACTGATCTGGTCTTCACTGTCAAAGTGGAATGGATGCTCCTCAAAGAGGAGGATGCAATTCCACATGGCATTGTTAATGCAGTCTGAACTACTCCCTTCTTCCACACTGCTTGGAGCCAAATGTGTTCAATGAATTCCCATAAAAGAGTTCTGGCAGTGAGACCCTGACAGCTGTTTGAAGGGGTAAAGATAATTGTGGGTATTTGTCTGGCACAGAGGTCATTAGACCTTTAATTTTATAGCCAGAAGCCTAAAAAGTTAATTTTTACTGAGAATGTATTTAGGTGCCGATGTGTGACTATGAAATCCTCTTTCTGTCTAAAGTTGATCTCTAAAGCTGCTAGGGTGACCACACCAAGTCTTCCTTGTTAAACATCCTCTTGGTAACCACATGGAGAACGTGGTATTGTCACTGACTGATGCTAACGCAGCAGCAGCATTACAAGTATGGCCACAGCCTCTCTGCCTCTAGGAAATAAAGCTTGCATTCCATCTTCAGCTCTCCTGGGAGATAGCCTGAGAGGGGAAGACTCAAAGTGTTACCATCTTGGTGGCACTTTGGTGATAATCATCTAGTAACTGCACTCCACAGATAGTCGAACCTTATTTTAGATCAGACCTCAACATTCCGACCAGGTAAGATCTCACTCCCTGCCATGACACTGGCTCTACCTGATGAACAGTTTCAGGGAGTGCTTCCTTTAGGACAGAATTACTGTGGTGCCGTAACAAAACGGCATCCTCAGTATGTCAATCAACAGAGGTTTGCTCCCTCTGGATAACAGAAATTCAAACACCTCTTTGCAGACAGAGCAAGAGTCATGAACAAGAACAGGAACTGTGTCTTGTTTCCCATGGACAAACGCAGCCAAACAGACACTATGGTGAGATGTGGAACAGCTAAATGCCTTATCCAAACCATTCCTGGCACTGCTGAGGAGCAAGTGCAAATAAAAGCTGAACAGTACAACAGGGCCAAGTCCTAGAGAAACACCTCCAGTGGTAAAGAGGCTTTAATGACGTTCTAAAACTTCAATTCACAGAGACTTCCAGAAAGGAGAAAGTCAGCTAGGGCAACGTCAAGAACTGCAAGCTGTGAGCTCATCTTCATGCACACCATTCACGCTTTCAGAAGGAATGCAAACAGGGCTGGGACCATGCTGTCTAGTCTTCACAGAGCCGAGGGAGGCGAATTAGCTTGGAGTGACATTAATCAGATGGCTCAGGACTACACAAACACCGTACAGACAGAAAGCGTGGCAGCAGTGAAACGACTCTGTGCTTTTCCTTAGGCTGAAAGGTTTGTGATACTACTGTTCTTTAACGTGCACTGAAGAGCTGCACTGAAACAACGTACCCTGCTATTCGCTGATTCATACATGTCGCCTTCCACTTTCCTGGCATAAGCCACCAAGTTCTCCATGCGGCGATCCTTGAGTGCTGCTGGGTCAGGAGTGGGGAAGATGGCTTGGACACTGCAAGAGAGGAGCAAGAACGGAAGAGAAATTCTTCAGAGAAAAAAATTCAGTACAGCTTTAGGATATTCACCCTGGACATTCCCTTATGCACCATGTATGTAAGTCTATCAGAACTGTTTTAACAAATATCAATACCGTACTGTTTCCCACAAGATTCAAGCAAATTCAATGATGGAAAAAACATTAAGTTTAGCAGTTTAGAGTCTAAATACTTGTTTCCTAGAGCAGAGTGAATTTACAAGCAATATGAACTCATTTTCTGCCCGGTCCCTTAACAGGCATGAAGAATGAAGAGAAGGGTTAAAGCCAACAGCACATCCCCAGCAGCAAGAGAACCACCAATAACTTTTTCAACTTTTCAGCTTAAGAACAGAACCAGTGTACTGGAATTCTTTAAAAACGTTCAGGAATAACAGGCAGTCTTGGTGGATACTTACAGTTTATGCACTAAATGGTTGCGCAGGTCCTGAGTGACATGTTCATGCCATGCTTTCCTTACCCCAGTACTAGAAGGTGGTGCTGCTGTTGGCATTGAGCTGAGGTTTCCAACATTGCCAGAATTTGTGCCATCATTCATTAGTGGGCTAAAATGAAAAGGGACTGTTACAGCACAAGAAGGCAGAGTGTTGTTCTATGTTTGATGCCTGAAGACATTTTTTAGTAACTGCTTTCATCACTTCTAGGTTTGCACCAAGCATTCGCCAAGTGACATTCTGATAGCAACAAACCGCAACGCCTCACCAGCAAAGCTCAGGGGTTTAAAACACACAGTATGAATGATAAAGAATCACAGCCATTACAGCATCTGTGCACTTAAAAATACAAAATAGTCTTCCTCTGGGAATTCATTTAAAACCACAAAATATTCTGGGGCTCTCTGGGGGGACAAAGTGGTAGCTATGGAATTGAAACAGCAAAGAGCAGCACAGCTAGAAATGTGACCGAACATTTCCAGCCCAACACCATTAGTTTCTAAAGCATGCTCTTTATTTACATTCATAAGCATGTAAATAAATGTTTAATTGAGTAAGAATGAAAATGTGTGCATTACTTATTTGTCCCAAGGGATGTTGGAAGAGCAGTTTCAGAAATTAGGCTAGCTTGCTGGTCTGTTGTTATTCCTCCTGCAGGAAGGTTCATCTGGTTGGCTCCTTTGGGACAAAATTAAACATCACTGGTACCTGGTTTACAATGTTGACAGTAACACAGCAGAACTACACTACTGACTCAACTGGTTAACAAAAGAGGCAGTGCATCAGGTAAGTACTGGAACAATACCATCTCCTGTGGCACGTATACATAGCTACTTATGGACACAAGTTACTTTAGGTCTGAACATTTTTTCCTACAAAACCCTAGTTTATTAAAATTTAAGATACATAAACCCTTAATCTTAATGAGCTAAAAATAGAACACTAACAATTAAGTTCCAGAAAGAAATTAGCATTTGTCTGCTAGAACAGGTGAAATACTCGTTAAACCAAAATCCTTTGGCAAGTCCAATCACCTCAGACAACAGTAAACTATGGGCTATCTTTTAAAAGAAACTAACTCTACTGCCACCTGGCAGAAGCAATATATTGAAAGCTTTCTAATAGTCAAATGTAAATGAATGATAGTGTTTGTAAACAGTACAATTTTAAGTTACTAATCACCGTGACCAAAAGTCACTCCTCTCATCAAATCAAACACCAGGCTATGCTACACATTCACCAGCTCTCTAGAGTTTACTGCCTTAGTGCCTTGATATTTTTGCCACCTACCCAATGCATTAATGGTCCTCATTTGCTGGTGAGCCTGAGGCTGTGCTGGCTGCTGGCCTTGAACCTGGGGCTGCAACTGTGTTTGAGGCTGGTTGCCATATGGCAGTCCAAGAGCAGCGTAGGCTCGTTGCATGGAGCTGGGGTCAATTGGATTAGGATTACTTAGCGATGGAGTATTCTGCTGGCCTGTGCCAACAGAACCGATAGAGTTTTGGATTCCACCAGCTGGAGACCCTAAAATGGCTATAAAAGAAGAAAAGATAAGATTGAAAACTGGTGAGGACAAACAAACAAATCATGCCAAGAATCAACAGAACATGCATGTTGTTATACAACATATGATTTTCTGCCAGAGGACAGAGCGAAGCCCAAGATATCAAGTGGGGAAACTCAGCCTTTGATTCTACAGGAAAGAAACCACCCTACCAATTCATACAGTCCAAAGGGAAGTTGGTACTTTTGGGGCAGACAAGCCCATAATTACTGTAATATATTGGCTCCGATATAAGGCTAAATAGGATTTTCATGCTTGGGACAGCAGACTAAGGCGGCAGAGGGGAATAATTATTTCCTCTACTTCCCTCTTTCCCATCAATCCCATTTTAGGTAAAAATATTTGGCTCCAGAACAGATATCCTGAGTTCAGCAGAAATACCCTGTCGTTGGACACAGAGGTGACACTGAAGATCTGTCAGTAGAAATTTGCATTCTGAACAGGCACCAGATGAACCCTCTGAAGGCCAAATTACCCTAACCCCCAAGCTATCCAGATATATGAAAAGCCCTGATGAGTTTAAGACTGCACTGACAAGACCTAAACTAATTTGAAGAGTCAGAAAGGGAATGAGCCTGCAACAGGTTTCAGTAAATGACCTAGATGATCATTTCTAGGTATTCATGAAGTCTAGATGACCACCACACCAACCAACCTCTCTCAGCACACATTGGAAGAGTCATTTCCATTGTAGACTGGAAATGGAAGCAACAGGGAAAAGTAACTTTTACTAAACCCAGAAGTGAACACAAATCCACTTTCTGGTTCTCATTTTAGCTGCCATTCTAAGTAATAACACGTTCCATTGTGAATGGCCCATGGCGTGTATCCTTTGCTACAGAGACACTGTGCTTTGATAGCTGAGACTCTGGCAGAAGGAACAGACTTCACATTTCCCCCCTCAGTAATTAAATACGTAACGTGCAGTATGAATCTGAGAGCTAAACACAGCAACAGTCATAGCTTTTAATATAGGCAACAATAGCTGTTTTCTTGAAACATTAGGAGAGGAACATGGTTAGAAAAAAAATAAAATCAGGAAAACAAGCCACCTGAGACATTCCCAGCATCATCTAGGCTTCTGTAAACCCTTACCCACTATGGGAACAGAGAAGGGCTAAAGACAAACAGACACACTTTCTTTCAGCTTCCATCCAAGAGAAAATACACACACTGCAGAGTCCAGACTCCTCCCTCTCCAAATGAGTATTCAATTTGATCTCATTTGCCCAAGAACTAAACACAAGGACAGTCAGAGACCCCCACTCCAGAATAAGCAGCTGCACAGAAAGCATCCCTGTTTCCCCCCCAAGGCAATCCACAGTATTTTCAACCTGGCTTTACCATGGAAATTGGGCTCTAAACTCTGGGGAAATTGGGCACTTAAACTCTGGGGACACATTCCTAACAACTTCTGAATTCACTGGTCATTTCAGTGTTCAGCAACACAGACAGAAGCTGACTGTCATCCTATCAGTTTCATTTGAAAAAAAAAAAAAAACATAAAGAGCAACTGTAGGAACTCCTCCTTGGACTTGCACACAGATTGTGTGGTTCCAGAGCACCAAGAGAAAGATGCCTTTAGATTAGCACAAGCCAAGAAATAGGAATTCTCTAGAAAGGTTAAATAGCAAGGTTAACTTGTTGCACCGTGGAATTCAACAGGCTTTTGTGAGGTTGTTGTGACAACACAACAAAGGATCAATTCAGGAACTAATAAAAATTCCAGAAAGAGGATGGTATTTCTCCAGAAAAGTTAAAACAATCCCACCCCATTCCACTTCCAGCATTGGTTGTAAATCAGAGGCACATCTCTGGGCAGGGCAGAATGATCACTGGTGATGCTGAAGGCCGGGAAGAGGCAAAAGGCTTCCAGCCATCCCACTAATGATACCAGGCACTTCACCATTTCTCCTGCTCTTCTGGGAGGGAAGCAAAGAGGACACTAATCTTTTGAGGGCAGCAAGCCTGGCCTGAGGCTCATACTGAAGATAAGGCAGAGCTCGGAGAAGTCAACTGCCTCTCACCCACAGTTTGGGTTGAGCCTTGGCAAGGCTCTCAGTTGCCCTATGAAGCACAAGTTCAGCCTCGTCCTAGAGCAGCTATAGGAACCACAATCCAGCCAATTCCAGAGAAGTCTACTCAAGCAATATCAGATTTCCCATCTCTGTTTGTGCCCCAGACCCAAGACTCCTTAGGAAAACTCAGCTTGGGAATTTGTCAGAGTCAACAGTCTGAATGCTGCTTTAAAAATAACAATTGAGTGAGTCTATTCCACACAGAAACACCCCACTGTGCACGTATCTATTCAAGGAGGCAAAGCTCCCCAACACTCAACAACAGCCAAATACTGCTTTAACACTTTAAGTGAAGTATTATTACTGGGGACAGACAGCCTTCTTACAGCCAGCAGTACACTTAGTGTGGAAATGAGTGGCTCTGACTACTGGGTCTCAGCTTTCCCATATTTTGTAACTCAGCTGCATATTGTATTGAGTATTTGCACAACACAGGAATCTGATTTTTGAAGTGTTGGGGATTTTTTAATCTGCTTGTTCATTGGGTTTATATGAAGGCAAGACAGTATCTCAATCTGTCCAACCAGAAGATGGAGGGCAAGAGTATTAACTTCCCACACGGGACCGATCAAGCGCAAACACAGCCCGTTCTGTGGCAGCTACCACAGGAACCCAGGTCAATTCAAATAAATACAGGCAGGAGTTATCACATCAGGCCACCACTACAGGAAGACACATTCACTGTGACAGCTTTTGGTTTGGTTTTTTTTATACTAACTGATGCTTCAGACATTGATGAGCTCTCGAGAGAAGCTCCAAGTGTGAAGACATCTCAGTAGAGGACTGGTCACATACTAAATCATTTAAAGACAAGGAAGCTCCCTATGTGCCACTGTCCCCAAGTCACCTGTGTTTATACAGTCTAAGAGCGGAAGTTCAAACGAACACAAGTTTAACAGCCCCAGAACTTCCTTGGTTAGGCCCTCTTGGGCCTAACATCAGGATGAAATCTAAATGATCTATCACTTACCTCACCTACAGGATTCCTGGTTCAGCATGCAAAGCAGGTAATGCTGCCTTAATGGAACCACACTCATGTCCTCTAGAGGGGAAGCCCTCCACCTGACCAAGGACTTTAAACACTATACTATTTTAGCTGTGAATGCCCAGCACTTCTCTCGCCTGACCACCCCTGTGAAAGCAACATGTTAGTCTGTTTTTGAGAAGCCTGATGTACACTCTTCAGTTTATTTCCATATTCTGGAAGGACAGCTTGTTCCATGGTGTTCAAAGGCTCTGTCCTGCAGCACCCTGGTCTGCTCACTACATCCATTCTAGTGGCTGGAGCAAAAGATTCTGCAGGTAACCCTGACTCACCCCAGCACAAGCACCCAGGAGGAGGCAGGTATACACAAGTGTACACAATCGTTTAATTAAATGCTGCATCATTAATCAAATCATGGGCTAAGTAAAGATTTTATGAGCAAGTAGGAAGTGTCAGTATTAAACTTCATCACTGATGGCATTTTAATTTTATTTAACCATTAAACTAAAAGCCTTCACAGTACAGCATTGTATTAGTCCATGAATGGAACTTCTTAATGTGCAGGCTAGCCATCTATCATGTGGCTCCATGGAACAACTGCTGGTAGGTCACCATTATGTACCACTTCCAGTACTTGAAAATACAAGAGACATTTTGTTTGTAGATTTTACAGACAGCTACTGACAGTAAAACTTGAGCAAACTGGATTTCATTTCCCATTTTCACAGGAAACAGGCTCTAGCAAACAAGCTGCTGCCCACTCTGTGTGAGCACGTTTCCCCGCGCTCCACTGCACTCTTCTGTCTCTGCAAAGGGTCAGTGCCCACACACCCTTTTCATTTTCTGCCCACACTCCTAACCTGCTCCCTCAGGAGCTAGCTCCTACTCCCTATTACCATCTCCCTCATCAGATTCCTATCCTGCATCCTCGTGTCCACATAGCCTGCACTTTCTGGCCCAGCCTTCTTTACAATCCTGGTTCTAGATGAAGCTTAGTAGTCTCAAATTTACTTTTTCAATCCAGCTTTTTCCTCTCCATATTTTATCTAAAATGTTCCTTCCGACAAGGAAAAATACAGGGAATCCTAGCTCCACCTTCACAGCCCCACCTTCTAGTCTCACTCAACTAACTGAACAGGGTTCCATCCCTTTCCAGGGTCTCAGGATCAAGCTGGAACAAAGCATTGCAGGAGGACAGCCTCAGTCGTAGAGTGGTGAGCACAGCACTCTTACTATCACCTACAGGGCTGCAAGGAGAAGTGTTCCCAGCAGCTGTGTGATGGCATGACATACACCTGCTCAGCCAGGAACAGAAGCATTAGGAAGGTGAAGCATGTTCAGGAAAGGCAGTCTTCAGAAAAAAATGTATCATTGTTACAACAGTGCTGTTTGCAAGAGTAACTCAAACGGTGGAGGGCTCAGCAGGGAGCAGGAAGTGCTTCTTAACCCTCCAACTCCAAAACATTTGTGCTAAATTTCATCAAAACACAGGAATCAGGCCTATTAAAAAGCCATAATATTTTAGCACATAAAAAAGCCATTTATACCCACAGGGTGTACATGTAAGCCATGCAAACAGCTTCAAACTTGTCCCAACGTGTCACATTAACAAGTCACATTGCTATCAGCAACTATAATAAAAGGGTAAGATTACTTCCAGAAGAAAGAAAGAAAAGCTAGACAAACATGGCATAGATGTTCCTTGCAAAGGATCTCAACACTAAAGCATGGAGTAAGGTCCCTGTACAGAAACAGCTCCATGGCAGGAACCTAGACACCAGGACTATCTGCAGCATGCAGAGGGAACCCTGCAGGCAGGAGGAACAGAGAGTTGCAGGGAGCACTGCACGTGGGAAGGGTGGAAGCAAGCCCCCACCAGCCTGTGACGTCCCACAAGTGCTGAACTGCACAACTTCCTAACAGATCAGCACACTCTGAAGGAGCCACTTGAAAGCCCAACACAGATACAACAGGACTTGAAACAACAATGGTAAACGGTCACAGAAAGGAAGGCTGTAGGACTCAACAGCTTCACTGACCATCGCGATGGCCTGACGGGAGTAACGAGGGTCAGGCTGCTTCTCACTTCCCTTTCTAAATGTTCTCCTCGTATTCTGCAGACCCCCTCCTTCCCCAGTCTCACAGATGCTGTAACATTTTCTTCAAGCCTTAGGCTAACCTAGCTGGGTTTTCACCTGAGCAGGCACAGTGCTTTCAAAGGCACCAATCAATGGAAATAATTTCAGAAATGTTTGCAAATGCCTAAAAAGGGCTATTCTTCCTACACAGCTGAACAAGGATTCCTAGTGTTCATCTTTTACCTCCAAACGAGGTGTCATGTGTATGACTCACACATCATTCAGAGCAAAGATCTCTGCACCTCAGCACACTAAGCTGCAAGTTTTCAGGTACTACCCATGAGATTATTAATTGTGCAGATCTCATATTTATTTCCCCCACATGCAGCAAGAGAGCTGAGCTCTACACTAACCCATTAGAAATCTGATTTAATCCCCTAACAAAGTAATTTTTAAGGGCTACTGTTGTTGAAGAAGTGCCTTCTCTTTGGATGAGTTACATGACTGATGTAAAAAACCTGCCCAAACTCCTTTTCTACAGCAGCTGGTATTGAACAAAACAATTCTGTTGTGTTAGATGTTGTTAGCACTCTGATAACAACTGTGCAATAGGGATGTGATGCACAAATGGACCATGTCATATTAAAAAGTAATGCTTTCAACACATTTTTTGAAGGCCAAGCACTCGCAACACATTACTACTTCTAACACACAAGACTTATCTTGTTTACCAAGGAGAAGTTTGGTAAAAAGAAAACAAAATCCTTACCTCCAAGTAGCTCAATATGCATTTTTTTTCCTTTTTGGAGGGGAAAAGACACCCTCCTGAAACTACAAAAGCATCCTCTGTGGATAATTTGGACAGTCTTACCAGCTACTCTCCTGCCTCAATCTCACCTAACCTAGGAGCTCTTCTCTATCCTCCAAGATGTGTTAGTGTTCCTCTCCACAGTCTCAGCCTGAATGGAAATTAGCAGAATGCTTCCAACATTATTCAAATGGACAAACTTCTCAGGTCCTCCAGCCATTTCCCCAGCTTAACCCTTATTTAAATATTACTGAGACTTTCCAACTGCTGCACCTATGCTGTAAAACATTCCACCTTGGCATCTTTTCAGAGGATCTGATGAGAAGCAAACCTACCAACGTTAAGTTTGGCATTTTCTGTTTTGGAGGAAGAGGGAAGAAATGAACAAGCATCAGTAACAGCCACACTTCTGTGAAAAACAAGCCTGGGAGAACACACTGGGATTTCCAGAACTTCAGCTAGTCTGTACCAGCATTAATACACTTGGCAATCAAGTGGCCCAGATAAGATGTTTTGTGCAAAAGAATTATTACTATTTTTAATAAGAATAATCAAAAAACTTTCTAAATCACTGGCATGTCGATTTGTTTCTAGCAGCAAGAAAAAATATCTTCCCCAAAACCCCTCCTACATGAAAAACTTCATTTTAACTGGATTCTACTGACCTACCTCACAATAAAACACCAGCTAGAAGTTGCCCCACCCTCTATAAACAGATGCGTGGTCTGAGATTTTTCAATTACTGTGTATTTAAGCAATAAATAGCATTCAGTGATCAGAAAGGAGAATTCACTAGTATTATTCATCCTTAGAGAAGATTATTTAATGCTGTTAAGTCTGTTGGGACATTGCCAAAGTTTACTCCTACAAAAAAAGTTGATCAAATGTGCACTGTAACAGCATCATTTCACCATGACAGCAGTTAGACAACTACTTACGTTGTTGATTTCTTTTGTCACTGGCATTTTTCAAAGGAAGGCACACAGGACAGTCGTGCCGAGTACAATTCTTCCAGTGGGAAATGATTTGTCTTGAAGATGCACAATGAGCAACTGTAACAAGGAAAAGCAATTGAAATTAAAGTAACTCCTTAGTTAACTTGTCTTGAACTAAGTAATTTCATTTTTTCAGAGCAACTCCGTTCCTTCTCCTTTGCAAGCAAGATTGCACACATAACCAAACACAGCTAAACATAACTAGTATCATATGGGACCCACCAATGTACTGGGCACTAGTGAGGCTGCACCTCGAGTACTGGGTCCAGTTCTGGGCTCCTCACCATCAGAAGGACAGGGAGGTCCTGGAGCCAGTCCAGAGAAGGGCAACCAGGCTGGGGAAGGGGATGGAGGGCAAATCCTCTGAGGAGCAGCTGAGGCAGCTGGGGGTGTTCAGCCTGGAGAAGAGGAGGCTGAGGGGAGACCTTATCACTGCCTACAACTACCTGAAGGGAGGTTGTAGAGAGGTGGGCAATGGTCTCTTCAGCCAGGGGACAGGAGATGGGACAAGGAGAAATGGCCTCAAGCTGCCCCAGGGCAGGGTCAGAGCAGATGTGAGGGAAAAGTTCTTCCCTGGCAGAGTTGTCAGGGTCTGGAACAGGCTGCCCAGGGTGCGGGCTGAGTCACCTTCCCTGTGTGTGTTTAAAAAACCGAGCAAGATGAGGTGCTCAGGGATCTGGTTTAGCTTAGGATGGGAATGGTTGGGCTGGATGATCTTAAAGGGCTTTTCCAACCTGGTGATTCTGTGAATAACACTAACAAATGAAGGAAAGCAGTACTAAATCCTAAGGAACTCCACACGGCTGAGCTGCAGGCAACACGTGGTAGTTATTACACCCTCTGTAGAATGGGGAGATGAAGAAGTGCTGTGAGGGTAGCTGTTGGTACTATCCTGCTTCTAAAAGGCAAACACTGCATTCTGTTTTCTCAACCGACAACTGTGAAGAGATAGAAATGGAGACCCAGCAAAGGGAACAGAACAGGGAGCAGCTGTTTAATTAAAGAACTAGTTTTGACACTTGTTTGTGCTAGGTGTAGGGATCTTCTTGACAAGAGAAATGTTGCTGACACGTATACCAGAACCCTGACACAGCTCGTTTGCAAGAGCAGCCTCAGCAACGTGCTCTCACCTTGACAGGCCTTTCCAGCCTGGCAGTGCGTCATGTGGTTGAGGACGTTTTTCATGGTGCGGCAGTGCGGGAGGGAGCAGGTCCGCACCTCCCCGTTGGCCTGCTCCCGCCGCTGACACTTGTGGGCATGGAGCAGCAGAACCAACTGCTGCTGGATCAGTTTGCGCTTCTCCGGGTCTGCTGTTGGTCCAGTCGCCATCGCCTGCGTTGGGACGATCCCCACTTGTTGTACTTGGGTTTGCATCTGGGACTGAGAGAACAGCGAGTTTAGCATCATGTTTGCAAGCCTCGATTCTTATCTCCCCCTCAGATGATAATTTGAGTATCACAAGACTACTTGCCAAACACCCTGACATGGCTGGCTACAGAGATCGTTACCCCAGTCTCCACTGTTGTTTAACATTTCTCACCCAACCTTGCAACAGCAAAAATATATTGACAGAGTCCCCAGTTAAGACACCTACAACCAACATTTTAATGAACAAGCCATCCAAAACTCTTCTGTTTATCAGGCAGATCATAACTCCAACAGAAATGAGCTCTTACCACACTTGAAAGTGGAATGTTACAAGTCCATTAAGTATTATATTTTGCTCTCAAGTTTTTTTTACACTTCAATTCTAGTTCCTTGTCTCCAAGAAAAAGAGGAGTTCAATGGGAAAAGACAGTCAAAAATTATGTGACCATATCTATTACAGTAGAACTGATTATCCGAGCCTGAACTAGCCTTTCTCCTCATGAAGGAGTGCTGATACTCTTTTCATAGAGAAAATTTCCAAGGTTAAAAACTATACAGCTCTCTTCTAGAAAGGGCCTACTAAATCTCTGCATTTTGTCTACTGAAGTGGACTAGAGTTAACTACAAGGTGGCATTAGATTGTAACAGCTTGTAAAACCTGCTATTTTATTTCCAGCATCCACTCCTTATGGACACGGTTCTGTTCCAATGCGCAAGCGCTGCCTGGCAGACCCTGCATACCCACAGAGAGCTCTGGTCTCAGCTCGAACAGTGGGGAAGAGATAAAGACGTTCCTTGACATGTCCTTTCTTCAGCATAGATACAGAACCTTCCCTACTACCTTCCTGGACCTTCAAAGGACAAACATGGAAACCTCATTTTCACAAGTACCGACTGCAAGGACTCCACCAGCAGGAGCAGAGAGGGACTGCAGAAGGGTGTCAATGGAATTTCTCATGGACAAACATGAACCTGTCCCAAGAATGGCTCTGACTGTGCACTGCAAATACAGGTTACTACAGAAACACTCACCAGCTTCCAAGCTACTGAAGGAAAAATCAGCCATTCCAAACACTTGTAAATAGCATATAGGGAGAAGAGGATCACACTGAGGAGGTAACAGAGTTCAGTGCCATCTGTAGGGCTACTGACCAAAGCCTGCTCGCTACCTTTAGGAAACTCATCTAGAAATGGTAGGCTGCACCATTTGTATCCTACTGTACTGCTGACCTCTGAGATGGGCTCCCCAGAAAATCCCACAGCCTACAAAACAGGGCACATAACAGCAACAAAACTCATTTCCTTAGGTCAATGAAAATGTTCCCTGGCACAGTTCTCCCTACTCCAGCAGCAAGCGTTGTCCTCAGCTCTACCATGTACACACGAGGTCTTAACGAGAGAGGTTTATTTCTGGAGAAGGAAGCACAGGAGAGCGAGTGGGAAATACAATGCCTGGTATCTGATGGAGGAGGCTGGGGCTTTGCCACCAGGAACCATTATAGTAAATCTTAAAGAGGAATTGCTGAGTCTTTTTCTTCAACTTGCAAGAGAAAGAGCAGCAGAAGGAAGGAGGGTGAGGGAAACCTATGTGTTTATGTTCCCAGTGCACATAGCTGAAATTAAGTCTTCCATTTGTTCTGTGAACAAATCCACAAGAGCAGACAGGTTTTGCTGGGTCACAAATAGGAAATGTTTAATTCAGCCAATGTGCAGAAAAATACAAAGACTGTGCCAAAGAAAATCTTGTTGGGAGCAATGTTTTCACCTCAGTCAAAGAACTGTTTTCCAAGCCAAAGTTCTCCTTTTGTTACTGCCCTACCAGCTAACAGACATGACTACAGCTGTAATGCCCTGACCCAAAAGGACTCCTGGAAAGCTGAGTAACAAAAAGTTAAATTGTGGATTATCAGCAGTTAGAAGAACAAGTGGCCTTGGTCCAGACAAGTGTCTGCAGGTAGGCATCCAAAAAAAAATTTAAAATATTGCTTAAGCTTTAGAGAGTTATGGTGGTTACCATTTCAACCTTGTAAAGTTCTCAACCTGGAAATACAATGGATGATCTTTCCACCATCTACCTTACTTTGAAGCCTGTTAACTGTTTGAGGGAGCTGTTCCCCTCCCTGCTAGTTTGTCCTTTAAGAATGTCATCTGCAGGACCAGTTCAAGCCCAGCGTATGCCAGTGCACTGCAGACACACCAAGGGTGTGCAAACCCTCACCAGCCACAGCAATCATTCCACTCCGGAATGAGCAAGGGCTTCATGCTGCTTCACCTGAATGACTAGCAACTGTCTTGATGAAGCAGAAGTTCAGACACATCTGCACCCACAACTAAAATAAATTCCTGAATGGTCAGCTACAGGAGAAAAGTGTTGTGCTTCTCTTGCTCCCTTGCTCATGAGCAGAGCAAACAGATCAGGGGTTCCCTGGTGGTTTTACTTCACTGAGATGACCAGCAATCCTCTGTTTTCATGTGTGTGTATTCATCTGCACTCAACATTGTCAAGATTTCCTATAAGTAGGCAGTGATCTCCGCAGCACCAGTAATCTTTAACAGGTGAACAACCTGCTACAGAGCTCAAGTGTCAGCCTAGCTTCCACACAGCATTATGCTTATAAAATACATTTCCCCTTCCATACTGTCTTTTTCTCTTCTCTGTGTCCTTCCTTTTCTCGGGTAACAGAATGCCACTTTCTGGAATCACTGTATTAGGGTAACTCCTGCATTGAAAAATAAATGCCTTTTAGTTCTTTAAGACAGGTTTGTAATCAACGTGGTCCTGGGTGAGACAGTTAAGAGTCCACAACCAGAGAAGATTACTATTTTGGTAGGGTGGTTTGCTTTGCAGACCTGCCCTCACAACTAACCAGAAGGCAGGTAGCCATTTAGACTTGAGGTTTCTCAGTCTGTTGAAGCCTTGCACTAGGAAAGGGATATTATTCACTAGTTACAAGGGATTTTTAATGTCAGCCACGTGTAGAGTTACACTATGGGCACCTCCAGTCTACATGTGAAGATTTTAAAAAAACAACCCTTGCAGTTGGCAGTCCAGAGAGCAAGGTTGCATCCCACCTTCGCTCACGCAGGAGTAAGAAAGATGGAACACCCCAAAACCTTTTCCACTCCCCTTCAACCACAGGCTTCAAGTGTCACCTTGTGGGTCTCTTTCAGAGAAGGGACAGTCGGCACAAAGTGGATATATACATCAACTGTGTATCACAAGGAAGAGATAGAAGTGTTGCTAATTAGAAGGGAATTAAGTGTTCGCAGTGTGACCTACCCCACATACTTATATTAAGATTGAAAGAGGTGCTTCCCACAAACAGGAATCACAGGAATGTTCTAACAAGCACTGACCCAGCTCTGAACAAGGCAGTGCTGTTCCATCACAAAACTGCAACAAGAGCTCAAACAGCAGCTCCCTGGTGGCATCAAGGAAGGAGACACTTCCCAGTGCCGTCACTTAATGAACCCAGACTTCCTCCCAGTGACTACCAGAGCTCCACTGCAGAAGAGACACAGGACTGGGTTTACAATCCTGGAAACTCACTCAATATTCTCAGTGCAGATGGTAGTTTCTCTGGTTCACCAGTTCCTGTGAACACAGTGTGAACAGCCTCGTCCTATCTATACAGGAAGAATACTTCTGACACCAGACATACGAAGATCTGCTCTGGCTGGGGAGGTCCATGCACACATGGAATGGGCTGACATGAATGTGTGCCCATTAACCCTATGATGGTACATCTTCTCATCCAAGTAGCAGAAGCAATCAGAATTAAGTCGCCTGCCCACCATAAAGACTCAGCAAGGGGTGAAAAAAGGCTTCCTGCACTGGAGGCAACCTCAGGAGGTGGTCACGCTCTCCACGGGGCAGGGATTACGCCACCCTGTGAGCGGCGCCGAGCTGAGAGCCTGCAGTGCAGCTACACATTAGAGGAAGGGAAGGTGACACTCTCAGCTTCCACATACAAAGCCAACATGAGGCATAGTCTTAACATGAAGAATATATTCAGAGCCCAAAATTTCTGTCAAGGCTTTGGCACTGACATGGCTACAGGCAGAGTTTTCACGTCAAGAGTGAAGAGGAATATTTTCATCTTCCAACTTGCACTTACCACTGTGGAGTATAACCTCCACTCCTGAAACTGGTACTGGTAGGTGAGCCTTGCAAGCCTATGGCCACCACAAAAGGCAAGAAGACTCCTATGGTCATTCCACAGAAGGAACTTTTAATAGTTGGTTCTACAGAGACCAAAACAATGCACTTGGCTTTGAATCACTGAAAGAATTTTCTTCTAAATCCAACAAATGCCTCAATAATTATGCAGTTGGCTCTGCTGGGAATCAACACTGGATCAGCATCTTTCTTAAGGATACACTTTTGGAGTTAAATCTCCCTGTATTTATAAGCTTTCTGATTTGGAGGACCAGCAAATGACAGAACACACATTATTGCTTTGAAAGACTTCTTCATTAAAAGGAACAAAGCTCAATATAGGATTCTGCAGAGAGAGTCCAGCTTTCACATACAGGAAATTAAGTGAACAAAATTTTAAGAGTGCTTTCTATAGAATTTACTGGGTGATAAAACAGACCCCAATCTGTGGGTAAGAGACAATTGAGAAGTTTTAAGGGAAGGAAGGAAAGCCATACCATCAGAGTGCAGGCTATGGAAACTCCATCTCAACTGCTGAAGAGAGTAAGAAGTGGCAATGGATATTCTCCACCACGTGTACTTATATATGAATGATGGGAGAGTGGAGCACGAACCAGACTGCTGGGGAAACTGCAGATCCCCTTTTCTGGCTCAGTTTCACTAGCCTGGCACCATTACAAATGGATGGCACAAAAATCAAAACGCTGAAGGCAATGCACATTCCCAGGATGAACTCTTGCACCAAGACAGAACAGGGATGCCTGATTTGCTCCCAGCATAAGTTTGTCCGGCACTGGATGTTATCCGTTACATTTGTTTCCAGCTTACTACCATCTTTTCCTGTAGAAGACCATGGCTAACCAACACGGACAGGAGCTTTTCCCATCTGTTTGCTAGGCTGCTGCTCTACTTCCCACCAGGCATAGTTTTCTTGAAGAAGAGGAGTGAACAGACCTGGGAAAGAGACACTTTCCCAGTGCAGGCCAGGCCAGGCACAGGGAAGGTGAACAGCAAACAGCAAGCACACCAGAGACTGGGAGACAGCTACTGAGAGCAGCAAACACACTCAGAGCACATCCCTAAGCCAACAGTCACAGACCTTCCCTGCAGTCAGGAAGACTGAGTTTGCTGCAAGAGAAGAAAAAACCAAAACCAATTAACTGAAAGATTAAGAAAGCCTTCCTTCACTGTTCGATTTTTTTCATAAAGTCTTAATTCTGGTCTCTAGAATAAAATATGAGTTGTCTCTTAAGTAGCTACAGTTCTACTTGTTCTAATTAAACTTGTCCTCTCAGTTTGAAAGCCTTCCTCTCTTTCTAGGAGGCCTGCAGCAAGGCACACCTAAGACATCTTCCTCCCTCAGTCACTCTTTTTCTCTCTTCTGATCAAAATCTATTAATATACCCACCCAAAGGACATAAGGAGAGAAACAAGAAAGAACACAACAGGAAACCTGAGATGTAGAGGAGAACATGCAAGGTGTGCTGCTCTAAGCCAAGAGAAACTATTTCTGTCACTTCCATGAAGTGATATTCTCTCAACTCCATCTGCTGGCCAGAGCTGTGAAATCAAGCGGGTGTTGGGAAGCCAAACTTCACACTCCAACCCCATGCAGGAACACCAGACTGGTTGCCATGTCCCCAGAGAAGCCGCCCATCACCACACTTGGAACACACGGCACTGCAGACACTGCAAGGCTTCAGCAGGTTTAATAGACAAGAGGGTGCCCCCACGGCCAGCACATCCTGGAGGCCGGGCACTCCCAAAGCTGGAGGCTCCTGGCTGCTGCCCAGGCGGCACGCTGCGCCGAGTGCCACCGCGCAGAGCACAGCTCGCTTCCCCAGGCCAGGCATTCTGCATGATTTCAGCACTGCAGAGCACTGCCGATCCCACAGCACACAATGCCAGTGAGACTGAAGCTCAACCGTGTGTCACCAAAACTTCCAGCAACATCAGAGCAACACCTTTCTTCGGAAACAAGTCATTCACTCAGTATTTCAGGCGGCTTCCCTTGCAGAGTGGGCCGACTGTAGCAGTCACACAAAGCAACAGCCCATGTGCCGTTCAGACCCACAGTTAAGAAAACAAAACCAAATACAATCAATCCATTTGGCTGGCACTGAAAATTAAGACCTTAACGCTGACCTTTAATCATTTTAACACCATAAGGTTTGTTACTTCTTTCTTAATTAAAGAGATTAAATCAAATGTGCCTCTCAGGATCTGGTATAAAGTCAGGCTTGGAAGAAGGGCTGGGAGCTGCCCTGACCCAATGCTCCTGAGAGCCACTCCATGTGGGAGGCGGGGGAGGGGGAAAGCCAGGGTGCTGTCCCTAGCAGAGTGGTAGCCTGAAGCTGGCTTAAAAATCAAGTTCCACTGCTGCAGCAGAGGTTTATCCTGGCTGCCAGCACAAGGGCTATGTCCAGCAGTGGGGAAACTCCTGACTGGGGTTTGGGACAGGGGTGCCACACCTAATGACACTTACAATAACGTGGGCTAAGAAACATACCCATATCTTGTGTTTCACTTCTGCAGCATACACTAAGGTTACAGAGAAAGACAAAAGACTGAAAGGAGTAGTTAAAAAATGCCTTCCTTTCCAGGCCCAAGGGGTCTTAAATCAACAGCAGCACCTTTTTATTTCCTCCTCTATTATTCAGTGGCCACAGAGGTGTTTAACATCATGCTGGAACTGGTTTCCCATCTCAGACATGCCACATGGCTGGCATTCACACAGGTTGTCTCTCACATGGAGTAGCACTCTCTGGGCCCTTGTAGATGCAGATAGCAGAGGGCTGGTTTAACAAGGTATGAGGTTCCAATCACCACATAAACTCTAGAGGTGCTTTTAAAAAGGTGCAGATGGTTCTTTCACTTGCAGTAGTAGCTGGAGTCTCAAATGACCCTCCACAGGCTCATTTCTAGTAGACAGAAACAACACTATATACCTTCCCACCTCCTCTTGCCTCCTTCAGCAAACAGGACAGACCATGTCTCCAGCACACCACACAAAGCCAGATACATTAACCAAACTTGCACCTCTGGGGTCCCAAGGCATCATGGACACAGCAAATGGCCCAGGGACTGCAGCAAGAAAGCATGGCGTAGCAGTGTGAACACACACAGCTCTGCTCTGGGGAGCTGCCTCCATCACAAGCAGCTTTTCACAAGTGCGTCTGGGTCATATTGTATATGCACAACGTGAGAGACACAGACATCACTTCCATACATTATGGGAACATACATCTAACCAATGTGAACATTGTTTTATGCTTTGATACTGTCTTAACATGAAACAAGGAAGGCTTTAGCAAGCCAGAGCCTACAAACCCCAAGTTCAGAGTCAGATTCTTCCAGTCTTACTCTATTCGTGCCTCTCTCAGGCTTGTGTTTAAAACTGGGGCAGCACATCTTTATCTCTGAGAGGCATTATTAAATTAACTAATCCAAGCAAATTAACTAATCCAAAGGATATGCCTGCTTCGGTGACGACGGCCACAGAAAAGACCATTCAGAAAAGGTTAGCTCAGTGAAAATATATTACTACATACAGTCATCAAGGCTCCCAGCTACACGCTGAGCAGCAAAAACAGAACAAGATGTTGACTATATGCTCTTTCAGAGGGCACTGTTGGTATTGTATGCTGAATAAAGTCCCTGTGGAAGGAATAGCATATGGCCATGTACGTACTATTACCAAATAATTACGCTGCCTCACCCAGTGCTGCCAAGTAAAGGTTAAAATTTAACAAGTCTGACATTTCAATTCTTGGCTTTGCAATAAAAACGTTTAGATGGAAACTTCAGTTTTTAGAGATGAAATTTCCCCCCTGCCACGACCAAAATCAAACTCTATCTACCCTGTGATCCATAAGCAGGGTTGAGACCTTTTGGCTCAATGGCACGGATGTCTATCGGCTGACACAGCTATTACTCTCCATATTGGCTTTAGGGAGAGAAAGATATATTGAACATACAAAGCTTCTGACACCTGAGAAACAAAGAAAGATGGTTTTGATTGTCCTCTCAGAAGACAACTGGTATTTCTGGCATTTTAAAGAAACTACAATTGATAGTACTGGGACAGTAAGCTTCCCTTACTTTCCTCCCTCTCTCTGACAGGCTGGGAGAACGGAAACCAAAAGCTTTTTCTTTCACTTCCTCCCCTCCACCACACAAGCCTTGATGACACATGCCCTTATTATTCCTCTTATTTCCCATTACACCCTATACTAGTAAGCAGGTATGTTCAAATTTAGGCTTCCCAGAACCCAACATCTAAACGAGCACAAAATTAGGCCTCAGAATCACCCAGTCCCTGAGCCAAATACAGCACTTTGGACAGATCTGCAGATTTCCTACAGAATCAGGGGAATAATTAACTTGTTTTTCACCTGATTCAAACAAAATTAAGACAGCCATGCAGCAAACTGTCTTTTACAAATATTCTGCATGAGTACAGACTGTATTCTGAACAGGTCCTTAATCCCAGTCACCAGCTACTTTCCATGATCATAAGCAGTAAGAGACAGATTAGACCAAACAAAGATTTCACAGTGTAACCTGAGGAAAAGTAGGAAGTGGCTCTCTAAAATCAGGAGAAAAGAGGAAGTTTATGTCACTCTGCCCCTTCTCATGTATAACGTTATTAGGGATGAGCAGGTAGCAAACTCATGGATGGAAGCAGAAGCACTATTTGTGCCGAAAAATAGCTGGTTTTCTGGTTAAATAATAAAAAAAAAGCTATTTGCATCTTATGGAAGGTTTTACAAGTTTCTATAGTAACTGCTATCATGTATAAGAATATAAAATGCAACAAGCTGGAGTTGCCATAGAAACAACACAAGCAGTTTGATTAATACGCAGCCATACCAAGACAAACAGGAATATTTCATCTCATTTTATGATGAAAACTCTAGTAAACAGAATACTACAAACTTGGGCAAGGTATCCTGATAATAACTATTCTCCTAAGCTCATGAGCTGCGAGTTATGCACAGTATAAACTGAGCATCACGTGGCTTGTTTAGGGTGTCAGATTGAAGGATACAAAAGGTACTGTTTAGTTTTGGGAAGTTGAGGATGGATCCAACACATTCTAACCAAGTTAGGAATTTAAACCTAGAAACAGCACTCACATAGAAGGCATTTTCATCTGGTTTGGCACTAAATTGAGTAGACAAAGTGAAAGGTTGTGAAGTCATTCTTGTAATAAAACACTGCGATTGCTGAGGAAGTTACATCACTGCGTAAAGCTGCACACAAACTTCCTGCACGCACTGCAGAGCGGCAGTGAGGAACCACAGGGTAATCCTGGTGTTTAAGTGACTGAGGGGAAGCAGCTCAGTAACACTGCAGAAGCTGTATCAGCCCAGAGTTTCAAACACACTCATCAGGGAGGCAGACAGTACAACTCACCATGTTTGGCACACTGGTGACGGGAGTACTCTTGATGTCAGCAGGAAAGGGAGACAGACTATTCGCCATGCCTGGCTTGTTTGGTAACTGAGGATTCACTCCTGTAGCTCCCATCTGCTGCCCTCCAGTTTGACTGAAAGGCTGTCCGAAGGGACTAGTGTTACCTGTCATTCCCATCTGGAAAAGAATGAATGAAATTAGTATCATTTCCTTGATTCCAAAGGGACATTTTAAAAAACCCAAACCAACCAACCAACCAACAATGAAACATATGTCAAATATCCATCTTTGCATTCAGAGAGACACATTTCTAGTTTAAGTTACTCAATATTAAGTTCTCAATGTCACAACTTCAATTAAATCTAAAAAGAAATACTTTCCACATTTACACAGCTGTGTGTGTCTGAAGCTTTTGAAATTCAATTTAAAAAAATTAAAAATCATTGTGCAACTGCAAAGGAGAAAACAAGATTATCCTTCCCAACCTTGTACCCACAACTACTGTTTCCAACACAGCAAAAACTTTTGAAAAACCAAAGCAACCTCAAATCCCATCCTACTTTGGGTATTTTGTGCAGAAAGCATGGCTTCGGACACAGAATAGATGGGGAGCAGTATATAGAGTCATCTAGCAAATACTTATCTACTGATGTTTTGGTATTTGAGGAAAAATGTCTGAACAAAAGGACATCTCAGGCTGACATCCCTGACAAATTACACCCCTGACACACTCTGGAATAGCAAGCAGAAACAGGACAGCCCCTGCATGAGTAAAGAGATCACTGTCCATCCAAAGAGCCATTTTGCCTGAAGAACAGTCTCCCAAGAGAAGCAGTGAAATCTCTATTACTCGAGCCAGTTATTGCACTGGACAAAAGGTCCTGAAAAGACCTTTTATCAAGAATTTACTTCCTTCAGAGAGGATGATTGAGACTAGGACCCTCCTTCCCCCCACCAAATAAAGGGAAACAAAAGTTGACAGATCGTGTTTGTGTTCCCCTCTGCCCCAGGAGGATCTCTAGATTACTTTATCGCTTGTCACAATGTCTTAGATATAAACACAACCACTGAGCGAGTTCTTATTCAAAATATTAAATCCTATTTTCTTCTGCCTTTGACCTCTCCAGCCCTTCCTTACACACCACACTGTTTTTCCACAGTCTTGGTCCCTTACCAGCAGGGATTCAGGACTATTCCCATAGCTGGAGGAGGCACCATGCACGTCAGCTTATCATGATAAGCCTCATTGTAAGAACTGCTCAGTGGTTGCTTTTTCACGCTTACAGGAATCAGACTGAATGACCAGTTGAAACAGCACTGGTTAAGAGCAGTAAATTATACTGGGGCAGAGTCCAACAGACAGTTTGGCTGTGCTGTGTCCGTGTACTTTGTACACCTGTGTCTCAGACAGCTGACCCAGACGCACTCCCAGTAGCTTTAAGTGAGAAACCGGCATCCTTTACACATAGTTACATACACCTCTACAGAAGAACCTGACACACTCTATACAAACTTAAAATAACCCCAAACCAAAACAACTGTTACTTGGCAATGTAACAGTTTATCTGCTGTGCTCCAGAGAGAAGCTGAATATTCAAATAGCACAAGACCAAAAAACCCACCCTGAACTCCTTAGCAGCATCAGAAGCTTAGCAGTAAAGACTGCTTTTAAGGAAAAGGGATATTCGCTGCTATCACCTTACACAAACATAAAGAATTTTGTCTCTAATTCTGTGTGGGTTGTAGGATTGTATGTTCAAATAAAATTAATATATATAGAAAAAAAGTAATTATGGTTACAACACGGATTTTGGCAGCCTTTCTCTGAAGACCTAGTAGTAAATCAGTTAATAAACTTACTTACTCAACCCCCTATTTTCAGCCAAGGTTGAGAACGGACCATCTGATATCTACAGCTATTCATTAATACCGTGATGGGCTATCAAATTAACAGTGAAAGAAATTTCTGAAACTAAAGGTGAGATAATGAGAAAATAGCTCATGATTTAAACCTTTCAAAGCTCAGAAATAGAAACATTAGCTCTTTTGCTGTTATCCAGTTTCTCCTTGTGTCTAAATCCCCAACCACAAACTTCACTTGTCTGCAGGAGGACTTGGCCCTTCTAGTCTTCTTTGAACTTGCAGATCTAGCAGAGTTGTTTTATTTTAATTGAGTAATATATTGATTACTCTGGTAATTACCACTACAACTTCCTACAAGCCCTGCAGCAGTAAGCCCGAGTTGTGAGCTCCACATAAACCTGCTCCCACTGTCTCCATCACCCAGCTTGGGCCACACCAGCCTGGGGAGACAGCCAAGCAAACTCCTTCTCGCCCTCGCAGCTCGGGACAAAGCACACTCAGCCACCCAGAAAGCCATGGGGATGACTGGGTGCAGACAGCAAAGCTGCCCAGCACAGGTGTGCTGAGCCTGCACAGGGTCATGTTATAAGCCTCTTAATGGCAGAACCTGCAACACCCCTGACTTGTCAAAAAGCACAAGGGAGATCTTCTTTAGGCAGTGAGAATGCAAAGCACATCTTGCATCAAATCTAAGGTCTCGCTCCAAAAGAGAAAGATGTTCTCCCCTGCATTAGCAGGAAAGATTAGCACTTTTTTTATTAAAGGAAAGTGTTTGCAGATAGATGTTCAGGAAAAGTATTACAAAATATTTCCATCTCAAGAGAAGAGAAAACCTTGTTTCACAAATTTGCCAGAACTCTAAACCAGCAGAACATCCCAAAAGCACCAAGGAACTACAATCCTAACAGATCCCACATGGTTGGCTTATCACATTTTTGATATTTCCTTTTAAACAGATCTCTGTATTAAACATATCACAAGTCAGTACAACAAAACAACCTTTCAAGTCTTCCAAACAGAGTGCTTAATGCGATGAGGATAATGGTTCCTTCTCTAGGTGGTCATTAACTAATAGAGACGTGATTGAAATTAAGAAATGCCTTTCAGTCCTTCGAAATCCTTCTGGAAGCAGAGCAGCTTCCACTTTTTTTTTCCCCACTCTTTTTTTTTTTTTTAAAAACCAGCTCTCTGCCACAGGTATCTAAAGGAGTAAAGCCCTGCTTCCAGTGGTGAAAGGAACTTCAGGCTGAAGAGCTACAACTTACAAAAAGACAAGCTGATAGTTTGATAACATTGTAAAACATTAGACATGCCCTTTAACCTACACTTCATTTTTTTTTAGTTACTGCCACTGAAACAAACTGCCAAAGACAGTCTGAAGTCCACTGAAAAATAAATCAATCAAGATCTGAGAGGGCGGAAAAGGGCTACCTTTCCTATGGGGCAAGCCCTGAGGTAAAGATGGAGACAAAAATCAGGAAGAATCACACACAAGTTTATTAAGCTCTGAGGTGTTTGTAGTTTCAAGGTTTTTTTTACTCAGCCTTGCCTCAGTTAAACTTACTCACCGCAACTGCCAGAGACTAGAAGTGCACAACACACGCAAGAACTGCTCTAATCAACCCTGATCTATTTATAACAGCTTTCAACCCAGGCTAGGATTGATGAGGAGTTCTAGTGGCTGAACAACCTGCTGCCAAACTTAGCATCAGCAGCGCTTCAGGGCTGGTATCGGTAACCTGAGGAGGAACTCGGCATTTAATCCAGCAGCAGCCAACTCCAAGCACGGTCAGGTAGGGACTCCAGCAACACAAACCACCCCCAACTCCTTGCTGGCAGCAAGGTAGCAAACAGGAGGTGGAAGAATCAGCTAGATCCCCTGCATATCAAACACAGGAAAGACGTCCCAGTGCAGAAGGCATCAACTGCATTTCCTGCTTAATTATGTGAAAATTGAGACTGGGTGACCTTCAAGTAAAACTATCTAAACCACTAATTGAAATATCAAAAAATAACTCACAAGTAGAATCAGGTGATTGATTGACAGAGCCTATAGGTAGCAAAGGCTTTATGGTGCTTATTCATTGTGCAAACTGAAAGCAGCAGAGCCGAAGCAAACGAGTCAGAAGGCTGAAGCGCTGCGGCTCCTGCCTCTGCCCCCAGGTTCTTTCCTATGTGAAATGAGGGGGCAGGTGCAGGAAGGCAGATACTCAGAAGACCTTTGTTTTTATATTTCTGAAACCAAACTCAGATCCTGAATTAGCTAGTTCAGGGGAAGATTATCAGGTAATTACAACCATAAAAAGAAATTATAAACCAACAAGAACACGGGAGTCAGCAGCCTGGTAAGAACAGTCATTTCCATGTGGGACTCGGTGCACCATCACAAAGCCTTGCTCCTTCCTTAGAGTTTGTTAAATTTACTTTACTGAAAGCAATGAAAGCAAAAAACAATCCAACATTTCTTCCTCCACCTGCAAAGAACGAGCAGAGATGTATTAGAGGGCTACTCAAGCTACACCACATCAGTGGGAGCGAGCGCACTTCCATTGCAACAGAAGCTCTCCGAAAACCTTGCCGGTTCATCTTCCGACTCCACCTGATGCAACCACCATCTTCTGCAGGCCATGTTCCCTGCACTCCTGCCATCCCACATCATCCTCTGGCAACTTGTGCTTGATACTCACCGTTTCTGCCACACAACTTTGTGCAACTCTTGCTTTTTGCCTGACTCTTTGTGGTTACAATTTCTGATGGAGGAAAGCAGACTTCTTCCATGGGGAAGGCATTTTCTACACAGCTGCTACATCAATGGGGGAGGATGCTACAAACCACCCCAGCACACAGCCACAAGTCAAGGCTATAAGTGCCTGAAGTAGTAACATGATTAATGCAGGACACCAGCTTAAACACATCATTTCTACTCTAAAACAGATCTTCTCAGACATACGATAATGCTACTCTCCTTTAATGGAAAAGACGCATTTAATTTAATAATTCTGCTATCCCAGGAAGACAGGCAGATTCTGTTCCCCTTTTATCACTATGGCAACTCTCTAAGATACTGGAATCTATTACTGAGTGTGGATGGGAAATAGGGTATTGCACTCCACTCTCACACGCCAAGGAATGTACAAACTTCCAAGCTGAAAAAAAGAAAACTTAAAACCTTTGTTTAGCTGACTTGGCTTACCCAAGACATATCCCACTGCAATGTTTTAAGCAGCAGGTGTGGGAAGTACTTTGCTTTTTAGTTATTTTTCAGAGCAGAACAGCATTTCCTCTTGTTCCTGGACTTTCACATAGACCATGTCTGTGACCAAATCTATAGACATCATCTGACAGTGCAACCCAGAGCCTATCTGGCAGACTGGTGAACTCTGCATAGCTGATTTAATAAATACCTTAGGACCAGACTAGTTCTTCATATTACACTGTTTCTTCTATTTTTAAAGCTTACTCTCTTCCTCCCTTCTTTATCACCGCTGACATGCCACAGCACTTCCTCGAGCCCAGCACCAAGGAGCAACTCCCTCTTTGTACACAAAGCATCGAGGCCATAAATAAATCCTGTCCTTTCCTCCTACTCCAAGTTTTTATTAACTGTTCCTTCACCTCTGCCACTGCTGCCATTTCTCTCCTTCAAGCAGAGTTACTTCATCACCACATACTCCTCTGAGGCTCCTAGGACACACCACCAATACAACATACTGCAAAACCCATTCACTGCTACAAGCCCATCATTTCCTAGTCACAGGCAATTTTCCAGCTGCATCCCCAACACGCTGGCACAACCCACAGAGCTGTGTACAACTCTGCTCCTTGCTATCTGTTTTCCTTTGGGAAGCTGCTCTCCCCTGCTGCCTGACCCCACCTTGGCCACTAGGGCATCCGAGCTTCACAAAGGTTTGGCAGGACAGACTGAGTTCACCACCAGTTTTTCTGCAGGAAAGACGTCCTCATTTGTGGGCACAAAAACATGCCAAGGAGCAGCACCTGCCTCTCACAACACTTACATCTTGCACCACTGCTGCCTAGGTAGGTAGTTGGTCCAGACACATCAGTGGACTAGCGTCACAGCAGAAAAAACATGTAGAGTTTGATATGGGAACCAAAAGACTCAAAGCAGCGTGAGTCCAGTGGAAAATAAGCCTCACTCAACTATGATCCAATTCTATGAACTAAAAATAGTTGTTGTTCATATTCAATACTAGATTTTAAACTAGAAAACAGTCCTAGAAAGAAAGGAAGTAAGCCAGAGAAGTTTGGCTGGACTTTGAATGGTGGGAATCCACAAATCTGAGCTCTGAATATGACACCAGGAGGTACGGGAAGGCAACTTGGTAAGCATGAAGTGACTTCTTTATGCTCTTGGTTTGATGTCAATGCTATTGTGATGACAACAAGCACACTGCATTAGTTCTTTGTGAACAGTATGTAAAAACGACAGGATTCAGAGAGGCCTCAAGAACTACTCAAAGGACTAAAATGCAATAGGCTAATTACTCTCCTAGCCTAATTTATTTAGCTTACTATTTAAGCTTATTAATTTGCTTATCTTATTAAGGCAAGAAGTGAAATGATCCTGAAGTACTGATTTTTGGGAACAGAATGGCAGTAACACAAATATTCTCTATTTAGCAAAGACATATCAACAGGTAGGAGCTGAAGCTTCAAAGCAAACATCAGGAAAAAACCCAAGCAATCAAATACCACTGAAATTCTTAAAAGCATATTAATGTCTTTAGACTTAAGTAGTGTGTGCTTCTACTCACCACAGGACTTAACTCACCAAAGCCAGGTGGCCTACAATCAGAGGTATCATGTCTGACTTTGTATCACTGAGGTTTTTATATACCTGATTTGTTACAAAATGGAAGCTAATCATAGGAATTAGAAGCTCCCTTCTGCTTCTCTGAGGACAACACAGAAAGGTGAGATGAAAAAAGTTATCTCAGGAAGCAAAAAGTGGTCTAAGACCTTGACTAAGTAAGCTACCAAGTTCATTAACCATGTCCAGGAAACAGGTGCAGAACAGAAGCCAAAACCTGAAAGCTACTGCATATATCCCTCTGCCACCACAGAACCATATGAGACTGAGCACAGCTACATGCAACCTCAGATGACTGGTCTTCTAATGACACAAGATCAGAGACGAGGTGACTGCAAGGCAGAATTTCATTCATTCCCTCAACCCAGCAGCAATTAAGTCACCCCTACAGACCAACAGGGGTTGCAGGATTACAGAACCAGTTGCCGTGTTAGCTAGGTATCCTGAAGAAGCTGGGCTTAAGCAACAGTGCTGCGACAATCAACATACCATCTCCTCCCCCTTCCTCAAGCCAATCTGTCTCTAAACCCTTAGGAAATCCCTGGTGAATTGACCTGTTTTTGTTAAAGGTCTCACAGATAATTAAGTTCCCCAGATCGCAGAGCTAAGAGATGGACAGGTAGAGGATGACACTCAGATTACCATCTCCACAAAGAAAAGGCACCAAGGCTACTGCTGTTAGAAGCAGACTGTATCTGGGGCTCCCAATGAGCCACACTGTTACATTTTGTCCTGTCAGCACATCGGAAAGATTATCTGAGGACATGGGAGGATGCTGAAGTACCCTAGGAAATGGTTTACAAGACCTTTGGGCAGGGGTGCCGTAAGGAATCTCTAGCAGCAGTGTGAGGATACACAGCCCATCTACTAGTTACACTACTCCTGGATCCATTTCAGCAATGGAAAAACAGGGAAGTCAGAAGCCTTTTTTTTCCCTCCCAAATCTGATCTCATACCTCTGCATCTGACAAAATAGTTCTAGGAGGAAGACAGAAAGACAGCCTTTCAGTGAGTCACTGCCATCCTTACATTATTCTGGATTTAGCCTATAGTACAAAAGCTAAAATCCATTTAACTGTAAGATTAATAATGTATTTCAGAGAACAGAACGTGCAGGTCACAATTAAGAAGAGACTGAGTGAGCAGGAGCATCCTAGATAAGATCTGTTTTGATAAAAGGCCAGATCTTCACAACTTCACAAACTAACAGTAGCACTGAAGAGTTTCATATACGTGAGAACTTGCCTGTCAACAGCATAAATTGCTCTAGTAAGACCCATTTGTCACTCACCACTGCTTTCCTCTAAATCCCTTGTATTTGCAAGAAAGGACCTTCCCCTACTTCCTCCTCTTGTATCGCTCCAACAACCCAGTGTCAAAAAACAAGCTAAATGCTGACAACTACCAATTCCACCTTCCAAAAACTGCCTGTTCTCTACAGTGTAGTTTTCTGAATGCCCGAGTTGTAATTCTATGGTTATGCTGTAGATCAACAGCCTTAGGTGGACACAGCAACTGTGCATAAATAATCCATCCTTCCCGAAGCTGCTGTGGCTGCTCAGCATCTCACATGCTTCATCCAAAATCCCCCATTACATCACCATTGTGTTAGGGACAGTTTTCTTCT
>VZTU01022365.1:41102-62206 GCA_013400835.1 Zapornia atra | reverse complement strand
CTCTTTCTGCTTTTACAAAAGCAAGCTGGCATGGAGTGGAAATTCTGCACTTCCCACTACCACCCAGATGCCAGAAGTATCCTCTGGGTTCAGCAGGAATGGAATGACCGGGTGTACAGAAGCAGTGCACCACTCCTGCCTCCAAGCTGTCACTGCCCTAAGTCACTACAAGACAGGGATGATTCAAAACTCCTGTATTTGCTGCCACCAAGCCACACAATCTCATGCACCCTTCACCTTCCTCTTCTATGGCCCCCTACCAAAACAAGTGCCTTAACACTCCAATACTGGGCTGCACCTTCAAAATTCTTGCCATCACAGTACTACATCTACTTCATATCTGGGCTTCCAACCCACCACCTGGTTAAAAAGCTCTGCATTTTGCTCCCCTTCTCCACACTCACAGAAACCTTTTGCTATCAAGTATGTTGTCTTGCTTGGCTTAAGTAATTTCAACTATCTTCCTTTTGATCTTTCATATCTTTCTCCCAAGACAAGGAAATGGAGCATTTGGGTGCCTCAGACATTCAGAAGTTATCAATTAAGGTATACAAAGTACTGTACTTTGTATCATAGTTTACTGCAAAGAGTAGATCTGCTCTAAGTAATGGAGGAACGTCAGAAATTCAGAGTAATATACAACTCAGCTGCTTTCTAAACTGTTAAAAACAAGAGCGAAAGAGGACAGAACTGCTTTCAAAAGGCTTAGGGCTGCTTTCCAGAGCAGGCACTCAACAGCGGCAGAGCCCTTCGCTTTGCCATCTGCACGGCCTCACCACCAGCTCCCAGGGAGTCTAACATGCTCCAGTTCCAGGGCAACTGTGATCTGGCACCACCCACCCCGAGTTAATCCCTCCCTAGCCCCTGCTGCCACCACCCTGACTCCAGCCACACTGCTCCTACACGCAGTAGAAGAGAGCAGCTTTCCATTCAGGCAGACGCTACAAAGTACTTTGCACTTTGGACTCTTATCTGCCTCTGGTATGAAATGCAAACCTCTGCCATGAAGCAAGGTCCACCTAGCTGATTAAGGCTGGCAGAGAAGCATGAAGGATAGGTCCATTAGGAATTCATGGTCATTTGTGATGTGGGAAAGACAGTTTGCCTTTACTATGCTGGCATCATCTTGTATCTGTTTACTAACACACAAAAGAAGAGTTCAGTCTCTACTAATGCCTATTTCATGCTATAGTAACATGTTCCAAAAAAACTCACCATGGTACTTGGAACATACATGCCAGAGGGACAGATGGAGAAGCAAGGAAAAGATTAATCATTTTATGGCAGAAAGCCAGTGGCATTACCAGAAAAAAAGTTCATTTAGTTCAGTGCAAGAATGGTGGCAAACCTATTGTCTGAGCAGCAGTGAGAGCTCTTCAGTCAACCCATCTGCAGATGTGGCAGTCTGACAAAAATACTCATTTAAAAATACTCATGTTTAAAGTCAGGGAGTAAGAAGAATGCCTTAAAAAGAGATAACATTTCAAGAATCAGTTTTGAGAGTTCAAGCCTGACCTGGCTAGCAGTGGTCAGGTCACAGGAAGCCTACCTCATGCTGACCATCTCCACTCTCCTACCTCTTCAGGCTAAATGCTACCACTAAATCCCACAGCAGATCCACAAAGTGTTCAGCACATCTTGCTCTCCAGAAATAAACTCAAAGAAAAATACTCAAATGCCCAGGAATAACTGTAATGTCTTTTATTACTGGATAAAAGATTTGGTAAAGCTAGAAACAAAACTTTAAATAACCCATTAAGAGAAAGCCAGGTATTCTATTATCACTGGTAATAAGATTTGAAATTATCTTCCAAGAATTCCACAGATGCCAAAGACAAACTTTAGTCAAGGATACAAGATCAAATGAAGAGTGTACAAATATTTCTGTATAATTACTGAAATATGAAAGATGGAATTTTTTGGGAAAAAATCTCTTTACAAATGACTGGCTACACAGAGAACAAACAATAGGTTTCACTAGAAAGTCATCTTTTCCAGGAAAAAGAAAAATAATTAAAATCATCACATGCTTCCACTGTATATATGCCTAAAGGAAGTGTCTCCAAAACTCTGCACAAGCCTGAATGCAAATACAACTTACTACACTATCAAAAGAATCAAAGTCATTTCTGCACTGAGCATCACTGCTGTACTTCTGGATCAAAAGTAAAGCTCAGAAGGCTTTTACCTAGTAACAAGCGTAACCTCTGCAAATAACAACTTCAAAGCTCTAATGGGTCATTAGCCACAATTGATCAATATATTCCAATTATTTCAAGAACGAAAAAGTGGCTCTCCAGATAAACAAGAACTATTTGTGCCACCTAAGAATACAAAGTTAAGCAGAACAGCAGAATTTACCAAAGAAGTTCAAAAGGTTTGCCTCATCCAGAAAATCTAGTCTGGACACAAACAGTAATTCAACCCCACTTAAAAAGAGGATTTTGAAACACCTGAGATTCAGTTAGGATACACCCCCACAATTCCTCAACTTCATCATCATCCACCTAAATGCAGGTTTCTAAACCAACAGTAAATCCCACCACAGAATCCATACTTCCTCCTTCATTTCTCTCTGGAAGGTATGAGCCTTTCAAAGCGTACCACAAAAGGATTCACAGATGTGTCTGCTGGCACCTCAGCTGGGCTGGAGACAGCCAAGCAAAAGGAGAGCACGTCATGCTCCAAAAATTTAGTATTAAAAGGAATAAGCTGTCTTGGAAAGAAAACCAATAGCACTATTTAAGAGATTCTTTCCTGTGTAGCTCCCAGAAGCCAAAGACACATTATCAGGCAGCCTGTGTGATGGGAGATTCTGCCGAGGTGGGCAGAAGGCAACAGCAGCTCTACAGACTGACAGCAACAGGAAAGGTGTCTCAAAAATATGAGAAGGGGGTACACTGGTTCCTTTCTTTACAGTATATACTCTCCTTGACTGACACAAATGCTAAAGGAAAAGCAGACACACTGAAGTGAGAGACTGTTCTTTCAAAAGAAGTCATTAATTCTGTTTCAGTTCATAGCTGGGGAGGGGGGAAATGCAAACAAAGAGACAAACCCCAAATTTACACTAAGTTTACACTAAATACATTACAAGAAAAAATCAATATAGCTTACTCAAAACAAGCACTCAGTACAAATATCACAGCCTGACAGTAGCTATGGGGAAACAGAACCGTAAAGAATTCACACTGTTGGAATAATTTCAAATTAACTTCAGGAGTCAAATATATTTGGTTTGAATTGCCACACTGACTGCAAGAGCTACCTTGAGATCTCCAGCCTTTCTGAGGCTTTCCTTGAAGACAGAGCAGGAAGAGGCCAGTGGGAACAAACAAGGCGAGTGCACAAGCTGCTGGCTGAGCAGCCTGCACACAGCGCTCTCCAGAACGCTGTGTTAGCCTGGGATGCTAAGGAAGCAAACACAGCTCATTCCATGAGTGCAATCCCACCTTCCACTCCTGGTCTTCCAACATTTTTCCATTTCCAGGGTACAAAGATCTTCCCATCATAAAGGCAAGTACACAAAATTTAGTCAATTTAGTCAATTTGCCAAAAGTTTCAAAGGACACTTTTTTTCCCATTTGACTTTTAAAAATCCCTTTAAAAACCACTAAGTGTGTATCAGAACAGCTTTTCTAGTTTAAAAATTAGTGTTTTCTTTTTTATATAAAAAAAGAAGGATGAAAAATAGCCTGCCTACCACCAAGTGGACTTGAACATGCCATGCAGACTCTTGTACTGAAAATTTCAACCAAGTGAAATGATTTCAAAATCCCAGTGTGCAACTTCCAAACATAATGCTGTCTCTTGTCTGACTGCAGAACCCATCCCCTCTGTACTTCCATTGGTACTTCCACAGGCAGAGCATTGCCTCCCCTCACTGCTTCTCTGCTCCTGATCTGTTCTCCTGGGGAAGCTGACAGAATCATCTTCCAAGTTTCCTGAGTTGCCTTTTTTCTAGGAATGCAAACCTCCAGCACTTAGTTTACAGACCATAATACCAGGTGTTCTGACACCTCTCTGTATTTACTTCCAATTACAGGATTTCCAGTATAATCACAGCTCACTGTCAAGTACAAATATTAAATTTATCTTTTAAGTAAGGAGAAGTTTTGAGACCTGATGAAGGGTCTTGTCATCAGAAATGCTCCAGTGCAGTAGTGCCTACATGCACGATTGGACTCCATTACAAAAATGACTACAGCAAAGCCATTTTTTTCTGACTGAAGGAACCAGGCATTTCATACCTTCTACACACCAACATTTAAGTTGGCAGGTTTTTCTCCCTCTCAACATCTGAGTAATTTTTAACCTGTCTATTTAAAAAAGCCCCAACTACTAACAGCAGCAGGAAAGTATGTGGATACAGTCTACAAAACTAGTAAGAAGTAATTGCCCTCATATCTGTTAGTACGAGCATGTGAGTTTATTTTGTCATGTTAATGAACCTTTTGAAGTTACATTGGAAATCCTGATTTTAATCTGTGTCTTCCAGAAGAACTCGGTTCACTTCCCAAACTTTCTTCTGGATACAATACCTAGAAATAAACCCCATTCCAACAACAAAAACTGACCAATTAGGAGACTGTAACCACTATGATCTAGTGACAAAATCCTGAATGTCTGTGCTGAGCTACCAGAGTAGCAGGGCATGGTTTTAGCCTGAAAAGGTAGCATCGACGTTGTTGTCAGCTGGACAATAAGCCAATGCAAGTGAACAGCAACAGGCTTTTGAACCACCTGAGCTGGAAGCAGGAGGGGAATAGAAGCTGGGGTAAAAGCCGACTCCTCCTTCCAGCATTTAACCTGCAGCACTAGAGGCAAAGTGAACCCAGGTACCCCTCACGCACAGGAGCCAAGGGATGATGGCTTCAAAGATCCTCAGTAACACTGCACAACCGCAAATGAAATTTAACTCGTGTACTAGAAATAGGAAACAACCCAATTTCAAGTGCCAGGAGTCACAGTTGTGGTAAGTGAGCTTTTTAAGTCACCAAATCGCTTTGGTGTGTCGGAGTAAACTCATTTGTGGAGCACCACTTTCCACAGTCATGTTTCAAAACAAAACTGCATTACAGATATTTTAACTTCACTACAAGTCCCTGAGTTTTTGCTGTTACGTGTGGAATATATTTATATCCTTCTTCTGTTTGTATTATTATAAAAGCACATATGTCTCTCCTCAGTAAAACTGCTGTTTAGGTGATAAAGTTACTCAAGAGAGAACCAAGCAACTATAGTCAAGTCTGTAACATTACTAAGGGTCCCATGAAGCCAGGAAGCAGTGCTGTTTGGAATACCATTTGGACTGGTTATCACAGAATCACAGACTCACAGCGGTTGGAAGGGCCCTGGAGAGCTCCTGGGGTCCAACCCCCTGCCAAAGCAGCTCCCCAGCTCATATTGCACAGGGCGGCGTCCAGACGGGACTGGAATCTCTCCAGAGATGGAGACTCCACACCCCCTGGGCAGCCTGGCCCAGGGCTCCCTCACCCTCACTGGGGAAAAGTTCTGCCCCATCTTGGTGGGGAACTTCCTCTGCTCTGACTTGCAGCCATTGCCCCTTGTCCTGTCCCCACAGACACTGACAAGGGGCTGCCCATTTCCCCTGCATCCCATCCTTCAGATATTGAGAAACATTAATCAGGTCCCCCCTGAGTCGTCTTCTCTCCAGGCTGAACAGCCCCAGCTCACTCAGCCTTTCCTCACAGGGGAGATGCTCCAGGCCCTTAATCCCCTTCATAGCCCTCCTCTGGACTCTCTCCAGGAGATCCCTGTCTTTTTTATCCCAGGGAGCCCAGAACTGGACACAATACTTGCGTCTGCCAGAGGCTTGGTCTGCTAGGAGACAGTCAGCTTGGCAGCCTCCTACAGACAACTCGGAAGATGAGAGGCAAATTAACTGCAAGTCATGTTAAAACAATTCCAGCAGATTCAGACAGATTGAGAGTCACCAGAGAAACAAGCAGCACCAGCAGTTTGCTGAAGCACACAGAACCACACAGGAATGAGAACATCTTCGGCTGACTTCATTCACAAGCAGCAAGCGTATCTAAATCTGGTGCTCAGCAATAGCAACTGGGTAATCTCTTTAAATAGTCTGCTGGTTTTTTCCCTCCCCCTCCTCATGGCAAATTCTCCTTACTGCAGATTCTTCAAAACACCAACTTAAATAACATAACTACACAGGCAACTGAAGTCTAGTGTCAAAACTGCTCTTGAACCTAGTTCATTATCTTATTAAATTTAATAAAGATAATATCCAACACCAAAACACCACTCAGAACCACCACAGGGAGCAGAACTAAGACTGTGCTTTTCAAAGGTACATGTTTTATACACACAACCAGCCTAGAAACAACTAATAACATCATTCAGCTCTTTCACAGCTCAACAATTAAAAAATAAAGACAACAGGTTAGTCTCTTGATAGATATAGACTAGTTTTATTGCTTTCTGAAGTTCACTTCTGGTAAGAGTTCCTCCTCTTGGATCTGAAACTTCTACTGCAACATGCACTGCCATGGGACTAGTTGACTAAAACAAAGTTGAAAACATACACTATTTCAATTAATTAGGCCAGTACAGTTAAGAGAAGGGAATGTCCTCAACTTGTATGCAGAAATTCAGCCCATTTTTGCATAGTTAGTGGTATTTTGAACCTGTAAGATGATGATGCCAATCCTACTGCTTGTACCAATTTGCAGTTAAACCCAAATGCTCAAGCAAGGGCAACTCAATACTTGCACACAGCTCTTTGAACTCCGTATCTAAATTACTTCTGAAATACTACAGTGGAAGATCTGCCAGCCAGACCAGCTTTTCTATCAGTTTCTCCCTGTCAGGCAGGTACTAGCTGGTCTATACAAATATTTTCCATTAGAGTTTTCAACACAGGTAAAAGCAGGTTACTTAAAATACACACTCTTGAAAAGGCATTGTACAGAAAACTAATGGTTATAATCCTCATAACCAGGTCTGAAAGCAACAATTGCTTTCTCCTGATCTCTCTACAGATTCCAACTAAGACCTGGCCAATTACATCCTCTTATTTGGCACACAGAGCCCAGTAACACGTTAAACAATTGTACTGCACCTTGCAAAAACAAGAGCTAACCCTGAGATAAGTTTGCGAGTCCTACAGAGAGATCCACTTCGACAGGAGCCCCCAGCAAGCCACAGTGTCACAGCAGCTTACAACCAACAGCCACACACAACTCTGGAACATTTTCATAAGGTCCAGCCACTGGGTATCCTTATTTGAGTGGAACTGCTCTGAAGTTACAGGAGAAAAGGTGGTCCCTTGTACAGGACTCCAAGAGGAGGCATTACACCTCGGAAACACATGAAAAAGTAACACTCAAGAGCCCTACTCATCTTGAGGGGACTTCACTACTTAGGGGAAAGAGTGAAAGTACCAATTAGGTGAATCACCATCTGTAACAACAGAGTGCAGAAAGGAAGTTTGAGAACCATACAGAATAAAATAGGAATGTCCCAGAATTTTCTTCCCGTTTTCCACAAGCTTTGACAGGAGGATTAGGACAAGGGGAATGCATCTCAGCAAGGGGCTACAGGACATGCAATCTACAGAAACACAGCTCTGAGCTCTTGCCAGCCACAATGAACTATTCGAAGGCTTCATCTCCCTCCTTTGGAAAAGATGAACTCTCACAGCAACGGGAGAGTATTAGGCACAGATCACACTTGCAGTGAAGAGCTCATTTCTCTGGAAGCAATAGACCATCTGCTTGGCTTTGCTACTGCTTAAAGTGATCGACAACCAGCAATCTTAAAAAAAACCCCAACCCTCTAATTTAAAAAGACTTTCTAGATGCACAGGTTTTCTGGAGTTAATGGACTTTACAAGAAAACATGGTACAACACAAAAGGACAATTCTGCTACTACTGGAAATCACTGTAGCAAGATGGCCTGTACCTCTAACCCCGTCAACTGATAATTGTTCAAAAGATCCTGCTGCTCTTTTAAGCAGATTATTCTTAAAGAACTTCAAGCCAGTCAAACAAAACCTGTATTTGTAGTGTTGTCCTGAAAACAGGGCCATAACGTCATAGCCACAAGTAAAATTGTTACAGGAAAGGAGTCTGGTAGTGAGCAGAGCAGAGATACATCAGCAGCATAGAACAGAGGCTTCCTCAGTCTTCCAGAAGATCCCAGAAGTAGAAAACACGAAACAGCAGCTCTACATGTTTCTGAACATGCAACTGCACAGTCATGGCCAATGAAGAATCCAAATCCTTGCTACAGTAAGCTGTTGTACCTTTAATTCACAAAACCTCCTCAGGAACTACCCTATTCCCTATCTGAAAAAGCTATACACCTCCAAGGAAACACAACTATGACTTTATTGTTCAACTTGTATTGATAGGCTGCTACTTCTGGAGGATCATTTGAAATCCTTTGCTCATGTCTCTAGGCCGAGGAATTATTTTGCTTTAACCTTTCCCTACCAATGGCAAACTATTTCCTTCGATGGAAGCACCTCACGGCCCTCTGACAGGGAGAACTGATGATTCTTCATCACCCTTTCCAGTTGTTAGGGGTAAGCTTTATCCACCACCTTCAACTCTGCAGGCAGATGCATCCTGAGTTTGAGTTACCATGCTTATTTCTGGCGTGCTTTGCATTCTTTCAAGAGCTGCCTTAAAATAGGAAGTCCAGCTCAAGATTAACCATAGTGGCTTGTGATGCTCCAGATGAAATGAATCCCAGTTATTCTTGAGAGGAGGCCAAGGGATCAGCTTCTGGATTTTTATTTTCCTTCTTTTCCTCTTACTAGAAATAATACTTCTAAAAACACACCACAAGAAAGAAAAACAGAAAGAGCAATGGACTTTCCCTGCTTAGTCAGTGACTAAGAAAGGATTACAGCAAACCATCGAGGTCTTGCCCAACCATAAAGGGTCACGAGTCCTGCACTTTGGAGGTTAACTCATCATGAGGTTAGAGATGCACATCACAAACACAATGATAAAATCTCAGTTTAAAAAGTTCCCTTTTTCTCTCTTGCATCTGTATTTCACACCCCTCTCTCTCCCTTAGAATAGATTGCTTCCAGCCTTGACAGGTCCTCAGGCCTGATGGCAGCTACATTTTAAGCCATTTAGGCAAGTCAGGCACATTCACTATTAAGTGGACCAGCTGCCTCACCACTTTTATTGCTGCTCCTCACATCTTTTAAGCTGTATATACAAGTGGTAAACATCGGGGAACAGGAGGTGAAAACACAGACCAACCCACTTACTCCTTCAGCAGAAATTTCCGTTTCAGAGGAACAACTCACTGAAATGTTTCTTTACTTTTCTTGAAAGTTTTCATCACAACTGGAGCATCAGGAAGAGAAAAAGCCAAGCCAATAATGATTGATAATCCTATTAGGACAAGCTGGGGATGGGAAGAGACTGAAAGAGGATGACAATCCTCAAATGTCTATGGAGAATGCTTCTGCTTGTCAGGAGAAAAATCAGGGAGCAAGTAGTTTGTTTCAAAACTGAGCTCACTTCTCTCTTACTAAGAGAAAATTAAGACATTAAGAAAGAAGAATTTTTAAAAACACAAACACACACTGCTTTTAAGCTTCATCTTGTTCAACATGAGATAGAGCTCTGGAAAACACCAATTTTTCTATTTTTTCAAATTGGCCAAGATTTTTCAATTGTTTTCTCCAGCACCCTCACAGAAACACCATTTGATGACTTATAGTCTGTTGTTAAATAGCCCTACCTCTCCAGTTTCTCCAAAACAACTCTGTGTCCAAGGACTTCTGAAAGCCCTAATGTTGCTCTAATCCTTTGGAAGCGCATCGCCCAGTGTGCACTGAGCACAGTGTTGCACAGATGTACAACCTAATGATTTGTGTAGCATGAACACCTCCACTGTTCTTTTGCAACTTACTTCTTGTCCAAATTAACTTTTACTTTACTTCTTGAACACATGTTCACTAAGGCCAGGTCACCTTTCTGAGCGGGTGAATCGCAGACACAACCACATGTTTACAGAAGGAAGCCAGATAATCAGAATGTATCACTCTTGCCACAGATTGCACAGAAAAACAAATAGAAGATAGGCTGAATTTCTTTGTGTGCAGACCAATCCCCTCCACACAACAAGTTTTGCCAATCTGGAGGCTGGGGACCGCTACATCCACTTCCCCACGCCCTTCAATCCCATCACAAGCATCTCCTCCTTAAGCAGCAGGATCCCTTTCACTGCAGGGAAAATGCTTTTTACATGTTTGGTTTTCAAAACCCAAAAGGAACCATATAATACTCTACCATGTCATCAGAAAACATTACTTCCACTCATGCAGTTTTTTCCATGGTTGCTAACACATCACTGAATTAACACCTGCACGTTAATAAACTACAACATAAAGACTAGCACTGTATGAATAGCTAAAGCAGCAGAGATCAATTTGTATTTTTCTATCTATCAGAGCAGAGCAGGTTTGCCATCACAATGTCAGGAAGGAACTGGACCAAAGTAACACAGACAAGAGATGAGGCACATTGCTATCCAACTGCAAGACAGGAGGAGCAGCAATCAGAACTCTTCTCCATGCTCACACCTGGAAAATGGAGAACTAAAAAGCAAGGACTACATCAAGCAGGGATCAGAGCAATGCCCCATGAGACAGATACTTCCAGGTGGCTATATTCCCTGTCCCAATCTGCAACAGCTCCCAAATTAGACTTCTTGCCCAGCCACAGCCCTTCCCTTTCACAGAGTTGGCATCAGCTTGGCAATCCATATGAAATTTAACGTTTTCATATTCATTCCTCTGTATCTGAAAAACATTCACTGCTGTTGACAGTGGTCCTTGACAAGAGAACCAATTGCTACACCTCTCCCTTCAATCTGCAAATATTTCTCTAACACTTCTCAGGTTGCTTTAGAAGATATTGTTGTCTGGCAGCTAAATTGAGATCCTGCACAGAAGTCATCATCTGCTTCCTTTCTGCAGGATCACGACACTCTTTTCTAATTCACCCTGCTAAGATACTATCCCACTTTTAACTTCAAAGACGTGGTTTTCAGCAAGTGCTTTTCATTTCTGATTACATGAGAAATACTGTTTCAATTATCTTGCTTTCACAATACCACTGCTGACTGAAATAGGTAACTACTGACTTAGGAAAGTGCATTCCTTAGTTCTCTTCCAGAAAAGAATCTACAACATTTTCTAAACACCTGTATGGAGAGAAAAAAAACCCCAAAGTGCAACAGATAGAATATATGAAATGATAGGTACGCACTTTAGTCATTGCTCCTGTCTGTGCTGTGTTCAGTCCGGTGTGACCAGCCATCTGTGGAGATACTTGGGTTAAAGTCTCTGCCAGCACACTGCCTGCATTCCCCTGCATGGCAGGGGCAGAATATTGCATTCCTGCTCCCCTTCCTCTTCCAGCTGCCCCAAGAGATCCATTCATTACCTGCCCTTGTCCTTGCTGAGGCTGATTCATTAAACTGTGACCAGAATTACTGTTGAGAAGGCTCTGGTGTGTCTGACTGAAATTAGTATTCATACATATCCCAGGTCCAGTCTGTGATGTTGCAGGGCTGCTCGTCACCATCCCCACTTGTTTTTGTGCTTGCGAGTTCAGAGTTTGTGAAGCAGGTGTGGTAGGTCCAGAGGTGCTGGCTGCTTGCTTTGCCAGGCCCGAAGCCGAAGAGTCTCCCTGGTTTAAAGGGCTCTTACCCATAGCACCCAGATTACCGATATTAGCACTGTTCGGCTGCCCTTGAACTTGACTCCCAACTCCCTGCTGGACAGGGCTACTTGAGTTCACATTTCCAATTCCTGGGTTTAAGGAAGAGCCGCTGCCTCCCCTTAGAAGTTCGGAAAGTTGTTTGTGTTTGGAAGCCGCATCTGGAACGAGGTTCCCACTGCTGTTCAAAAGGCCCAACTCGCCATTGGGGATCAGCTCATCAGGAAGATCATTCTCCAAGTCAAACAAAGATCCAAAATCTGCAAGTTAAAACAGAAACATAGGTGAGAAAAACACAACAAGCAAGTAACTAAGATATTAATCTACACTACTTTGTACTAGTCTTTAGCAATGACACGCATTAAGGCACATCTCTACCCAAGCCTGACTGCAAGGCATCGAGGGTCCCAGTAGCATGAACCCCAGAGTCCTTCAGAAAGCAAGTCATTGTACTTGCTGTGCATGTACAGCCATACAGGGTAGAGCACTGCCCAAATAGCAGCTTTTTCGCAAAACTTTTGAGAAAATGTTATACCAAGCTTAAGAAATTAAATACAATGATCTAACCTAATTTCCCTTGTTTTGGCTAAAAGGCAGCAGCAGAAATATCAAGGTTTCCTGCCCTCCCCCTGCCCCCAAATCAATTTATTCTTCAAAAAAAAGTGATTACATCACCTTCTCCAACCTCCTATGTAATTCCATGCCACTGCCTTTCACCCAGCACTCCTACCTCAAACCGGTCATTTATGTTTGTGCATGGCCACACACTGCCTTCCAGCCAGGCTTTGAAGCTCCATCAGAAAAGACAACTACTACTTCTTCAGTAGTTTACTCCTGGTCCCACTCACTAATATGCCCAATGTTAGTTTCTAGTCACTGCTTCGTACCATGACCCCCCCACCTCAGGAGATCCCAAAACGCACTCAGCATTTTCTCCCCGCAACGCCTCTTGAATCAAGTCACTTCTCTATCCCTGAACAGCTCAAATAATTCAAATTACTCTCTAAAGTGCCCAGCCCTCATTTATCATGCCCAATATTGACAGAGGTAATCCACACGCTCTCCAGATGAGCAAAATAAATCAATCAAATCTTCATTAAGCTGCTTGTTCCAGCCTGCTCTGCCTGGCTGGAACATCCAGGCTGATAAAAAAGTGGTGAGGTTGTTTCATTTTGGTTTTTTAATAGGGCACAACTCTCAATAGAATATTTTATTGCACATCATAAGCAGAGTCCGAGTAACAATGTTATTTTGTTATGTAACTAAAAATAGAAAGTTACCAGACTGTATATAGGTACTTCCACATGAAAATAAAAGTTACATTTTTAAGAGGTAAGGACAAGTGCATACAGCAATATTTATAAGGATGTAAGCAGACCAGCCCCAATTGCTCAGGGTAGCTCACTGTTCAAGCATGCAGCACAAAGCAGAAAGATTTCCAGTCCAAGGACATGATCTCAAACAACCACTTTTTACTGTAACATAACAGAAAATTATGAAAACCACATTTTACCCCCTGCCAAAGCCAGCCCTGAAAAATCCTGCTCTCTCACAGTGAGCAACAGGCAAACCAATTTTTTTCCAGGTTCGAGCAAAGAAAAGTTCTTTAGGAAAGCAGCACATCCCAGAAGCTTCACTACTTTAAAGTGTAATTCACTCCTCAACCACAAAAAGTTGGTGCAAGACTCAGGTTGTAGAAGTGGCCCAACACTGTCCAGCAAGTGACCACTTGGGCTACACTGACTGCATCGAAAAGCAACAGAAGCCAAACACTTAACCCCCAGCACAACGCTAGGATGCATTCCCAACACATTGCAGTACATTTAAACACAACGCAGTTCATCAGCATTTGGATTTTCAATTTAACCTAACAAGAAAAATAACTAAAAACATGGAGATGTGTTGCAATGGCCAGTGGATCCCACAGTCTCAGTGAACACACACAGAATGGTTACTTTCTGCCTGTTTCGGGGCGCTCGCAGCAGCACGTTCGGGAGGGCCCGGCACCTCACCATCACTGCCTGCTGCAGTCAGTGACCTCCAGAGAAGTCAGAAGCTCCAAAGAACTCTTTCAGGCTGGCACCAAGCTGGCCATGACTGAATACACCACAGCTCAGGACAGACCTCATCTTCCCTTTGCAGCAGGAAAGAAATAAGCTAACATCTTTGCTGGGTTCACTTCCTGCCTTTCCCTTCGGTTGTCTGGTTCATCTTTTCAGCTTGTCGTTTACTGATACTCCTGGTGTGCCTTCAACTACACCCCCTCCAGTGATGACTTCACCTCTCCTTTCCCTCAAAGCCACCCCACACTACACTGAAGTCTGTGTCTTGTCTACCCTCCTTCTTCCAAAATGTCATGATACTTAACCTTCCATCCGCTGCTAACCCCATCACCAAGCCCTGTTTGGCCAGCAGCGAGTGTCCCTGCAGCAGCAGGCTCTGCCATGGCTGGCAGCTGCAGCCGGAGCACAGACAGAAGCTGTCGGCTGGCATGTCACCAGGGGTGGTGACACAGGGCCTGTGGCTGAGGCCTTTGTTAAACTGCTCTTGACACCCCGGCTCTCTGGGAACTTCAAGGTTTACAGAGCTTGTTCAGACAATTTTTTTAAATGCCAGGAATGGTGGGTTGTGAGTTTGTTTAGTTTGGGTTTTTTTACAAGTTTCTGCACTTAAATTGTTCATATTTCATCAACAAGAGACACAGATTTCTGCACGTGCATTTGTGGGGCCAGGGGCAGAGGAGGAGTGGCAGAATGTAAAGGAGGAAGATGTTGCTGTGGCTTCAAAAAATAAAAGAGGTTGGTTTTGGTTGGGTTTTTTTTTCCAGTTGCATTTCAAATGGGATGCTGCAGTGTAAGCACTTCTTTTTTTCTTTCTTTGTGGATTTTTTGGTTGGTGTTTTTTGTTGTTTGGCTGGCTGGACTCTACCAGCCTTGCCAGAGCCAAGGACTGGAAATGTTTTTGCAGTTTACAAAAAGAGTGAAGAAAGCATTTGGGAATGCTGCCTCTTAAAACCTAAAATAATCCACCACACAAACTCCTGTAAGGAGGCTATACGTTAAGGTTAGGCATGGAGAGCTCACAGCTCTGCCAGCAGGAAAATTAAAAAGCAGGTAAACAGCTCTAGCACAGTGGCCATATAAAAATTCACTGAGTATTCAAATGTTCAGGCAGCGATTAATCTTCCTGCTTTTGTATTTTAATCAGAGTTGTGTATGTTAAAAACATCAATCCAAGACATTTTACAACAGCTATAAAATACAACAGAAAACAAAAGTCTACTTAAGCATGTCAGCAACAAATCCATAAAGATAAGAGATTGTCTGGGCAGGTATTAATAAATATATTTATGCACATATAAAAATCTGCCACAATAAGAATGCAGCCCATTTCTACTGGTAGCAAAAGGAAAAGTAACCTCATTCCCCCATCCTCATGAAAAGAGCGTAACTTATCCCACACTCGAAGCTTCAGCTATCAGTGGCAGCTACCAAGAGCCTAGAAAGAGAGAGATACCTTTTTACATAGGTACTGAAGCAATGCTCAAAAACCACCTATGCTGCAGAGTCCCGCTCCAACTGCCCAGCTTTGTACCCACTCCACCTCTCAAAGGTGATGCCCACTTCGCACATGACAGAACACAAGCAGCAGTCTTTGTTTTACCACAGGACAGATTCCCTTAACTCATAAGGCACACACGTCTCATCTCAGCACTGAGGAAGCAGGAGAGCTGGCTAAGGCTGCGGAGACTCACCTCATGGCATCTCATCTCCTAATGCAGCACTTCCAATCCCAAACCTCACGCCTTTCACTACCTGTTACGTAAAGCCAAACAGCCTCTTAACAGAAGAAAGCCAAAAATCAGAGATAACGTGTCTTTCACAGAAGGGATGGAAAAGCACTAGGCCACCACAACACCCCCGCTCTTTCCAAAGGGCTCCTTTCCAATTTGAGGATTTTGCATTCTTTGAGCATCTATTTTCACACATAACATAACGACATTCGAGACACACTCTCACCTAATTCCAGTTTTGTGAGCTTAATGTCACAGTCTTGTGCCTTCCTGGACAACACCTGAAGCAGCCAGAATTAAAAGAGAGTTCTGTTTCCTCCCCAACCTTCTAAGAAGAAAAAAACCCCACAACTTGTGCAGCACTCTTGGGCAGAGTGTTTTCATCTGTATGACGTCCTGCAACTCTTAATATATATATTCAATCAATTCACTTGTTTCAATGTCACCACACTTTCTCTTTAGCTGAGCCTGGAGAGGTGACAAACATTGTAAGGTATTTCCTAATGTGATTTATCAAAGACATCACACAGCAAACACCAAGCAGGAGGAGAACTTCAGTTTCATTTTTTACAGGATAGTCTCCACTTGAAACACAACTGGGAGTTTTCCCCGTCAGACTCTGACAGCCCATCACGAAGCAGACACTGAAGTCACACTGCAGTCCCAGTACACAAGCAGTATTTTCACCGTGCCTTTCTTTCATGCCAACATAGCTGTTACATTCCAGTGAGCCCAATTTTGTTTTGTAAGGCTTCTTTCAGTCATGCCAGACCCCAGCAGACAAAGCCTCAACAGTTCAGAGCTCCAGCGATTTCCTAAAACCCAATGTCAGGTAACCCAACTCAATGGCCATACTGTTCGGTGCAGGCAGCAATTACCGCGTCCGTTCCAATCTCCTTTTGAGGTTTGAGGATTCTATAATTTATTGTTTCAAAGACAATTAGCACACTTAATGTATTAAAGCAATTAAGAGACACATGCATAGGAAAAAAAAAAAAGAGCACAAAACCAAACAATTTGCAGTAAGGAAACTTGACATTAGCACCTTCACCTAACAAGGCACACAGGTTGCAAACTGACACAGATCTGACCTTGACTGTGAGAGGAAAAGCGTCACGTTTTCAGAACATGATGTTTAACAACCAGGTTGAGAAAGCCAGCGATGAGACCCTAAAGGCTGGGTGGAGGAGGGTGAGGGGGAAATGAGAGATCCAATAGCAGGCATTTGGATGAGTCCCAACAAGTTGTGGCTTGCATAATAAAAGATTTAGATATTGAGATAAATTTCTTTCTACCTGATCTTTTTAACTACTTGCATTTGGGCTGAGAAAGAAATATAATCTGGTCTGTTCACTCCTAAGTCAGTGGACAGGGCAAAATTCCAATGTATAGATAGACAGAAAGGAGCCTTGCCCTGTGGCACTCTAGGCAGACCCATGGCCACAACTATCACCTTGCTCTTGCTCACAGACACTGTTTAGGCTGAAAGGGTCACCAGGAGGTCTGTAACCCAACCCCTCAGTCTCTTCCCAAGAGCAAGAGCTCCAGCTCCCTCACCTCCATGGTAGCCCTTCACTAAATTCATTCTGGCTGCTCCACAATCCTCCCAGTGACAGAAGGGAGCCAACCCATCCAGAGTTGCCTGTATCATCCCTTTAGCCTTTCAGGAAAACAGGTGCTATGCTTGCCTTCTCTTGCTTTCCTGTGGCTAGGATTTTAGGGATTTGGAGATGGAGGAGGTAGCATTCATTCCACCACACTTCCTTTGCAACCCATCTTCAGGTAAGATGAATACCATTCATGGTACAGTCAGGCAGCTAAGCAGTGACACAATTCCTAAAATCAATTACATTAGATCCATTCTGTGTATCCCAATACCCAAAAAGGGCATCAACAGCTTAGAATCTAGCTCATCTTAAAGTAACTTCAAGCTCCTAAAATCTCCCCCAATCTATTTTTTTTATTTAAGACTTTAGCAACTAAATGACTTTTCAAAACTGAAGCTCATTACACAGAGCAAACAAATCAGGAAGCTAATGAAACAGTCAGTTCTCTTCCAGCCTCTACTGCAGTGCTACTGGTATCACCAATTCAGTTTTTTAAATGCCTCTGGCATCGGCCCGAACACCAGATGTGCAAGTCAGGAAAGGAAAACTGCATGTTATCTCTATCCCCTCATCCCATAACTAACCTGTGTGATAACTACCTGATACAGGAAAGGCCAACTGCTCTGCCCCGGTGTCTCTCTTGCCTGCCTTAAAGGAGTACGGTATAAACAGAGATCCTTCCTTGATTACACAGAGTTTAGAACCTGGCTTCTCTTTTCACTTGCATGCTGTGTATCACCGTGTCATACCTTCAAGCTTCTCATAATGAAAACACAATCTGTGTTGAAGGTCTGAAAACCCCTAAGATACTAGCTTATTTCAGGAATAATTCTTATTTTCAGACCTTGTACCCTTCCATTAAAAAAAACTGTTTAAAATCACAGATTACTTCAAAGTACCACTATTAAAACCAAAGCAGTATATAAGGGTACATTAAATGCACCTGGTACCAAAGGTAAAATACAGAAACAAAAATGGAAAAAGGACTAAGAAGCTAGCTTTGTCCCTTTTTTCTTCCCTGATGCCAAAATCGCCCCTAAAATGTGTGACAGAAGCAGTCAAGCAAGAGCGTTAACTCTGGTCTGTTCTTGGAGGCATCGGATGCCACTGATGGACTGGCTTGGCTTTCACCTGCTCCTACAGAAGCTCTCTACAACCATTCTTCCTCTTCATTTTTCCCCCAAGGTGTCTGTGCTATTTAGATTTTCTTGCTGTGTCTGCTCTCATGAGGAACTTTAAATACTTTGCAGTAGCAGCTAGAGGGGCACAACTATTGTCACATTGCGTGTGGCCATCAGGCTACACACTCACTAACCAAAACCATTTTCTTTGCTTTAAGAGCAGAAAGATGGACAGAAGGAAGAGAAGGCAAGCAGTCTGCATACAGACTGGGAGACCACTGCACTCATAACCTCAGCTTCGCAGAATCACAGAATTGTGAGGGTTGGAAAGGACCTCCAGAGATCGAGTCCAACCCTCCTGCCAAAGAAGGTTCCCTAGGACAGGTCGCACATCTTCTCATTCATAACATCATCCTGATGGAAGATTAAACATTTTAGGGTCATCAGTGCAAATTAACAGAAGCAAGAGCCCCTCCTCACCCTATCACAAACACTCACACACCTTTTCTGCTCCCCTATTTTAACAGATGACAGAAGACTTAAGTTCAGGATGACTCTTTAAAGAGGAATCATCTGAGAATCCAGTAACTACTTGCAGGCATTTGCTTGAGACAGCACAAAATGCACATTCTGTACCAGATCCAGTGCCTTTGGTTGGCTCACACAACCGACAGCTCCAGCGCTTCCCTTCCTGGCTGTGCTACCCTCAGTGCACGGCTGGGAAATAACCATAAATCAGCAGATAACATAGGAAAACGTGAATTATCTTGACAAACAAACCATAACATTCTCTGCCTGTGGACTTTGTATTAAATACGTAGGTCAACACAAGGCGTTTCAGATTTTAAATTGTTCGGTCCTTCCACCTGCCCACAACAGCCGACAGCGCTGGGGAGAGAACTCAGCATTGCCCTCCAGCTCAGGCTGCTCCGAACACTCCCTCCCTACACCAGACTTCCTCTCAAGTTCCCACCTCTACACACCTTCTCCAACAGAGGAGATGAAGAAACAGGAACAGGCCTATTCTGCCAGATGAAAATAGCAATGATTTGTGTGTACTTGAAGGAGTATCATGAAACAAAAAGAAGCAGCATTACACAGGATTACAAGGAAACTGGCACATTGTGTGTCTCCTTTATGATGTATAATAGCTGCAAAAAGTGTGTTTCCATTCTCTTTGTTTTAATGTTACTTTTTCCTCCCTATTTCTGCTGCCAAATTATAAGGGAAGGGTCTTTTGCTTGGCAACTCAAATTCAGCTGTGTGAAAACACACAACACAAAACACACTGAACACGTGTAAGGAAGCAACAGCAGACGTGCTTAAAACAAGTGATTTTTATGTATTTCACTCTTTATAAAAGCTTCCAACCACAATCAACTGAATACAGAAAACCCAATACCCTCACAACCCCATTTTACTTTAAAGCATTATTAATTTCAGTGAGACGGGGCTGTTCTGAATCATTCTCATTAATACTTTCCTTAGAGGAGTTTATGAATCTTAGGAAAAAACTTTACATCTACTACAAAGCAGATTTACATTCAGCACTCACTGAATTCAAGTCTCCTGGTAATTTCCCCCTTTCTTTGCCCCATTAGGTGAAACTACACAGATGACACAGAAGCTCTGTCATCAACACCACCCTCCAGAACAGCTATCAAAGTAAAAAAGCAGTAAAGGGGGGCAGAGCTCACACTCTTCAGGTGAACACACACACACAGAGGTTGGATTTAATACTCTATTTCCCTTCTCACCGTGCAGCAGAGACAAGCTGGCCCTGATCCCTGCCTCAGATGTCCCACAGCAGCAATGAAAAAACATCTACCTGCGAGACCGGGAGAGGCACGTCACCTAGAGAGAGCAACTCATTTTGACAACACCATCTTTCCGAGGAAGTTCCCACAGCATTAAGGATGACTCTCAGGAGCAGGAGATTATTTTACAGACATAAAAATTAAAATTACTTATAAATTAAAAACCATACACACAAAGCTGCTGCAAATCAAAGATACTGTATTTATCCTATGTTCCAATTAAGACCCTTTTTTCCAATTAATTGTTTCTCAATGGTGGTGAATGAGAAAAGAGGAAAGGCAAGATGAAGCAAAGCTTTTGAAGAGTGGTGTGAAGAGATTCAGATTCTGAGTTATGATTGCGAATTACCAGCGATAATAGAACTTTCAGTTTTCTTTTGATTCACGCTATGGATCTGCACAATACTTGATAGTATTTGTTGAGACATCTCTATTAAAGAGAGTTTTCCCAATAAAAGGTTTGGGTTCTCTTTCAGACATCTGAGAAGACAGATGGAAAACATAACATATGTTAAAAGGAAGAATTACAAAGCAAAAATTCTTGAAAGTGTAAACCAAATTGGGATGGAAGTGTCAGATTTCTAAGCTGTCCCACATGCTTTTTCATTGTATAAGAACAAACCCCAGATATTTTCAAATCCTGTTTTTAACTACCCCTTCCACCCCAATTTCTCATTAACCCTCAGTATTTTCCTAATGGAGTAAGATTTGTGTTCACGGCCTTCTGTAATAGCCACTAAGAACAGAGTGCAAAAATCTCTAATAAAAATAAACACCAAGAATAGGTGTAATACAGCATGTTGCTGTAGAAATAATTAATGGCACTGGACTGTAGCTCCAAGGAACGTTCAGCCAGAATAGAAAGTGAATAATCTGCAACAGAAAACTGGGAATCATTTCACAAGCTATCAAGAGATCTCTGGGGTGCAACAAAGATTGACCCCCCCCAGAGCACAGCCTTTATTCCTGCTGGCTGCAGGCAGGGCTTCTCCAGGAGCTCTATACCACAGCACAAGACAGCTTTTACCACATT
>VZTU01022365.1:6729-35096 GCA_013400835.1 Zapornia atra | reverse complement strand
CACAACCTCCCCTCACGGTCCCGACGTGGCTGCCCCCCCGCAGCCTCCCCTCACGGTCCCGATGTGGCTGTCCCCTCACAACATTCCCTTCACAGTCTTGTCCTAACACAGTGAGCCCCTCTCAGGCTCCCTCTCTCAGGGCGTTTCCCCAGACTCCTCAGTCCAGGGTGAGGGACCATGCCTGCACCCTCCCTCCTCAGGGCAACACTGAGACCATGGGGTGCTCATGTCCCCTCCTGTCCCTGCCTGCTCAGGGTTATTTCTCAGCACTCCCCCTTGCCTGCCCTTGTTCTCTGCCTTCCTAGGGAAACCTGCACTCCTGCAGCCTCCTCCTGTCTGTGTGTGCCTGCAGACATCTAAAAGGAGTTTGCTGTGGCCTGCTTGATGGGCTTCTCCTGCTTTCTACACAACTTTGGACTTCAGTTTTTCTTTGACTCCTCAAACTTCATGTGCTCCTCGAACCTCACGTGTGGCCACGCTGGCCTCTACCATGAGGCTTTGCTGCACATGAGGACAAATCTCTGACTTGAGCTGACCAGAGCATAACCCAGCCTTGCTTTACAAATTCCTCGTGCTCTGTCTAGACAGACTTTCCCAGCCTGAAACAGGTTTCTAGCACTGGAGCTCATATATTTCTGTGGATTTCCATACTGGTTCCTAACCTGAGAAGCAGGTCGTATAAGCCCGGGTGACGTGATGTGCCAGTGTGGTAGCAGAGCTCTTCATACCCAAACTGATTGCTTGGGGCTGTTTTCATCACCTAAATGTCACTATGTCCCCAAGGAAGAGCCACAACCCAAGGACAGGCTGCAGGAGAGCACTGAGCCGACCCCAGGAATGTGTTAGGGGAGTCCATAAACCGAGATGGATTAGTCAGCAACATTTTGTTGGTTTAAAGGAGATCTATAATGACACCTTCTTTTGCAAAGAGCAAGTCTGTCTTTTGTTTACTGCAAAACTCGTATTCATTATATTTATGTTCACATTTACATGCATTTCATTACATTTACTTGCAAATTCTGTATTTATTTACATGGTGCCTGTCCTTGCTGAGGTCTGACTGTAATCACAGTGGAGGTCTCTTACAGGCCTCTGCTTCTATCACTGTCCTACTCATTAGTAAGTGCTCTCTGGTTATGCCTGCCTTAATTTCCTTCAAAAGCAGCAAGTTCCCATGAGTTTTAGTTTGGCTCCGCATCGGACAAGATTTGGTGTCTCACTGCAGTTCCAGACAGAAGAGCAACAGCTTTTGCCCAGTAGTGTTTTACTGGAACATAAATGCATCTTCTCCAGTTTAGGTTGAGGGAGAAGGTTTTGAGATGCAGCTCCCATAGCTTTTTGCCCTTGCCTTTCCCATTATATCACCCATGGCCTTGGAAATTACATTTTTTCTGGAGCAGCTGATGCCAGGAGACCACCCCCACCACCTCCCCTGGTAGTATTTTGCTCCCATTCTAACTCTATTAACTCTACAGCTCTGGCATGAAGCTGGAGACCAACCACTGAGTGGTCCCACCGCCACTGCCTAGCTCCAGGGAGATGCCTCTGATGCCTGATGCTGGGCAATACGCTGATGATACACAAGCTCTTGGCTGTTACCCACTGCCCTATGAAACAGGGCTATGTTTACATACCCAAAAGGCTCAACAGTGCTGCAGCACCTGGGGAACTGTGGCCTTGTGCTAGCAGTATTGTAGGGGTTGGATGGCCTTGCCCACTGGTAATGCCAAACACACGTCAAGCTCAAATGGAGTAGGAGGATGTTGTGTGGAGAAAGGAAACTGAAAGACACTGGATATCAAGCAAAGGAGCCCTACTACTGCAAACTTGCACCCAGGATTCCCAGTCTGGATGGCCCCAGCACAGGGTTTCCCACTCCCACAGCTGGTGGGTAAGCCCTCGCACGGGTTCCTGAGGGTTTCATCTGCCCTGCTCAGGAGGCACAGCAAAGCAGGTGTGTAATGGATAGCTAACTCCTTCATTCAGGGACTAGTTCAGAGAGAAATTGCATAATAAAATCTGCACTGCTGCAGCCCATTTCCAGACTTTCTGTCTCCAAAACTAAGCTGCTTAAAGATACAGTTCCCGAGATCCTACCTTCCTTCCCCAGCCAAAACATGGAAGTATCATTTCTATAGCCTGTGACCTAAAAACCTTATAGCCAACCAATGAACAATGTTTGAATAATGTCTGAGGAGCTCTGCACTGTGACTTGGAGTCACCATGGCATCATCAGAGCAGTTTGCATCAGAAATAAGAGACTCTGTTTTTCCTGGTAGCATTACATCCTAGTACCTGGTTGCCTTGCCACCCCTATATGCTGCCAAAAGAAGCTGAACCAGGCAAAAAGACAAGCGCCTGCTACCTCCTCTCCTCCCAGCAGCCATGGAAGGTGCTGCCTATTCTTCCTCCAAGTATGTCTGTCTGGTTACACACACCCTGCGCTCATGGGATTGTGGAGCAACCTTCTGTGAAATAACTGTTGTTTCTGGCTTCTGATTGTCGTTGTGTGTGTGAATTCTTGTTGTGTTCAGGAAGTGGTGGTAACCCCCAGGACCGCAATCATAGCGCTGCTTTGTGTTTAGCTGTATGTCTGTGCACTTCTGCAAACCCTTAGCTCCTTGGGATACAAAGCCTAACTAACAACCCAAGTGGTCTCCTGGCTTCATTTTCTGCAAATCAAAGGATCTGCAGGTGGCTAGCCATGTTCTACAGATGCCATCCTGTCCTTTAATGCTGTCAAGAGCTGATTCCACTTTCCTTTTCTGTACATATTTATTATTTTAAAGCCATTTCCTACCTACTTGTTGAACAGAATCTGTTGAGGACTGGATGCAGACATGGACATCACTGTGCATGGCTCAAAACTCTGCCCATCGACTGTCGATCGATTACTAGCATTGCAACTACAAGTAATGGAAAGTAACTACAGAGTTACTAGCATAACTCTGATGTAGAGGAATATCTGTGTAACGAGTAAGGCTGCCTCACAGAAGTGAGAATAACAGTTCAGGAAAAACATGTAGGCTTCTGTCATCAACATAATCCAGTCTGTCGCTCACATTGGTCCTTTTTACTTGTGTCCCAAATGTGAAGCCCTTTTGCTGGAGCTGGCGTGTAATTTTGCCTCACCTGACAAACTAATACAAAAAAATCTGTCTTTACACTCTTATCCTGGGTTGTTGCTCTAGAAATCAGCTTGTACTTTATCTGAAAGAAAAAAGCCTTACTTACAGTGTTCCCCGGGGCTCGGTGTTGGGTCCAGTCCTGTTCAATATCTTCATCAACGACCTTGATGAGGCAATAGCATCCACCCTCAGCAAGTGCCCGATGATCCAAAGCTGTGAGGAGTGGCTGACAGGCAGGACACTGCGCTGCCATCCAGAGAGGCCTGGACAGGCCGGAGAGCTGGGCAGGGAGACACCAGATGGGGTTTGATAAAAGCAAGTGGAGAGTCTGGCCCCTGGGAAGGGATAACTGCTGGGATCAGGACAGGCTGGGGGGGACCTGCTGGAGAGGAGCTCTGTGGAGAAGGACCTGGGGGTGCTGGTGGGGGACAGGGTGGCCATGAGCCAGCAGTGTGCCCTGGGGGCTGAGAGAGACAATGGGATCCTGGGGGGCATCAGGAGGAGTGTGGGCAGCAGGTCACAGGAGGGGATCCTCCCCCTCTGCTCTGCCCTGGTCAGGCCCCACCTGGAGTGTTGTGTCCAGTGCTGGGCTCCCTGGGATCAAACAGCCAGGGATCTCCTGGAGAGAGTCCAGAGGAGGCTGAGGAGATGCTGAAGGGCCTGGAGCATCTCCCCTGTGAGGAAAGGCTGAGTGAGCTGGGGCTGTTCAGCCTGGAGAGAAGAAGACTCAGGGGGGACCTGATTAATGTTTCTCAGTATCTGAAGGATGGGATGCAGGGGGAATGGCCAGCCCCTTCTCAGTGTCTCTGGGGACAGGACAAGGGGCAATGGCTGCAAGTCAGAGCAGAGGAAGTTCCCCACCAAGATGGGGCAGAACTTTTCCCCAGTGAGGGTGAGGGAGCCCTGGGACAGGCTGCCCAGGGGGTGTGGAGTCTCCATCTCTGGAGAGATTCCAGCCCCGTCTGGACGCCGCCCTGTGCAATATGAGCTGGGGAGCTGCTTTGGCAGGGGGTTGGACCCCAGGAGCTCTCAAGGTCCCTTCCAACCCCTAAGATTCTATAATTCTACTTTTTCAGTGTCAAACCACGATGAGAAATACCTGTCTTTGGCCTGTGCTACACTACAGTTTTGTCTGCCTGACACCAGCTCTCACCCAGCCTCACGATCAGTTTGAAAATCATATTTCTGTCCATAAAATAGTAATCTGGGCGAGTTTCATATCTGCCAGCTCCCTTTTAGCAGTTGCAGTTAGTGGTTTATGTGTGGTTTCAGCCAACACAGGCCAAAGAAAAGATGTGAATTTATCATTTCCCCCCCACCCCTGCAGATGACAGTGAAAGATCCCTTCCTGGAGCACATGGAAATATAGGGTGCCTGTAGGTATGCTCTGGCCATGTGAGATAGGACTATTTCAGTGTTTTCCACCTACCCGCTCTTTGTCCCTCTGTCAAAGATTTGCCCTTCCCCATCACCAGGAGGGAGCATTTCCAAACTCTTCAGGTGTTGCAGGTCACAGCTTGGTGTTAGCTTAATCCCAAGTGAATGGCAGTCCAAGTAAACGTGCTGAGCTGCAAGTGCTGGCAGCGAGCACCACTTGTGCTCCCATCTGCTAAGGTGACCACAGAATCCACCTCTTGCCTGACTCTGTACCTCATCCTTCCCATCAGAGCCACTGCCTCCACCCATTCTTTCTTCCATTCACTCTATGCATCTCAGGGCAGTGATGTCTTTGAACCTCTGCCCCAAGGTGGGGGAACTGGGTGGCTCCCTGTCCCTTGAAAGGTGTCTTCAGATTCCTCCTCACCCGTATCTGTCCTCTGCTCTTTCCACGAGGGCATCACAGAGATGAGATCAAGGGCTCAGCACATTTCACCACACTATGGGTTGCTCCTTTCCATCAAATGCAGTTTCTTTTAACCTACCCAGACAGACTGCATATTTCTGCTGTGGAAGTAAATTCATTATCACAAATCTCATGCTTCAGCTGGTTTTCTCCCTCTGCATATAACTTGCCTTTTTTTTTATTGGTAGCCCTGCTCTCAGCTATGCAGCAACTTCCACCTGCATGCCTAAGGGGACATTAGTAAATGCCCTCCTTGTGTTCTGGTTGACAGGCCTTGGGTTTTGCTGCAGCAAAATGTGATGTGCCCATGAAAACTCTTCCAGAGCTTGCAGTCTCACCATCATGCTGTTAGTCAGCTGTGTGTGAAGTTCTGCTGAGCCAGGCCACAGGGACCCCGATCACAGCTTTCCCCTGCTCCACCGTTGTGCTGGCTGGTGGAGGCAGCCCCAGCCTGTCCCTATGCCTCAACCCTCTCCTTTAGAGGAAGTCTTGGTGTCAAATGCAGCTTTAGTGCAAGACCCTTGGTTATCTCCAGGAGCTTTGTTCTTTGAAAATTCTCCCTACATTGTCAAGGGTTAATCCTGGCTTGTCCACCAACCCAGAACCTTCTTACTTTGGCTTCAACTCTTCAAACCTGTTGAAAAATGTTATGCCTTATCAGAGACTATTGAGCTCCCAGAGTCACCTGGAGAGCAAGCCCAAGCTCTTCTGTAGTGTCAGCCTCTGAATCACCTGGGTTAAAATGTGAAATCTTCTGGGTTGAGGTGGCAGACCAGTCCCTCACCTTCTGCGTTAGGCTCCAAGAATTAACTCTGCCCAAGTTCTCAGAGAACTGTAAAACCTCAGAGGTGGTTGCCCTGTTCTTGCTCAGACACCCTCATGTGCCATCCCGTATTCATCAGGCCTGCTTGGGGCAGGGACCAGCTCCAAAGGCCAACACACAACAGCACTGTCACTCTGCAGACCCTCACTGCTGCCCCAAAGCTGAGCTCTCTGTAGGGAAATGCTCAGCTCTTGCACAGGACTTCCCTGCCCCACTGCTGTCTTGAGCACCTATTCGCCGCCTCTGCAGATGGTGGTGAGCTGACCCCTCTTTTCCCCTGAGCCATCTTCTGGCAATGGAAGTGCCTGGTGACTACAGTCCTGTGGCTGGACACACACAAACCCCTCTTGCTTTCGGCACATGAGACCTCTGCAGCACTCAAGACCTAGCAGCTTTACGGGTGGCCATTGCTGCATCCCACTGGCCTGGGAGTGCCCCCACAATCACCCTTCTCAGGGAGACCCCCAGCCTACATTTCCCACAGCTCAATCCAAAGAGGAGCAGGGGTGCTGTCCCACCTCAAACCTTCAAGCAAGACTGTGCTCTCCTCCTGTGGAGGGAAGAGCCCCCAGCGGTGACCAGGAAGCCTTTCTGGGATGGGTATCTGGAAAACTGTCCTGCTGAACCAGTTCCAATTTGTATAAATTCTTCAATATTCATCAGGGCAGGGAGCCCATTGAGCCGGGTTGACAAGGTGAATATATTAACCGCCTGTTTGTTCCGCCAGCCTCACTGTTCCTCTGTCACAAGGGTTCTTTCCTTGTTTTGGACAAAAAAAGAGCAACTTCCATGGGAGCTCGGAGCTTGGAGCTCCATGCTGTGTGGTTCAAAGTAGGACCTATTGTGGTCCAGCTCCACATTTCTTGAAGACCACCCCACCAAGCTGTGCTGTCAGTGTCTGGTCCCCATCACCATGTCGGTCAAGCAGCTATCAGGAAAGATCTAGCTCCAGGCTCAGCCTCAGTGTTGGTGGGTGGATATAGAGGTGTCTTGAGGGCCCTCCTGCTTGGAAGCTGAGGTTCAGGACACCTGGGGCCAAACCAGGCAGGCTGTGGTATAGGGCTGGACATCAGGAGAACATTACAGTGGCAGATGTCAAGCAGAGGAGACACTTCCCTCTGGTTGGAAATTAGGAACTGAATTTTCTAGGAGAAAGGAGAACGAATGCTGGTCATCATCTCAGCAGCTCTGAGGGACTGGTAGAATTGGATAATGATGGCTTTCCCCCCACCACGTCTTTCTAGCAAATAACATGTTTGTGAAAAACTGCAGGTTTTGGCAGGTGAGTAAGTCCTGCACACTCAGGTGTTCAGTGAGTATTCTGAACCCCCTGAGGCTTTAGCTTTCACAAAGCACTGAAACCTTTCCATCTATTAATTGATAAAGGAAAAACTTAATTTCCATGTCGCATGAGCAAAGCTATACAACCAGCTTTTAGCTCTGAAACTGGGACAATAAAGGGAGTAAGAAAGGACAAAGTGACCAAAATACACCATTTCACCAACCCTCCCCTCACCAAGTTCTTCCCATCAGATTCCAAACAAATTCATTCTTTTTTCTTGTTCTGGAGATAACCAGTTCAAAGGCTCCAGTGTTTCTCTAGCCCTGCAGTTCTCTTGGAGAGTTCCTTGGGTAAGGCCTGGCTCTCAGGCATCCCACCCGGGTGCGTCTCGCTTCCCTCCTGTCAGCTTGCATCAGCCGCCTGAATCACACCTGGCACCTCCTGGGTGCTCAGCACAGAGTGCAGTAGAGACAAAGCAAACCCTTTTTGTCGATATAGAATCACAGAATCATAGAATGGTTTGTGCTGGAAGGGACCTTAAAGATCATCCAGTCCCACCCCACTGCCATGGGCAGGGACACCTCTCACCAGACCATGGTGCTCAAGGCCCCATCCAACCCGGCCTTGGACACCTCCAGGGAGGGTGCAGCCACCACCTCCCTGGGCACGCTGTGCCAGGGCCTCACCACATTTGTAGTGAAGAATTTCTTCCTAATACCCAATCTAAATCTACCCCCTTCCATTTTAAAGCCATTCCCCCCTTGTCCTATCACTCCAGGCCCTTCTAAAAAAATCCCTCCCCGGTTTTCCTCCAGGAACTGGAAGGTGCTGTAAGATCTCCCTGGAGCCTTCTCTTCTCCAGGCTGAACAACCCCAACTCTCTCAGCCTGGCTTCATAACCATTCATATGGTCCAGAATGTCTCCCAGATGCAGCACAAGGCCTTCAGCCATAAAACCTCTTTCAGCAGAACTCACCTTTTGCTGTGCCTAAATAATGGGTTCAGGTGAAAATAGAAATAACTGTTCTCACTGTGGCTTCTAGCTCGGGTTAAGGGGGTCAGAGAAGGGCAGCAAAGCGGCCTGTCGTGGTGGCAGTAATTGTCATAGGAAAAATGGGATAATTTCCACCAGAAAACCTGTGTGAGAGCAGCTCCACCAAGGTGCTCTACTCCATTGCTTTCAAGGTTATCAAAAAAAAGATCACCCTCTCAGCTATGATGTCCCATTCTGTGACATTAATGGCAGGAAAATGTAAAGCTGAAGGAATCTCTTGGCACAGTATGTAATTTGCCTGGGGAAATTAGCTTCAGAAAGGACCAGAAAGTTAAATACTATTGCTGGGCTTACAGGGGAGGCGAATCATTTTATAGCCAAAAAAACATTTTTCTATGGTAAATTATGTAGAAGGCAAGAGTAATAAAATGTCCTGCTCCAGGGTATAAAACAATCCCTGTAAAGGTCAGGAAGCACTTTTAACACACATGCACATCACTGAACGTTAGTCCAGATGCATTTTAATTTGTTTGGATTTTGTGTACTCGATTGGACACGATTCTCTTATTGCCTGAAGCTCCTCAAGGCCAAACACCTTGTTGGCTGGATGGGGAGAGAAACCTTTCCCAGCTCTCTGGGGTTACTGCTCCATTCCTCCGAGTGTGAGGTGGGATTATTTTTGTTATGCATATTTCTCCTGTCCCACTCTTACAAGACCCGACGCACTGTAAGGTCTTGGTGTCATCTCACCCTCTGATTCGTGACTCTACGATTTTGCTGCTACAAAACTGTCTGTCATTACAGCAGGATTAACGTCTCAAACCACCCTGCCCACCTTAGGCACGCTGCTCACTTCCCACCACACTGAATGCAACAGGTTGGCTGTCAGTGTGCACAGTGATGCATGTGCACTCTGCACCTTGCTCTTAGGTCATCCTGGGTCCCTTGGGTTTCTGTTTTCTTAAGCCAACAGCAGATTAGACATAAGACGAGCAACTCCCTTTTTTTCCTGCTTTTCTTCCTACCCCACATCAGCTATTATTAAAGCTTATCTCCTTCTTGTGCTCAGCAGGGGAGCAGAGCTGGATCAGCTCCAAATTACTGGAGGTCCCACCATAAGTGTTCCTGGAACGGTGCTTGATGAACTCCCACACCTTGAAGCTGGCCTCCAACTCCAGTCTACCCAGTCTATGGTCACATCTCAGCCTGTCAGCAACCAGTTCAGCCCCTCTGCCAGGGCACCTTGGCTTCCTGTGTCCCAGGCCCACATCTGCTTATCTGATGGCTTCTCAGCAGCTGTCCAGGCTCTCCTGCACAAGAAAGCACTTGGTGCCCATTGAGGGCCATTTACCAGGCTGATTTGAATTTGAGAGAGAAATACACATCTGAAATAAAACCAGACTCAATCTCTTTTAGAACAGCTTTCAGGGATGCTCGCAGCATCCCAAAATGCTCAGGTGGAATTGGCTTGTGAGGTTTGCAAAATGACCCTCTGGGAGAATTCAAGCCAGGAGAGCCAACGTACATTCTTGCAGTGTTAAACCAGGACAGAGCTGTTATCTCAACCCCCTGCTATAAAAGTAGCCAAAGTCATTGTAAAATACAGGGGTTTGCCCCTGTGAGGTCTCTGCCAGGAAGAGTTCATGACACAGTGAAAAGGACCAGCCCTCACCCTGTTTATAGGATACAATGGACCGGTGTGAACACAAGCCCAGCTGCTGGAGCACATGCAGTGCCATGACCCCAGCCCACACGCGTGAAGAGCGAAGCAGTCAGGAAGAACGATGTGACACGTCCAGCAAGAGAGGTAACCAGCCTGGCCTGATCCCTGACACACATGATGGGACCTGGGCAGAACCTCAGCTGGCAGCACCGATGCTGGATACACACTCAATGACTCTCAAGCCCCTTTTTGCAGCCCCCAGAACTGCCTCCTCCTGTGGTTACGAGGCAGAGGCCAGGGCAGCCAAGGCTGGGTGACTGGCACCACAAAGGGTGCAAACCCACCACAGTGCTGGTTAAAAGCTTCTAGGAGGCATCTAGCAAAGAAGGAGACCTGGAGGGGGATGTGAAACTCACTCACAACATGATGCTTCATTTCCCCTCCTGTGGCTGCAGCAGCCAGTGTAAACTCCTTTGTGGTGGAGCCCAGACAGTAACTCCTGGGACTCTTTGAGGGATCTCCCAGGGCTGCTTTCTTGGTGGCTACTCATCCTGCCAAAGCCAGGAAACATCCCATCATGATTTGGCAGAGGGTGGGGATTCTGGCTATGAAGTTCAAATCCCTCCTTCAAATCCCATCTCAGGCTTTTTGCAGAGCTGCTGGAGAGAAGTCTCATTCTCAGCCTTCTCCTCCTTTAGTCTGCAAGCGGATGCTGTCATGGCATGGCCCTGGTCTTTCCCCAGCCTTCAATCAGAAACGCTCAAAATTGTTTCTGCCTCTTTCAGAGCAAAGGCAGCCCCATCCCCATCTCCCCCACCTCTCCTCAGCAAGCAGTGACCCTCTGGCACAAGTTCCCACCACAACATAGCTTTGGTTATGAATTTGGATCAGCAGCTGGCTGCGCCCAAATCACCCCCAAGCTGCCTGGCTTTGTATTTATCATAGAATCATAGAATCACAGGGGTTGGAAGGGCCCTGGAGAGCTCCTGGGGTCCAACCCCCTGCCAAAGCAGCTCCCCAGCTCATATTGCACAGGGCGGCGTCCAGACGGGGCTGGAATCTCTCCAGAGATGGAGACTCCACACCCCCTGGGCAGCCTGTCCCAGGGCTCCCTCACCCTCACTGGGGAAAAGTTCTGCCCCATCTTGGGGGGGAACTTCCTCTGCTCTGACTTGCAGCCATTGCCCCTTGTCCTGTCCCCACAGACACTGACAAGGGGCTGCCCATTCCCCCTGCATCCCATCCTTCAGATATTGAGAAACATTAATCAGGTCCCCCCTGAGTCTTCTTCTCTCCAGGCTGAACAGTCCCAGCCCACTTTACTGAAGTTTCAGACCAACTGAAACCATTAGATCATCTTTTCTGTAGTTTGGATTGTCACAGGTCATTGGATTCCACTCGACCGCTGAGCCTGGTAACTGGGGTCAGATGAAAACCCTGCAGCCCTTGGGAGAGTGGAGCTGCTGTGGGCTGAGATGGGAAGCAGTGGGGTGCCAGCATGGGCCCAGCACTCCCGGAATGGAGGCTTGAACACCCCCACCATGAGCTGGGCGCTCCAGCCCAAAGGAGGGGGCACAAGGTGCTGGAACAGGCTGCCCAGAGAGGGGGTGGGTGCCCCGTCCCTGGGGGGTGTTCAAGGCCAGGTTGGATGGGGCCCTGGGCAACCTTGTGTAGCTCCAGGCCTGGAGGTTGGTGGCCCTGCCTGTGGCAGGGGGGTTGGAGCTCTGTGACCCTTGGGGTCCCTTCCAACCCAGAGCAGTCTGGGATTCCGTGATTCTATGAATCCAAGCACTTGGGAACCCTCTCCCTCCCCAGCTGGCACAGGGCACTGAATGCTTGGACCAGCTGGCCTTGCAGCTCTGGGACAAGGCAAGAAATCCTCACTGCTCCACCTACCAGCTCCCCACTTGTGGGCTGAGCCATTCCTCCCAAAACCAAATTAAAAATGCGGGGTTGAAGATGAGCTAATCATGCTGTAAAGGCTGCGAGCCCTGGTGAGTGCAGGGCTCCCCTTGCTCACCGTCACAGCGTGCAGTCACCGTCGCTGCGAGAGAGCTGCAGCTTATTTCAAGGTTGAATTTGTCCAGCTTCTCATCCCCAGGACATTTACATCTCTGGAAATAATCTGGGGACGTCGCAGTCTGTTGTAGCGGAGCTGTTGCTTTCCTTGGTCAGATCTCTACGCAGGAGCTGGGATTCGAACAGCCCGATGTCACCCTGCACCCCCCCTCTCTACATTCGCCGGTTCATTTCACATTAGGCAAAACCTATATTTTTATTTTCCAGTTTTTCTCTGCAGTTGCAAGGACTGGCTGCATTCTCTGCCTGCCCAGAGCTGAGAGCCTCATGCATTTGCGTGACTGCAACCAATGGCTTAAAAAACCCTACGTGAACTAAATCACTGCCCAGAATCCATCCAAGGCTGGTGAGGCTGCTGCACGCGAGGGCTGCCGACCCAGCGCAGGGTGAATGAGCCCTCAAGTGCCTAAAATTATCCCATGTCAGCTCTGGAGAGCACGTCTCCACCCTCCATTCAAAATGACAACTTTTGGCAAAAACAAGAAAACAGGAATGACAGATGGTAACAAAATCTGGTACACAAACATGACAGTAGGCAAGATAATGAACATTTCACCCACTCCTTCGGTTATGCTAATCATCACTTCTGAGCAACCTGGATTGTTACTCCAGACAGCAGCAGCTCTGAAGCAAATCTCAGAGGGCACCAACCCGGGACCAGCATGAACCACCCCCCCCCACTGGACTGGTTGTTGTGAATGGAATTAAAGAGTTGCCAAACTGCAGCCTGCTCCCATGGCCACTCAAATCACAGAAGCACAGAATCACACGGCTGGAAAGGACCTTTAAGATCATCAAGTCCAACCGTTCCTGTCCTAAGCTAAACCATATCCCTGAGCACCTCAACTACCCTTTTTTAAAACACACCCAGGGAAGGTGACTCAGCCCCTCCCTGGGCAGCCTGTTCCAGGCCCTGACAACTCTTTCAGTACATTCTAAACCTGCCCTGGCACAGCTTCTTGCCATTTCCCCTTGTCCTGTCACCTTGTCCTATCACTCTCCTCCTGCCCTGAAATGCCTGCCCTGCAAACACCACAGCAGCAGCCATCCCGCTTCCCTGCCAGCCAGAAGCTTCAACCAAACTAAGATAAACCCAAAGACACTTTTCAGGCAAAAGTGAGACAGGACATCCTTGCAGAAACTATGTGTCAGACTACTCAGAACATAGTTTTTGCAGCAACAATCCCCATTTTCTTTGAAAGATGTGTTCCTCCCAGCTAAGCTCTCTGGCCTGAGCTCAGGCCCTGCAGGAAAATGTTTCCTCTCTCATTTGAAGCCCGCTTGGCTCATGCTGACAGTCTCAGCGGAAGGTGCTAATGTCACCCACAAAACTCCTTGCACGTCCGATAAACATGTAAATCAACAGTATCCCTGCTCCATCATATTAGGCAGGCTGGAGAGCTGGGCAGGGAGATGTTTAATGAGATTTTCCCCCTCTGCTCTGCCCTGGTCAGACCCCACCTGGAGTGTTGTGTCCAGTGCGGGGCTCCCGGGGATAAAAGCGCCAGGGATCTCCAGGAGAGAGTCCAGAGGAGGCTGAGGAGATGCTGAAGGGCCTGGAGCATCTCCCCTGTGAGGAAAGGCTGAGTGAGCTGGGGCTGTTCAGCCTGGAGAGAAGAAGACTCAGGGGGGACCTGATTAATGTTTCTCAATATCTGAAGGATGGGCTGCAGGGGAAATGGGCAGCCCCTTGTCAGTGTCTGTGGGGACAGGACAAGGGGCAATGGCTGCAAGTCAGAGCAGAGGAAGTTCCCCCCCAAGATGGGGCAGAACTTTTCCCCAGTGAGGGTGAGGGAGCCCTGGGACAGGCTGCCCAGGGGGTGTGGAGTTTCCATCTCTGGAGACATTCAAACCCTCCTGGATGTGTTCCTGTGGGATTTAGTCTGGGTGATCCTACTCTGGCAGGGGGGGTTGGACCAGATGAGCTTTTGAGGTCCCTTCCAACTCCTAATGTTCTGTGAATCTGTGAACATGTGCTTTTTGCTTCTATTTAATGCAGGAATCTGTAAGACTGAAACCATTTCTCCCCTTCCCGCCCTGACACCTCAGTGCTTGCTCCTATGCCTGCTGAGGTGGGGGCAATTGATGTTTTCCTGGGGTGGGCAGGACCTAAAAAGCATCTCAGAAGGCACCAGCCACACCATTTTCTTCTCCTGAGGGTATAAAAGAAGTTTTCCCCAAAATAAATCACCAGTGCTTCAGGAAGAAAGAGTCAATTGCTCTCAGAACTGGCCAACTATCTATGTAACTGTAAATGATGATGATTTCCAGACCCTTCACGAGACCCTGATTTTCATTTGCTTACAGCGCTGTCAAACATTACCTCTTGTGGATGAACTGCTCTCTTCTGGAGCCAGACCTGCAGTGAATGCTTGCAAGAAAACCCCCAAATTTCAGCCAAAACATTTCAGCTGCTTTTAAGGGGGGAAAAACCAAAACCAACCCTAAATGGTGTTGGTGGGTTTCCAGTGACCAGGTCTGCGAGTCCTACACTCGGCCCCAGGAGAAGGGGCTGGAGATAACCTTTGCACCTCTCATCAACCTCATGAAGAGCCACTCAGATTTGTCTAATCTAGGGAAAATGTCACTTCTGCTCTCTGCCTTCTTCCCCTGGTCATCTCCTGCCTCGGCTGGAGTATCCCAGATTGAGTTGTTCCTTGGGTGGAAGCCACTCCATTTCTTCCATCATCCTTGCTGCCCATCTCCACTTCCAGCCCTTCCAGGCAAAGGAATGTATCTGCTCTGAGCCAAGGGGATCTCAACATCACAGGTCAAAGCACAAGCCCGCCACGGAGGGAGGCATGCCAGACCAGGGCGGTCTGTTTTCCTCTCTGCTTCAGCCTCAATCATTCCTAAAAACAATTCCCCAGCCAACTCCCAGGCTCAGCAGTGCTGCTGGAGGAACACTGACCAGCGGGGATGGGGTCCTCTGGAGCCCCCCGTGCTGCAGTGCTGGCAGCAAGCGCATCTGTGCTCTGCGGCGTGGCATGTGCCCTGCGTGACAGCCAGTGGCTCAGCCCAGCCTCAGGAACAAGGCTGCTGGCGTTCCCTTCCAGGAAGCCAGTTTTGGGTTCCTAATGCTCCTCCTCAGCTGGGTCATGCCTGTGGCTGGCTCCCAGCCCATCTCCATCGATGGCAAGAAGCCATTGCTGGATCTGACCTTCCCAAGTCTGATCCTGCCTCAGGTCAATGCCACTGAGGAAGCACCTATCCAGGCGTGCTCCACACATCATCTCCTTGAGACACATTTTCCCTCCTTCCCTTTGCTCCTGATGGGTCCAGGCCCCTGCACAGCCCACTGATGCCCACGCAGCTGCAGGAGTGGGATGACCCCCACAGCAGGACAGTCTTGTGCTGAAGATGGGGGCTTTGGTGTGGAGCGGGGCTCAGGAGCACTGAGCTGCGGCACCGCATGGCACAAGGTTCCCTGTGGATGTAGGGGTGGCTGTGGCTGACAGAACCTCCTCCAGCCTCTCCTTGTCACTTGCAAACCATATCAGCATGGATAAACTGACAGTCAGGACTGTTACATTGAATGTGGGGCCCGCCAATCCACAGGCACAGGTCCCACCTGTTAAGAGATAAGCAAAACCTTCTTGCTTTGTTTTTAGGGTTCTTTCCAAGGCTTTGCAGACCCACAGAGGCTTCCCATTTCCTGCCACCCAGAGTCTCCCTCCTCTGCCCAGCGTTAGGAAGCCAGATGTGATGTCACTCTGCTTCTCTCCGGGATGTGAACTGGCTGGCAGGTCATCTGGTGGGAAGGGATCTGGCCCCAGGATGGTGGGAAGGAGGTGGGAACTTCTGCCTGTTGTCATGGAAAAGGGAAGATGTCTGCATCCTTCTGAGAGCACACGCTGCTCCCAAAACGGGGACACACCAGCTCAGGAGGGTGCTGCTCCGCCGCTGTGGCTGAAGGAGGTGTAACCCCATGGCCCTGCTCTCCCAGGATTGTTCACAGGGGTCCTGAAGCGCAGGCTCCCTGGGCACCCTGGTGCTGCCTGGCCTTGGGGCACCCAGCTCTGGGGCAGTGTGCACAGCAGCCAGGACATGGCAGCAGACAGTCTTTGCCACAGTCCTGAGGCTGTGACGCCTCAACAGCCTCTGGCTCTGCTGGGTCCTCCCCATGTCTCCAGCTGGGGTTTTTCCTGCTTGCTGGACATGCTCAAAGTTCACCGTGCTAAAAATAGCCGGGTGTTGGGCTGCCAGCACACTCCTGGCTGGGGGGCTGCTAAAACCAAACGGGGTTCCATTGCAATTAACCCTTTGGGGGCATGATTCTCCTCTGCACGGTTTGAAAAAGAGGAATCCTCTGATTTGAAATGTTTCTGAAGCCAGAAGAGTGCAGCAAACTCCTTCCTGCTGGGAGCAGCCCAGGGATCGATTGGTACCTGGCTTGGAGGAGGGCAGGGTGCCACTGGGACGCTGCAGAGGATGGGTGCAACCCCTGCAGGACCCCCGGCTTGGGCATGAGGACATAGAATCATAGACTGGCATGGGTTGGAAGGGACCCCAAGGGTCACAGAGCTCCAACCCCCTGCCACAGGCAGGGACACCAACCTCCAGGCCTGGAGCTACACAAGGTTGCCCAGGGCCCCATCCAACCTGGCCTTGAACACCCCCAGGGACGGGGCACCCACCCCCTCTCTGGGCAGCCCGTTCCAGTTCCTCGCCACTCTCTCTAGAAAGAACTTCCCCCTAAGATCTAATCTAACCCTTCCCTCCTCCAGCTTCACTCCATCCCCCTTGTCCTGCCATTATCTACCCTTTAACAAGCTGATTCCCTCCTGTGTCTCTGCTCCCTTCAGGGACTGGCAGGCTGCAGTGAGGTCCCCCTGCTGCCTTCTCTTCTCCAGGCTGACCCAGCCCAGCTCCCTCAGCCTCTCTCCGTAGGGCAGCTGCTCCAGCCCTCTGAGCATCTCCCTGGCTCCTCTGACCCCTCTCCAACAGCCCCACATCTTTCTTGTGTTGGGGCCCCAGCTCTGGACACAGGACTCCAGCTGGGGCCTCCCCAGGGCAGAGCAGAAAGGGACAATCCCCTCCCTGTCCCTGCTGCCACCCCTCTGCTGATGGAGCCCAGGATCCCATCGCCCTTCCCAGCTGCCAGAGCCACTGCTGGCTCAGGGGGAGTTTCTCACCCACCAGAATCCCCAGGTCCTTCTCAGCAGGGCTGCTCTCCAGGGGTTCTTCTCCCAGTCTGTATCTATGGCTGGGATTCCTCTGGCCCAAGTGCAACACCTGACCCTTGGCAGTGTTGAACCTCATTAGGTTCACCCATTCCCACCTTTCCAGCCTGTCCAGATCCCTCTGGATGGCTTCCTTTCCTTCTGTTGTGTCAGCCACACCACTCAGCTTGGTGTCATCCGCCAACTTGCTGAGGGTGCACTCAATCCCATCATCCATGTCACTGATACAGATGTTAAAGAGCACCGGTCCCCAGACAGACCCCTGGGGGACACCGCTTGTCACCGGCCTCCACCTGGACATAGACCCATTGACCACCACCCTTTGGCTACGGTCTGTTAACCAGTTTCTTACCCACTGGATGGTCCACCCATCAAATCCACATCTCTCCAGTTTAGAGATAAGGATGGTGTGGGGCCAGTGTTGCTCATGGGTGTCCCCCAGAGCAGAGGCTGCCTGTGTGGTCCCCGCAGAGCATCGTCTCATGCCGCACAGCCCCCAGCCTCCCAGCCCACTGTGTCTGTACAGCCAGGCCGGGCTGCACAGCCCAAGCCTTGCCCCACAGAGTATAACCCATGGTACATACATGCTGCCATCCCCATGGGCAGGCCTTGCCCCGCACCACAGCTGAAGCAGAAGGGCTAAACCACCCCAAAGGGCAGCAGAACTGCACTGAATCAGGACAGGCTCTGTCCCTGGCACAGGGACAACGCTGAAATGTGGAGTACCCTGTGATGCCTGGCACTGGAGGCAGAGCACAGTGCGTGGCCTGCAGCAGGGTATCAAAGGGCACAGGGGTGTGAGGCTCCCTGGGTGGCAAATGTAGGGGTAGACCCCTGCTACCCATGACCACACAAAGCCCTTTCATGGTGCCAAACGCGTCTTTAGGCGCTTCCTGGCCATACACCTCACGGTGCTGGGTGGGGGCCGAGCTGCTCCCCAGGGAGGAGCCTCTTCCTCTTCTTACCTTGTTCAGGAGCCGGGCAGCTGGGCCATGATGGCAGAGGACAAGCCCACACACCAGCCACTGCAGAGCAGAGATGCCCAGGCAGCCCCAACGAGCTGTGTGTGCAGCCCCACGGCTCCAGCTGCGGCTGGACACAGTTCAGGGCACACATGGCCCAGGGACAAGGTGGGCTCAGGACTGAGCGAGGTCCTTGTCCCCAAGGGTCCTGTAGTGCCCAGGGCTGATCTCCAGCTCTGGCAGAGCCAGGGCAGCCCCAAGGATGGTGCACAAACCCTGTGGGGCTCCCTCTCGCAGCCCCCAGGGCCACACAGGATGGGGAAACCCCTCTCCTTTTGCCCCGGGGCTCCTCAGGCCTGTGTGGGTCACAGTGTCCGGCTGACACCAAAACAACCTCATTTCAGCCTGGGAAACTTCACCTTCGGGTACCTTCAGACCAAATGAAGGGTGCCTTCATCACCTTGCTCTCCATCCTCTCCCTCTCCTCCCCATCACCACGGCAGTGGGAATGCTCCCAGGGCACCGAACGCCTCTTACCGCCGCTGGATGCCACAGCCCTGCCTGGCGATCGCTCAGCCAGGTTTGTGAGTTACTCGGGTCATCACTCCTGACGCTGGCAGGGTCCTGCCCCACCACAGCGCTGTGTCCTGCACACCAGGCAGCGGCTGCGCTCCCTGCGCTGCTCCAGAGCTGGCTTTTCCCAAGCCCCACAGCTGCTGTGTGCCGCGCTGCTGGACTCGGTGCACTGTGCAGCACCAGAGCAAACAGCAGAGTGGGGGCACTAGGGGGAGATAAAGGCCTGGACACGTCCGGCCCTGTGCTTTTGGCAGCCCTCTCCTGTCCCCTTGTCCCCAGGGCCGCCCTGTCCCCAGCTGCCCGCAGTGGCGGAGGGCGAGCTGCAGGTTTCCATGTGTCGCAGTCCCACTCAGTGGGGTCTTGCCTGACACCTTCCGTCTTCAGGCAGCACCTTTAGCCATGAGGGTCCTCGAGGCATTCCCACCTTTGTGGGGCAGGTATAGAAGCAAGCAGCTGCCTTCTGCCATGAGCAGAGAGTGCAGAGGCACCTGGAAAATGCACCCAGGAGGAGGAAGGAAAGCAGCACATGATGCACAGAACAAGCACCGGTGCCGAAGGAGGAGTCTGGGGACCCAGCCTGGAAGCAGAGAGCAATGCATGCTGCAGTTGGCAGCTCAGCCCATTGCTGCCCCAGCTCCCCTTTCCCAGTGCCCCCATGGGTGCTCTTGGCATCGGCACAGTGGGGCCAGCCCAGCAGCATGTCCCTGCTCCACCAAACCGGGCACCTCCAGTACTAAAAACCATCTCAGGGCACCTCTGGCCCCAGGCACCAGCTTTGTGCCAGTCCAGCTCTTCTCCCCCTGGATGCTCCCCGCTCTGCGGGCTCCTCCTGACCCCTCTCACTAGAGACAGGGAGATTTCACTCAGCAAAGTTTGGGGGAACTTGGGGGGCCAAGGAGCCATTGGGACCTGCCCCCCCGCCGGGTGCCTGTGCACAGCTGGGCCTCGCAGGCACCCCTGGGCACAGTGGCTCCCGTGGGTGAACCAACATCACACGCTGGGGTAGGCACAGCACAACAGCAGCTCCACGACTGGGGCACTTTGCTCTTAGTACTTTCTATGGATTAAAAAGGAAAAGGTGAATTTTATCCCCTTTGTCCCAGGAGGGATGCAGAGCCAGCTGGCCCAGCTGGGCCAGGCTATAACCACAAGTGGTATTGATGGAGGTTTGTACAATGCCTGCAGTTCCACCAAACCACAGCACCCTCAAGGTCTGTGCTCACTGGGCACATTCCTGAGCTTCAAACCCTCCAACCCATCAACTCCCCATTGTCCACGGCTGGCTTTGCAGAGGGATTGGGCTCACAGCCTCCCCAGATCGCAGTGCTGGAGGGGAGCTGGACATGGCTGAGGGGTTCAGGCTGTGCTGGCAGCTTCTCAGACAGAGCCAAACCTGTCCCTGGGTCTGTGCTGCCTTCCTGCTTGCTTTTCCCTGCCAAGACAGTCCCTGCACCAGCACCTGACTGCAGCATCTCTACTTCTGCACCCTGCGGCTGCCCCGTTCCCTCCTCCAGAGCTGCTCCTTGTGCTCAGCCCCCTGGTATGGCCCATAAATCCTTTGGGAGCTCTGGTGCAAGTTGGATTTCCACCATCTCTCACCAGACCTGTGGATCTGCATGGCAACCAGGAAGCAAAGGCACAAGTTTTATGGTATTATTGAATACAACTAAGGAAGCATGAAAGCATTCCCTGGCACTCTGCTTGTGGGACCCACTGCTGTGGCTGCAGTGCAGTGTCCCCACTGCAAAACACATCATGTGCCACCAAGGGAAGCAGGATCAGGGTCTTAGGCAGCACATGAGCAAGGTTTGGGGTTTTTTTTTGTCACTCTACAGGCAGGAGAGGAGCTGGCCGTTGGGGAAGGCTCCTGGGCTCCTGTGTTCCAAGCTCCCAAATCCAGGCTGGAGCATTGACAGCTGAAACAAGCAGCTGGACACAGATATCCAGCTTGGGGAAGATCCCATCAGGATCCTGGACAGTCTCATGCCTCTGCCTCGCTTTCCACCAGAAACCACAAAAATCACCCAGATTTTCAAGCCTCAGGCGTCCCCCCAGCACACACTGCTCCTGGGGCTGGGGGCTGCTGCAAGTGACTGGTGTTAGCACCTGGCACCCGGATGCCGTCGCCTGTGCCAGGCTGGTGACTGAGCAGGGCACCCATGGGTGCTCTGCCGATACCGCAGCCCTCCTGCGGCACCGACAGCCCCCAGGTGGGAGGGATGAGGGAGCCTGGCCTGATGACCGGCATGGAGCCCTGCGGTGACCCTGACAGCAAACCCGCCCTCTGCATATCACCTGGCTTAGAAAAACCTCACCCAGTGGTAGCTGGGCATGGGACGGGCCTTTCAGTGCTGCACCACAGTGCCAGGTCTCTCCTGGTGACTTGCTCAAAGCTTTTGTACACCAACCTGCCTCAGGGGAAGCTCCTGGCTCTGGCTTAGCCTTCCCAGCCCCGACTTCTCGCCCACCGAGGAGCTGCTGGCCTGGAGCCTCTCACCGGCATTTCTCCCTTTTTGACACATCGGAAGAGTTTCCAGGTTGTTTTTTTACCCTCAGCAGGAAGTCCTAACATCCTGTTGCCTCCTGTGTGTTTTATGGATTCGTTTCGAGGCTCCCAGCTTGGGCCTGGCCTTTGAAAAATACCCTCTCACCTCTGACGGCCGCTGGCATTAAAGCCCGGTCCCTGCGCGGGCAGAGCAGCTCTCCCTGACGGCTCCCGCTCGCAGCCACCTCGTGCCAAGCCTGACATGGTGGCATGTCTTAAAGCATCGAGTACAAAGCATATGCAGGACAGATGGATATGAGGTTTATAAGATAATTAAGCATGTTAATGAAGTTCATTTGCATCGAGCTCTTACATTCCCATAAACTCTGCAAAGCTGTGAAATGAGAACTGCCGCTCGAGCCGCAAAGCAACAAGAACTGAGTTACCAGAAGCCAAACACTGATTAACAAGTGAGAAGAGAAGCCGGCAGCGGCCGGGCTGAGCAGAGCCCCGGCAGGTCCCCGCTCCCGCGGCACTGTGGCAGCCCCGTGCCGCGCAGTGCCACCCGCGGGTGGCTCATCGCAACGGGACTCGCTTGCAAATCACCCACGGGCTGTGGCTGGACAGAAAAGTTACAGAACCAGGGACAGAGCAGGGGAAAACATAATACTGCTTCAAAGAAAGATTCTGCCCCCAAGTTGGAGGAAAAGGTTTTAAATGGCATGAGAACAAAAGCTAGTGGCTGGCGTGGGGCTCCAGCACCCTTCCTGCCATGCCCACCGGCTCCTCCGCTGAGCCCCAGCGTTGGTGCAGGGGGACTGAGGTTGAAGGGCAAGCCCTTGAGCAGGAATGTGTCCCCTGGGCAGAGGCATCCAGCTAGGCTCCCAGAGACCAATGGGAGCTGGAGCAGCCCCAGGAAACCATAGGAACAGCTGGAGCTTGGGGCTCCCCAGGGCACCTCCCAGGGACACCCCCTCCCCTCCTCCCCAAGGGAAATCATGTCAGGAAGTGGCAGCTCCCCTCCTCAAGCACCTTCCATGGTGTCAGAGCTGGAGGGCGTCAGGGTGTCCCTGCCCAGCCCAGTCACCTCAGGCTCTCTCCTCCCAGAGGTGAGTGCTCAGCACTGGGGCAGTTTCCAGCAGCCCTGGGGCAGTGTGGACTTTGCTGCTCTTTATTACCCCAGCGTTGACATTGGCTCCTCAGAAGCCATTCTTCCGGAGAGCAGCACAGCCGAGGGACGCAGGCTAGCCCAGGGGATGCACAGCAGCCCAGGGGATCCACATCACGTGCCCCACACCAGGGGAAGGCAAGGCTTCTCTCTCAGGCATCCAGGACAGCCTTGGGACACGGTGACTCCTGCAGACAGGAGGGAGAGATCTTCAGGTTGGCCCCACCATGCCACACCATCCCACGTAGCCCCCAGGCTGCCCATGCATGAAGGCAGCCTGGCCTTCCGGGAACCACTGGGAAGTGCATCCTTGATTGATGCTTGGGCTTTTCTTGTACCCACAGTCCCCACACCAACTAACAGAAACGGCATACCATGCACCCGCCATCGGTGCACAACGCATTCTTGACCATGATCCAAAGCACAGGAAGAGAAGGAACGTTACTGGAGAGAAGACAACACAGAACTGCAAAGAGGAATACTGTATTCACTTGAAATGCCTTGGTAAGATTTATTAAAAAAATATTCCTCTGTAACTTTGCAATTGCCACAATCTACATGAGAAACCCAGCTGGGCACCACTGGAAGCTTTCCCCTACAACAGAAGGTGAACGCCCAGGAACACCTGAGCGTAGCTTACACACACCGACTGCCACTCACACCCCACGTGTGCACAGATACTTACCTTGTCTCTGGGAAAAACCCCACCCTTATTTAAAATGTGAGGGAAAACACAAGAACGGGCACCTTTGGGGGAAGTGCACTCTGCTCTTCCACGAGGACAAAGCTTTTGGTCTGCTGCGACCCACAGGGAGAGCAGGGGCGGGAAACCCAGGCACTGGGACATGGGCATCTGGACAGACCTGTATGAAAGCTTACGGCCGCACAGCCCTGCTGTCAGTACGTGTGAAGAGAAGGACATGACAGCAGCAGCTCTGTGGCTGTCGTTGGGCGGGTGGAGAGGACCAGAGCGCCTGGGCATGGATCCAGAGGAAACCTACAGATCTTCCAGGGGAAAACCTTTCCCTTGCAAGGGCTCAGGACTTCATTAGGGTGGGGTTTTTTCTTTCCCCTAAGTGAAACCCAATGAAAATATATGGGGAGGTTTAAAGGAGCGCCCTGAGGAAGGGGGTAAGGGAGAGCCAGAGCCCTGGGCTTTGCAGCAGCCTGGCGCTGGCAGCTCCATCGGCCGGACAGGCTCTGGTTTTGGAAGCGCCAAGGCTCCTCTCCTCTGCCAGCCACCCCTGCAGCCACTTCTCCTGGGGCCTTACTCCAGGATTGCAACGCCTCCCTCCCGGTTCCAAGTGGATTAAAGAGAGTTGGAAGAAGGCACTGGGTATTCCAGATGAAACCATCCACACGCTCTGCTAAAGAAAAAGTAACTATTCCCAAACTCATCCCCAATCCTGGCCAGAGTGTGGAGCAGCTCTCTGCCGAGGCCTCCTGCCACCGCTGGTGGTGCTGGCAGAACACTGCAGAGGTGCACAGCCCCTTCCCAACACTTCAGAGCAGGACTTAAGTTGAAGAAAAATCAGGACAGTCTTCTTCTCAACTGGCTTTGGGAACACAAACGTGATTTAGTGCCGACCAACACATCAAACTGCAGCAGATCTACGTGAACAAATTCCTTCTGCCTTTAAAATGCTTCCTAAACATGCACCTCATCAAAAATTAACTCAGGGGTTTCACCATTTATCAAAGACACATTGTCAAAAGCCAGATCCCAAACAAAGGGCTGAAAAAACTTCTGTTCCAAACTATTATTCTCTGAAACAATGCGCAAGTGGCGCGGGGATGTGTCTGAGGTCCTGCTGGGGCACAAAAATAAGAAAGCAAACCAATTTCAAGTTGACATAGTGTATTGTGAATTACTTTCTCAGCTTTTCTACATCTAAAATAGCGTGAAATGATCGGCCATACAGTAAAACAGTTTAATATACAGTTGATTACAGAGCCGTAGTAACGAGTCAGAGATAATCCGCGGTTTATCTATATACATATATAGCTTAAGATTTCACAGATACAACTTGTTTCCAATTCGGTTTCGCCAACGAAGCACAGGTGGAGTATTTACAGGGGAGCTGCTGCGTGGAAGCCCCGTCCCCAGCAAAGCCCCAGCAGAGCCGGCGGCTTCCCCAGCAGCACGTAAACAGAGCGGCTCGCTCTCTGCGAGAAGGGAGGGGAGAGGGGAGCGGGACACGGGCTTCCCTGGGGGAGAAAGAAAACAGAGATGTCACGAAGAAACAATTTCCAGCCAACCTGGAGACCTTTTGCCCTTTTTGTTTTTTAAATTTCTAACTGGAAACTGTTCTCAATGGTTCAATTCAGGATTCAATAAGGTTTTGATGATGTTCTCAATTAACGTGTGCTTGCGCAAGGCCCGGCAGCGCAGAAGGCCTGGGGAATGCTGTGGAGGCAGCTCCTCAAGCAAGCAGGGGATGGCCGGGGGTCTGCACTGGCCCCCACCCTGCTGCCAGCTCCTCAGAGCCAAAGCTGACCCCCGTGTGAGCCTCCCACAGTTCTCACCAGCTGGCTGTCACTGGGCACCACAGCTCGTCAGGCTAAGCAACTGCACACAGGGGTGAGGCGTGGGTGCGACGCTGCACGCCAGACCCCAGCCTGACCCGCAGCCCAGCCACGGTTTAATAACTGCCTGGAACTCACTCATGGGGAAACACCGAACGAGACCATCGGCCCAGGAGGGAAGACAGAGGCACCTGGCAGCCGTCAGGGCTGACTGTGGTTCGGCCCAAGCAAGCAGGGTGGCAGGAGGCTGCGCTGGAGCAAACCTGCCTGGACCTCCATCCCCTTGCCAGCCTGTGTCTGCCGAAGCCCAGACACTGCTGCCAGGACTGGCACAATGGCTCCTCAGCTCCGGCACGTGGCTGGCTCCAGGGCAACATAGGTCTCTCCTTCCCCACTCGCCCGGCTTTCCCTTCATCTACATCCCTGCTGCCTTGTTCGTCTCAATGCTGCAGGACAGGAAGAGCCTCGGACGGGTGGGAAAGGAGGAATCCAGCCCCTGCCGCCAGCAGGAAAGGAGGAATTTTTTTGGAGCAATGCAACATGTAAAGCCATCACACCAGTCCTGGGGAGCAAAGGAGACTTTCCTGAGAGCACAAAGGGAGGGGGAGAGCCTGTCTACCTGTTCCTGGGAAATTTGGTGAGGCTGGCCAAGGTCCTTGTCATCTTTGGAAGCTGCTGCTGCCTCCTGGCAAAGAGGAGACATTTGCCATCAAGCTGAAAAATTCCCAAATACCCAGCACAAACCTGAAATGGCATTTTGTGTCTCAGCAGATGTTTGGAGTCATTAAGGCTCTTGGCTTTAAAGAGTTTATTACTTTGGAAGTTTAAAGCTGGACTCGCTGTAAGGTGTAACAAGTCTCTGTCTCAGCACATAGAATCACACACATCTACCTCTCTATATCCATCTCAACGTGGTCTCTGAAAACTACAAGTCAGAAATTACACTGGGGAGAAGGTTACTCGGGCAGCTGTGGGCTCCCCGAGCTACTACAGGTGAAGAGAAACGCCTGATGGTGCTGGAGGGGCCGTGTTGGGACCTCCATGGTGGCCACGTGCCGGTTCAGGCAGCGATGCAGGGCAGACAGTGGCCATACTGCAAACTGTCCCCTCTGGACAAGCTCAGGGACGAGATGGAGTTAAAGAGCTGACATCAGAAAGAAATGGCAAGCAAAGCTCCAGCCTCACTCGGCCAGAGGAGGAGTTTCAGAGAGCTGCAGAGGCGTTTTCCCCGCACAACGCACCACATCTTCCCTGCCCTGACATCTCGCAGCAACAAACCGACACAGCCGCCTTCAGCCGCACGCTCGCTGAGCCAGCGCCTTAAGGCAGGAACAAGTGGAGATGAGAGTGATGACGGGAGGAGAGAGAGAAAAACTCAAGGAAGCCACTTTGTTTTGACTCATCTCAAGTAGGATTTGAGATCTGATGCTCACACCGGCGACGTGTGAGCAGCAGCGCTGGAACACTCAGCTCCGACTCTGGCTGTAACGAGCCAGAGACAGGGAGAGTAGGGAACCAACTGCGACATGGGGTGTGACACACAGCAGCCTGGGGCCTTTCCAGCAAGGGTAAAACACCAATGACACCCATTTCCAACCTGGAGACAAGCATGCAGTACAGGTGTTTAAACGGCTGCTGAATAGGCTGCCTAGGGGGGTGTGGAGTCTCCATCTCTGGAGAGATTCCAGCCCCGTCTGGACGCCGCCCTGTGCAATATGAGCTGGGGAGCTGCTTTGGCAGGGGGTTGGACCCCAGGAGCTCTCCAGGGCCCTTCCAACCCCTGTGATTCTATGATTCTATGTAGGTCCTGTATGGTGTCTGGAGCAGCCGATGTCTTGCACCGGGCTGGGCAGCTCAGTTTAGCAGCTACAATAAGGGACCAGGTGAAAAAAACCCTCTTAAAATATGTCCTACCAATGACTTTTTTCCAAAATAATCTTCCTCAAAAGCAAATGCTGACTCTGGAAGGTCAGCAGCCAGTGCTTCTATACACGCTGTACAGCCTGGCCACGTACCCAACTGAACCGAAGTTTAGTTTGTCCAATAAAGGCTTGAAAAAGACTGAACACAGAAAACTCACATTGGTTTTTTTACTCTACCAGAGGTCCCAGCTGGAAAGCTCCTTACATCTCCTCCCCACAGCACTGTGTGAACTGAGCCACTGTCAAGACAAAATATGCCTCACCCCTACTTTTCCTACTGGAACCTCCCAGAGCCTGGCGTGCCATTTTGGATGGACTCTGATGAGACATGGAGAGAGAGCTCCTGGTGTTTGATTTTCACTGACACAACTCCTCATCACCCCAGACAGTGTTCAGAGTGGGATCTAAAAGCAGATTTAAAGAAAAAAATCAGCCCATTTGAAGGCTCCCTGATCCCACTGGAGAAAAACCTGCCCTGCCTGGCCTACCGGGAAGCCAGAGCTCCACTTCACCCCCCCAGAAACCTTCCCCTGTTGCAGAGCCATGGCACCTGGAAATGAAAGATCTGCCTCTGACACAGCCTGATGCCCCTGTCGGCATTCTCCTTCTCCATTCCTCCCTGACTTCAGACCTGGAAACACACATTATCACACAGAGAACCTCCCATGCACAAGGCAAGCCCCCATGGCTGCGCCGCATCCCGCCTATCTCCACATACTGCAGTCTTCCACCTCTCCAGTTCCCTTCACGTTTTTTCATCTGTTTTAGCAGAAAATGGTCCACAATTTCACAGCTCTTGACTGAAAAATCTTCAGGCCATCCAAGCACTCAAACAAAACCCTGGACAAGCACAGCATCTGCCAGAATTACTGTGGAATGGTTAAAGTTCCAATTTCACAGGATTTTGCAGAATCCTACCACGACTGGCAGCAGAGGGTGTGTTTGGCACCAAACTAGCTCAGGTTTGCCCCCCTCCCCCCCCTTAAACCTTGCTCCCCTGGAAATCAGAACAAGGACTGCCACAGCCTGTATAGTGATTGGAAAGGGAACAAAAAGAGTTGGAATAAATGACTTTCCTGCCCAAATCCATGTTCCACATCCAGCTAGGCAAGTTTCAGGCTTGCTCCGAGCCCCCAGCTGGATTTTGGCAGCTGCCTGGGGGATCCCTGCACCCCCTTAGAGCCAAACAGTCCCCGTGAGATCTTCAGCATTTGGGAAAGTGGCATCAGGAAATAACTCCTGCACTCAGGGCAGTTCTGTGGTATTTAACTAGAAGGGATTTACAGGAATGCTGCTGCAGCGAGTCCCAACGTTGACAGCAAACGCTTCAGCGTTCAGTTTTCAGAAGTGAAGTGGGCTTCACTTCTTACCCTCTGCTGCTTCTGCACGCTTGCCAGTGCTCCAGGAAATAACACTTTTCTTTTACGTCACTTCTGGTGCAAGAAAGATGTATTTTTTTCAGAGAATTCTTAAAATGAACTGCTGGGATGTGCCTGCCACTCTTCTGGGTCTTCTGTCACGTGGCTTAAGAACAGCACCAGGAGAAACCTGCGGCTGCCCCGACAGACGGGCAAAGGTAGGGAAGTGAGACCTGCACCATGCGGAGGGGACAGTTTAACAAAGGCAAGGAGCAGGGACACTTGCGCATCCCATCCAGACCCATCAAACAAAGACCACAGTGGGGAGGAAGGGCAAATAAAGACATTGACTGGGGTAATAACACACCACCCCCA
>VZTU01022360.1:50843-70795 GCA_013400835.1 Zapornia atra | reverse complement strand
GGGCTGGGCCGGCGGGGCCGCGGGCGTTCCGGGGGCTGACGGCTGTGCCATCTCCCTTCCTCCCCTCAGAGGTTTAAGGGCACGGACAGCGTGGAGAAGGCGGCGGAGAAGGCGAAGCCCGCTAAGGCGGAGGAGGCCAAGGGCAAAGCTGCGAAGCCCGAGGAGGCCGCGGAGGAGGTAGGTGGGCACCCTGCCCCATTGCCCGGGGGCTGCTGGGCTAACCGGGCTGTCACAAGCCTGGCAGCAGCGAGAGTCATGGAATCCCAGCCTGGTCTGGGTTGGAAGGGACCCCAAGGATCCCAGAGCCCCAACCCCCTGCCACAGGCAGGGCCACCAACCTCCAGGCCTGGAGCTACACAAGGTTGCCCAGGGCCCCATCCAACCTGGCCTTGAACACCCCCAGACACGAGGCACCCACCCCCTCTCTGGGCAGCCCCTTCCAGCCCCTCACCACTCTCTCTGCAAAGAACTTCCCCCCAATATCCAATTTGAAGCAGCTGGGTGTTTGCTGTGCACCATAACTGCATGCAGCCCCCCCCAGCTGGAGTTGGTGATGAGTGGCTCTCACAAAGCTTGGCTGTGCCAAAAGCTGCCTGGGCTGCTGCATTCCCCCAGGTAACACGGCACTGCGTAGCACATGAACGCTGTGAAGCATGCTGTTCACCAGCCCTGCACGCGTTCACTCTGTGCCCTGGGCTAGCTGGTTGTTTCATCTTGAGTGTCCGAGTCATAACTCTGTTTTTATGAACTTAGGGGCCGCCCAAGTACACAAAATCCATCCTGAAGAAGGGCGATAAAACCAACTTCCCGAAGAAAGGAGACACAGTTCACTGCTGGTACACAGGAAAGCTGCAGGATGGAACAGTCTTCGATACCAACGTCCAAACAAGTAAGGTCATACACACACACACACACACACACACACACACACGCTTTGGCTTTGGTTGCAAGTGCAGATAGAGGAAGTCTGCTGGGATTGTTAAGGCTGCTCAGCAGACTGCTCCTGGAGCCTGCTTCTCCATGAGGGAATGCAGGGCTGTATTTTAGGACCGGCTGGTGTCAAGTGACACTGCTGCAGCTTGTCAGACCTCACGCTTGGCGTTCTCTAGGCCATGGATAATGTGAACTGTGGGGATTTAATCAGTACTGAAACTACTTTGGAGGAGAGACCGGAGCTCCTGCTTGGGGAGCTTCCCTTATCTGTAGAACTGGAGCACCAACAGTGGAGTTAGTGTCTCCAAACAAACAGGTCTCGGTGTGGTTCTGCAGTGGCCCCCTAGATGTGGAGGCAATGGAATGAGAGCGATTTCAAGTAGCCTGGTGTACCGTGTCCACTGTGGAGAAGTATAGTGGTATTCTTGTGATGGTGCCTCCATCAGAGGGTCTAGGGGTATGCAATGAAATCCTAGAAATGCTCTTCCAGCAGCCCCATCCCAGCACAGAGAGGGACATCATGGCTGTCCCTGGAGTGCTGTCTGTGGCCCATTGTACCTGTGTGAGACTGTACGTTCCTGTTGAACCAACGTGTTTACAATTGTATGTCAGCTTCAGTAATTCAGAAATTAATCTGTGAGCTTCACTGGACTGGGATCTGAAAGGTGCTCATCAACTTCAGCTCTTGGTGCAGCTCCAACATTTAATAATGTTTTGAGCACGCAGCACTGAATTTGCCCCCCTAAAACTCTGACCGGGGGCTGAAAATACCATTGCAGGGACAGATATTTATGTGAGCATGATCCTAACAGTCATTTGGGAAAGAAGGGCAGTACGTGCTGGTGGGGCCCTAAAGCAGCTGAAGGTAAAACTGTCTTTCAGGTTCAAAGAAGAAAAAAGCAGCCAAACCCTTGAGTTTCAAAGTTGGCGTAGGAAAAGTGATCAGAGGGGTAAGTAAAGCATCAGGGACTCCCTCAGCCCAAAATGCTTTCACTCTGCAGGACTTAGGAGCCCATTTTGAGTCATGTTCTTGTTTTCCTGGTGGAGGCAACACACGAGTTCCCTCGGCAGGGTGGAGGCTGTGCTGTCCGTGGGTCCCTCTGTCCCTCTGCAGCCCCGTGCCCCTCGTGAAGCAGCGAGTGGCACAGCGTTCCCTGGGGCAGCGCGGCCTCTGCCACAGCGGGCAGCTTATCAGGTTTCCAGGGCTCCATCTGTCCCCGGGCGTTTGGTGGGCTTTAGCCTGTCAGAGGATCATTCCTCACAGCGACCTCTTGGCCAAACTGGTGCCTCAGAAAGCAGGAATCCAAGCTCGCTGCCCTTGGTGGCTGTGAAGCAGGGATCCTTTATTGCAGCGCTGGGCACATGGGGGATCGCTCCTCCCAATGTGTGCCCATCCTTTAGAGGGGACTCGTACTTCAAGTTCTGACATTCATTCCTGATCTGATTTAGAATATTTAACATTTTCCTGATCACATGATTCAAGTTCATGGTCTTTATTGGTCAGAATTCAGAGTTGAAATTCGATTCCATAGAATCACAGGATCGTAGGGGTTGGCAGGGCCCTCCAGAGCCCATGGGGTCCAACCCCCTGCCAAAACAGGGTCCCTAGGACAGGGTACACAGGTTGGTGTCCAGATGGGGCTGGAATCTCTCCAGAGAAGGAGACTCCACACCCCCTGGGCAGCTTGTCCCAGGGCTCCCTCACCCTCACTGGGAAGAAGTTCTTCCCCACATTGGGGGGGATCTCCCTGTGCTCCAACTTGAGCCCATCGCCCCTTGTCCTGTCCCCACAGCCCTTGAGAAGAGGCTGCCCATGTCCCCTTGTATCCCTTACATTTCCAGGTCTCCTTTCTGCAGTCTGCTTAGCCTTGTTATTGGCCAATCTATTATCTTTTTCTGGATCAGTGTTACTTTCCCTATGTCCCCGACTGTGCATGATGACAGCCTTGGCTGCAGCTGTACTGCTTCTAATAAGCAAAGTATTTCTCCTGCATGCTTAACATGTTTCCCTTGACTTGTCCAAAGTCTGTGCTCTTTCCAAATCGCTCCATGTGCATGCACAACTCCAAAACCATACCTAGAGTCTGTCCATGTAGTTACCCTTTTCCCTGCTGCGAGTTGTAGTGCTGTGGGCAAGGCAGAGCTCTGGTGTTTGGCTCGGTGCATGGCTGGGCTCACGCCTTCACTCTGAACTGGGTGGTGAAACTCCGGATCCTGGGGGGCGTGGTGCAGCGTTGAGCTGCGGTTTGATGCTGCGACTCCTTCTCTGCCCAGCATGGAGCGCTGCTGCTGCTGCGGGAGGGGAGCATCGTGGAAGGCTGGAAGTGCTGGGTGGGTGTGCACCCACCTGCTTGCTCACAGCCTGAAGTCACAGGCTGTGGTGTGGGCTCGGTGTGTCGGGAGATCCTGGCTTGTGTCAGAGCAGGTGAGGTGCTTGCTGGCTCCTGGCTGTGGAGCCACTGGCGAGGCTGGTGCCTGGCTGCAGGAGATAAGAATGCCGAGAGGACCAGTCTTGTGCTTGGCTGACTGTGAGGTACGAACCAGCCCCCCATCCCAGCTTAATCTTCCGAGCCGCTGCTGTGCAGGGAAGAGGTTTGGGAGCTGAGCAGCAGAGTGTCCCTGGGCTTGCAGCCAGTACTGCATAAGCAGCAGGCGCATGGGTTGTCCTTGGCCTCTGGCGCAGCGCTCCTGGTTGTGTCTGCTCCCCCAGCACCTGCCAGGCCTGAGCAGCATCTCTGGGATGTGCAGTGTTGGTACGGTGCTAAAGCGAGTCCTGGCCATGGGCAGAGCGAGTCCTGAGGGGGACAGGTGGTGGAACAAGGCTTTGAGCATCAGCCTTAAGTAACTGGAAATCCATTGATGCTGCCCAAGGGCAGGGAAGCAGGAGGCAGAGGCAACCCCCCAGCACTGCATGCTGACCTCACCCACTGCGGCGTGTGGTCTGTAACTGTGCTTAGGTGGAAGGAAGCGTGTCCCTGGAGTGGCACAGTGTCATGTGGGGGCTCACAGGAGCAGACTGGAGAAGCACCAAGGGTGCCTTGTCGTAAGCCTGCTTGTGTTCTCCTGGGTCTGGGGTCTCTGTTTTACGGTGGGGGTTTTTGTTGTGTCTTTGTGTTTTGTAGTGGGATGAAGCCCTCTTAACCATGAGTAAAGGAGAGAAGGCTCAGCTGGAAATTGAACCTGAGTGGGCATACGGCAAGAAAGGGCAGCCAGACGCCAAGTATCCTTCCCCAGTCACCTGGGAAACGCTCCCTGGAGTGAAGAGCTTTATGGGCAGGGGAGTGTTCCCTCCTTACTCACAGTGGGCCTGGAACATGGGGACTTAGCTGATTCCTGCAATTGCCCTTTTGGACAGAGAACTGCAGGGGGTACCAGCTACAGCTGGTTCTGGGCTGTCCTTGAAACGGGGCAGAACAAGGGATCCTACAGAGCATCTTAGGCAGTTGTGTCCCTTACTGGAGAAGCAGCTGTCCTACCCCACTCAGCCCCTCTATCAGGGTAACTTAAAGCACTGCCCGTAGACACTCACCTTCCCTGCACAGTGCAGTAGGGCAGCCTGACCCCCTCCCAGAGGGCCAAGCCAGGGCAGGGCAGCCCATGCTCAGCCCCTTGGCTCTGGAGGAACAGGAATAGAGGTGTAGCTGCAGAGCAGGCCCTGCCCGCTGGCCACAGCTCCCCTCAGACAGCAGCTGTGGCTCCCTTCTAAACCCACCATGAAACCTAAACCCGACCCACGAGGACCAGAACAGGTGGTGAGTCACTCACTGGGATGCCTGGACCGCGGCAGGGGGGTGGGGGTGGCTTGTTTAAAGCTTCCTTAACTGGTACAAACAGGATCCCCCCAAACGCCAAGCTGTTCTTTGAGGTGGAACTGGTGGATATCGAGTGAAATGAAGTTTCCTGTGCTGCTGGGAATCCACTCACCATCATGAAAGCTTCTGACCACTGCGGCTCTGCTCGCCTCTAACTTCAGGACATAGTTACAACTGTGGCCTTGTATTGAAATCAAGTTTGTTTTCCCTGTACAGTAACATACCTCTAAAGAAATAGTTTATACATGCGAGTGACGTCACTTCTTTATGTACCCTGTCACCTGACATCCTCCTGCCTGAGGCTGGGGTGGGATGGCACAGCTCTCCAGCTGGAAGTGCTACAGCTGTGTTGTGGCCCCTTGCTGCACTGAGGGGAGGTTTACTGACACCCCCTCACCTCTGTATCCAGCTCCAGGCCTCAGAACTGCTAGCAACAGCACCAGTTAGAACAGCACTTGCCCAACGGTTCCAATTAACCCAAAGTAGTAGGAGAGAGACATCATTTACATGTTTATATTCCAGGCACTGCTCAAGATAACCCCCCAACCCTCTGGGTTCCTGCTGTAGATGCATTTTGGAGATAAAAGCTGATAACCCCCCCGCCCCCTTCTAGGGGGGAACTGTGCCCCAGGTGCTGGTTGTACAGGACAGGCGCTCTCACTCCCAGACAAGAAAGCTCAGAGGATGCTGAATCCCTTGCTTTTATTACAAAAATGAGAATGATCACTTTGATCAAAATGAAAAAAGGTTTGCTCACACTGTGCACATGAAAAACTCCAAATACAAAAACCATCCCACACACGGTTTGTGCTTTTTTAAAAAGAACCCAAGGTCGTTTCGCGTTGTAGTTCCTGACCCCCCCACGGAACAGAAAACACAGGGTGCAGCTCGCCCAGGCTGCTGTCGTCAGCTGGAGAGCTTCAGTCCTGACACCCGGGGCTGGCAGAGGAAGGGAGCTCACGATCGAGGCGGTGGCTGAGCAGGAGAGGAGGGCCTGGCTCCTGCCCGGGCAGCAGAACGGCTTTGGGCAACCCAACAAACACAAAACCTACTGATTGAAGTCTATGGAATCATGAGACTGAAAGGGCTTCTCCAGAGAGCTCCATAAATTAGTGCAGGGGATTAAAAAACAAAATGCATTTATGGTAACCTAGAATTGTACAGAGAGACCACGGATCAGTTACCGGCACACGAATCTTGCTTCACACATACCCTGTGAACATCAGCTCGTTTCACATGCAGAAGACCAAAACAAAAAAAAGCAGGTATTACAACAGTTCTTTCACATCTCTCACTTAGAAAAATAGAATTTTATTCCATCTCTGTTGAAACTGCAGCGGGGTGAACTTGGCTGGCTCTTCCCATCAAGTTGGGTGGTAATACTGTCCATAATTCCAGGCGTTCTGGTAATTGTACTGGGGAAAGGAAAGGGAACAGGGTAACGTCAGGCAGCCTCTGCTGTGTGAAGAACACACTGCAGCACAGCGCAGGCACATCTGTCCCCGTGTAACTGTACTGGTGCTGAACCCCAAACTGCCCCACAGACCTACCAGCACCAGCTTTGTGCTAGAGGGGAAACCAGAGGCTCAGCCGGGGTGACAGGGCTGTACTGAGGGCACGAGCCTGCGGTGGCTCTGGGGGCTCCAGGACCTTGGGAAGCGGAGTGGTACCCCAGCTCCATCCCACTGCTGGAGCTGCCCCAACGCCACTCACACCCAGCCAGCTCCCAGGGCTGGCTGCAGCCAGCAGCACCCCTGCCCCTCCAGCCAGGCACACAGCAGCGCAGCGTTCTGGGGGCAGCACGAGCGTCTCCTCTGCCTCGGAAAGTGTCTGCCTGCTGCTCCCATCCCACCATGAAACACAGCCACGCAGCAATGGGGTTATCACATGGGCAGCACTAAGCCTGCTATTCCCACAGCTCTCAGAATTTGGGGTGATTCTCCTGGCCAAGCACTGAGCTGAGTCCCCGAGCTGGGTGAGACAAGGTGCCTGCCCCTGACTTTGGGAAGCGCGCTCGACCTCGATGCGGACGATTCTAAGCCAGTGACACAGCAGCCTGGTGGGCTCCCCAGAGTCTAACAACAGTTCGTTCCCCTCCTTCAGGAAGCACTTCTGTGGGACCCCCTCTACAACGTGGAGGAGTGAGCACCTAACTCCCATCCCAGCCGAGGGGGCTGCGGCAGCTCCCACCCCAACCAGGCCCCGCTGTGTACCATAAGATAGGTCTGGCAGCTCTGATCTCAGCCTGCCCATAGCAGAGTCAGGACACAAACATGGACTCTCCATCCAGAAGCAACCACCTCCTACTACACACAAGTATTTTACACTTGTGTAGGAAGCCAAAGAGGAATCAACAAAACCAGGAGCTCAATCTTTACTCCAAGCTCTGCTCACCCACTGACGCTGGGCCATGGATTGGGAAAAGCTGCTGGGAAACCAGGCTGGGCATACACCCTGAACGTACACCTACCTGGTACCAGGCGTTGTAGTTGTACGCTGCCTGATTGACCTGCATGTCACCATCCATCATCTGTGCTGACACCATGGAGGGGTCATCCGTGAGCATCTTCTTTTCATCCGGCTCCTCGGAGCTGTGAGGCGAAGGGCAGCTTGGATTAAACCCCGAGCAGGGCTTGGAGTGAGAATCAGACTCACAGGGGTTTGGAGGGACCCCAGAGCCCATGGGGTCCAACCCCCTGCCAAAGCAGGGTCCCCAGGACAGGGCACACAGGTCAGTGTCCAGACGGGGCTGGAATCTCTCCAGAGAAGGAGACTCCACACCCCCTGGGCAGCTTGTCCCAGGGGCCCCTCACCCTCACTGGGAAGAAGTTCTTCCCCACACTGGGGGGAACTCCCTGTGCTCCAGCTTGAGCCCATCGCCCCTTGTCCTGTCCCCACAGACACTGAGCAGAGGCTGCCCATGTCCCCCTGTGTCCCACCCTTCAGCTATTGATCCCCATTGATCAGATCCCCTCTCAGGCTTCTTCTCTCCAGGCTGAACAGCCCCAGAAGCGCTGTACAGACACAGATAAGTGATACCTTCCAACTAGCACCCTGCCCAAACAGGATAATGAGGGAACAGCACGTTGTGCTTCACAACAGGCTGGCTTTAAATTGTTCTGCTGCTCAAACTGAGCCAGCAGAAGCACGTTTCTGCTTGGACACAGAGGTATTTTACCAGTAGGATTTAATGTTTCTGTGATACATAATGCAGAAAGTTCGTTTCCAGAAACCTGTTTCCAGACCCTTGAGCTGAAGTACAGCCCTGTTTATCCCACACTTTAAGTGACTGGAAAGGGTGATTCTGTCCTGGCAAGTGGTAGGTTTAAAGCTGAAAGAGGAAACCCGTCCCCCATCTCAGAGACTGTTCTCTGAGCTGTTTCCAAAGCACTGTGTCAGCTGTGGTGCAGCAGAGTGTGTGCTCCCACCCCCGTGGTGTCCTGCTGGTTTATCCCCCCAGGGGACCAGGCTGCCTACCCGTTCTCTGCTCTCCTTTTCAAAGAGTCCTGCTCCTTCAGAAGCGCTTGGTGCTCATCGTAGGCATCCAGAAGCCTGAAGGAGACACAGACACAAAGCTTTGCTCACCCCTTTTCACAGAACCATTTTACACACACGAGCACCTCCTTGAAAACACCTGCCTCCAGCTGCAGGAAAGTGAGAACACTCAACCCAGACTCAGCCAGAGTCACACTGGCAGTGATCTGCTGTGAAGATGGAAAGGCAAAAAACCCTTAAATCTGACTCCACAATGATCTGATCTACACAAGAACTCTGTCAGCTCAGCAATTCCCAACTCAGCCTGTCTGCAGGTCCTTCATGAAGCTCTTTACAAAGACGCTGTCTAAAACCCCTTTGTGGTCAGAATGACAGAACTGCAGGGGTTGGAAGGGACCTCAGGAGCTCATCCAGCCCAGCCCCCTGCCAAAGCAGGCTCCCTAGGACAGGGCGCAGCTGCTCCTTCCAGCAGTGGCATTCCCTCCACTGGGCCCACGCCACCCAGAGCAGCACAGGTAGTTAGGAACCAGCCTTGCTTTGAGCACTGGAAGGCAGCTGTACACAAAATCCTGACAGTCCAAAGTAGCACCCTCAGCACTTCCCTAACAAGGCAGGAACAGCCCGGTCTCTTCATCGCAGCACAAAGGAGTCCCAGTTACAATTCCCAACAGCACCACTTCCCTGCCTGCACACTGCCCTCTGCAAGGTACCGCATCAAACTGCTCCTTGCCACTACTGCTGGTGGTGAACAGAGATCTTGTACTTATTCTGCACTCCAGTTTCACCTGGGAACTGAAACATCTCTGTGCTGGGTCTATCTGGGATGCCAAACTTGCAGTGCCTGGCTGCTGGGTGAGGTAGAGCAGTCAGGAGGCAGAAAGGAAGGATGAGTGTACAGACACATGGAACATTAACCTGGACACACTGACCATGAGTTAGCTTGGTAGCTGCAAAGTGTAAGTACAAACAAGAGCGTGTTTTACACCAGGGAGTTATGAGGGGAAAAGGACATCTTGTATTTAACTAAAGGTTGTGCTTCCAGTATCTGATCCTCCCATATAAGTGTGCAGCATCATCAATGCATCTGAACATGGGGAAACCTCCAGCAGCAGCTCACAGGGCACCAAACTGCACCTCCCTCCCCCAGAACACGCTGCCCAGTCCCTGCGAGGGGCCAGGCAGAACTACAGGGAGCAGCCACATGCAGCAGCATTTTACTCACTAAGGTGTTGGGTATTTCAGAACCAAAGGGGCCATGTTTGAAAAGCTATTCCTGCTGAGCACAGGCCTTCAGGTTGGCAGAGCAGCCAGCACTCAGCGACTGCTGGCACAAAACCTGATCTAATGGATGCCACTAACCCCACCCCTTCCCTCCTCCCTCTCCCAGCACCCCTGGTGACCCCAGTTCAGCACAGGTTGCATCTTACTTGTTTACATCAGAACCAAAGTCTTCCAGGAATTCCACTTTTCGCTGAGAAAAGGTGATCCTCATCTTTATGGAGAGGGCACCATGGACAGCCTTGTCGAAGCAGCTCAGGATGTTCTCCTCATTCTGCCTGAGGTCGCCACTGTACTCCATTTCCAGCAAGTTCAGATAGAGCTTCGTGTTTTCCTGTGCAAAAGGTGGGTTAGAAGTTGTACATCACACAGAAACACAGAGTCACAGGGGTGGGAAGGGCCCTCCAGAGCCCATGGGATCCAACCCCCTGCCAAAGCAGGGTCCCTAGGACAGGGCACACAGGTCGGTGTCCAGACGGGGCTGGAATCTCTCCAGAGAAGGAGACTCCACACCCCCTGGGCAGCCCGTCCCAGGGCTCCCTCACCGTGAAAGGTTACATCTGTCTGGTCAGGTGTTTAACACTGGATGAACATCCCCCAACACTTAGATCACACACACACACACACAAGCAGTCAGTAAAGGGAGCGGGTGTTTGCACTGCTCCTCTCTGACCGGGCAGAACTGACCCAACACTACACAAGCAGAGGCAAACCCACACTACCAGGGAGCCAAGGGTACTCAGAGTGTGGTTCTACAAACCCACCTTTGAGTACTGCCTACACAGTCAGTCCTGCTCGCCCCGAAGTGGGGCTGTGCCTACAGGATTTACACTCCTAGAAGGAAAGGTGAAGGCAGGAAGCACAGTGTGCTTCCCAACCAAGAGCTCTGCAAGCTTCCCCTCCTGCAAGCTGGGAGTAGGGCAACGTCAGTTTAGAGGGACTGGTGTCTCCATGGGGTAACCACACGTTACAGTTACACATCCTTCATCATTGTTGCCACGATTTATAAACCCACTCAGAAACACACAGGGATTTTAACACAGCCAGAGGGAACACATACTTTGTCGATTTCTATGGCTTCTGACAGCACTTTTCTTGCCTTTGGCAGGTTTTTCTGTACTTTGAAGAGGTGCCGGGCTAGTTTGATGGCATAAAAGGACGCCTCAGTGATGGACTTGGCGTTCCTCACAGCCTCTTCCAGCAGGTGCTCAGCCTCCTCCATGTTGCCGTGCCTGCGCTCCAGGCTCACTCTGCGCAGGCGGATCATGGCTAGCCCCAGGATACACTCCTCAAAGGTCTTCAGGATCCTTCTGGCTTCATCGATGTTGCCTGAAACACCAGTGGAGATGCTTTAAGACGTGAGCCATCCAACAGCCTCTTAGACCCAGGCTCCCTCCCAGCAGAACCCCAGGCTGCTCTTACCCTGCTGCTCCTCAAAGGCAGCCCACAGCATGTGAACCATGGGCTTCTTAGGAAGATGTATCGTGCACGCCCTGCTGTAGACATGCCTCACTCCTTCAATACTATGGTTCTCCATGTATTTGGCATACTACAGTTGAAAACAGAGCAGAGATTGGAAAATTTAAAGCTTGCATTTGCCTTTAAAAACATGACAGAACGATAAAATTCTTTTGTTTAAACCCATTCAGCACCTTTATTGAACCACTAGACTAGTTTCTGTAAGGAAGGACGTAGAGAGGCAACGAAGTTGGCATATGCAGCAGTCAAATCTGGTTGCAAGCAGACCATCTCCTAATGCAACAGATATAGTTATATATGAACAACGTTCCACAAGAGTACAAAAGGTTAGTCACTAGATCAATGTATGCAGTCAGCAGGAGGTAGGTGGTAAACCACTTCCCTTACCTTAATCCAGAAGTCCTCATAGAGGGCACATGAAATAACACATCTTTCAAAGAGGACCACAACTCGCTCATGAGTGCCATTCTCTATCTCAAACTCTAAGTACTCTTTCCAGTTTTTCAGCTGAATTTTCTCCAGGGGTTTCACATGAAAGTAAGGCCTCTTGATCTGCAAGAGTCACAGGACAGCGACTTAGGACACACGTACCACTCAGCTGTGAGAAACCCACCCCCCCAGCCCCACACCAGTCAAGCGATGCTGCCTAAATAAGGAGGGCTTCCCAATGGGGAGGATCCTACTGGGGTTACCCATGCACTGACCAGGAGATGCTGCCAACAGTTACCTCCCCATCCTACATGGCTTTTTCAGTGCCAGTGTTCACAGAAGCTGAGAACTTTAGGCAGTCCCCTGCCTTGCAAACCCCCAGTCACAGCGTAAGTGACACTGTGAATGACAAACACTGTCTGTGTACAGACAGCCAGCCCACTGACATACTTACTGTTGTACCAGCACATATCCTACAAGTTAACTGTGAGATCTGGTTGAGAACCATGGCAAGGAACAGCAGAGCGCTGGCTTGAGCTTCACATTAGACATTTAGACTAGGCTGATTATTTCAAGAGCTAGCCAGGCTACATTCCCACTGGTGACTACAGGAGGAGCTGGGTGGGACAGAGCTCAGCACAGAAAGTTTAAGCCTGGCTTTGAACTACAGCATCCATCCAGGGATATTTTGCCTTTTCTCTCTAAATCTTTAATTTGATCAGGTTCTCTCTCCTGCACTGCAATCCCATCTCAGAGCCATCCATATGGACAGGTAAAGAACTTGGGATAATTAAGGAGTAACATTCAATGCTTCATGGGCACCTGAAATTTAAAGGCCACCCCCTTCACGCTCCTCACTCCACTACAGAGCCCAGCACCCTCTTCTTCTATGTTGACAAATTCACAGGTATGTTGTTCCTGCTACAATAAACTCCAACAGTCTCCAACACCTCTGTGGCACCTGTTGCCTATCCACCTCACTTCAGCCCACCATAAAGACACACTTAGATCCAACCTGTTGGTACCTACAGAGCAGGCATACTCTCTTGGTAGCAGAAGTCCCGATTCTGGCCAGGAGCAGGTGAGGACAACCTGTTTCTTACACATTTTCTGCAGCACATCTTCAGTTCTAGCACTTTCCCAAGGTCAATACTTTGTAGCCCAAGGTTTCCCAAGCCAAGAACATCCCTGCTTGCATCGCCACCTCCCACACCAGCAGATTCCAGCTGCACCCACTCTAGGGACGTGCTCTGTAGCCCTCATTCCTCTAGGACAGGCTAACTGGCACCAGGGTGACCCCGCAGCACACAGGGCTGGGAACAGCCCTTCAACTCACTGGGTGACCCACCAAGTTCAACTGTTCTCAATCCTGGGACTGGCCACATACTGCACTTCAGGCTCCTCTGGTGTCTGAGGTATGCAATAAGCAGGCTAACAGGTCTGCATCACGTAACCCACTAAGGACTCTCTCTATTGGGCAGATCTGTCAATTTACTTTCTTAAATTTAAAGCATTATGGAAGTTACACAATATGGTATTTGCCAAGAAGCAGTGAATTTTTAAAAAGCCTGAGGATTAAAACCTCTGGCTGTTTTTTCCACTTGATTCTGCATAGAGAAATCCTGTATTTGCAGTGGTCAAATAATGGGTTTGACTGATTACTTCCAATGTTACACGTAAGAGTTGCTTTTATGATGGCCACTTTGGAAAACAAAAGTTAATCTACTTCAGGCTGAAAAGTGCCATGTGGCGGTACGAAGCCATACACGTTTTGGGTTCCCTGTAGGACAGGCTTACCCAGTGCCCCCATTGCCCTACTGCTCTGCAATGCCCCACACACAGAAGGCAGGGCTAAGGCAGCATTCCACACTATTTCAAGATTGCTTAGCTAACAATACACCACCTGGCCTCTCTCCAGACACCGCTGACAGATTTGTACACCACAAGATGACAGAGCTGACCTCACACGCTGCCTTTTCACAGGAAAAGTGGCAGAGAACAACACCTGATCTCTGCTTAAGCCCTACAAGTCTGTATTTTAAGAGCTGTTACCCAGCTCCCAGTCGTACTCAAACCCTTGCCCTTGCTGCCTAACACAGAGAGAAAAGCAAACTTACCGCTTCTTCGAACGTCCACCTCTTACTGACTTCATGTTCATTGTGGTTAAAAATCTCTTGGTGAATCTCAATGATTCTGTGCCTCATGTTTTCTATCTCAGTGATTAGCTAAAACACAATTTTTAAACATGTAACACAGGCAGAGAGAGATGACAGGAACACACGTGCATTAGAAGTGCCGGAGGTGCACTAGAGGCTGCCCTGAAGAGCTGGGGGAAGGGATGGGATGCTGCCCTGACGGTGCCTTGGCCCTCAGCGCAACCCAAATGAACTGGTTTTCTACCTGAGGTTGGGTCTTTTGCTAAAGATGATGGAGATTAAAGATGAATTTGGATCCAAGTCACACTTGGTCTCAGTGCGCGTACGCTTTCGCAGCCAGCGACTCCTTTGGATGGCTCCAAGTGTTCCTATGCCTGCGAAGGCTACGAACCTGCAGAGACCACTCTGATGAGGCGCTTGCTTAGACCACAGCCCCTACACCTGTTCACTGGAACAACTGAAGCTAGTGCCCAAGGCTTTGCACATCACTTACTTTGCTTTCTGAAAAGCTATGAAAGCACTGGAGAGGTTATGTCCCGCAGACAAAAGCAGTTACCACAGGGGCCAAAGAGCAGTGACGTGCAGGAGAGCTACAGGAACACCTCAGCTACAGACACACGAGCCTGTCTGCAGACAAACTCATCTTGCAGCCCCAGGGCGCAGCGAGCACCAGCACACGTACCTTGGCAGGGTCAGTTATGTCCTCGGTGCCAGAGGGCAGGTCGTCCCCAGGCTGTGCCTCCTCCCCGTTGTGGCCGCTGGCCGACGCCAGCTCTCTGCGGAGCTGGACGAACTGCTCGGTGGTCAGGAAGTCCCGAGGCAGGTTGTTCTGGATGTGTTCTTTGAACCTAAGGACAGCCACAAACAAGGCAAGGCGAGTCTGGATGGCTGACACTGCGACACTGTGCACAGCCAGAGTGCTAAGTCCTAGTGGGGTTCTACAGGAGCGACCTAGGGCAACGCTGAGAGGCCAGCTTCTGACCACACACAGGCACAATCCATCTGCTACCATCGATCAGGCTTCCCAGAGAAATGGCAGGGTGATGACCAGGGCAAAGGCAGACCACCTGCCACACAAAGCTGATGGCAAAGGACAAGCTTTAGAAGACACTTGGTTTCCAAAACCCAAAGATCTGTACGACTCAGTGTTGTAGAACTGAGTCACACACTGTTGAAGAACAGTGTGTAATTTAACTAAGGTTTCTGGTTCCCTCTTAACCTCTCCCTGTTAGTGCAGGATTCCACTGTCCACAACTTTAACTTAACTGACTAAAGAGAAATACTCGCGTAGTGTTTCACAACACACAAGCACTGCACAAGGAATCAAAAGTTCAAAGCTGCTCATTCTGATTTTTCAAAGCCATCCTCTTCTTGTCCTCACCATTCCAACCCCTCCTTTATTCCACAGCAGGATTTGAGAGTTCATCTAAACCCAACTTCCCAGAACATCCATCAGCACTTTAAAAGGGTCAGTCAAACCCTGTAAGTACCTAAGTACATCAATTTAACTCAGTAACTACTTCAACTCATGTTCCACAAGGAAGTGTTGGCACATTACAGAAGCAGGCTAGAGCGTGCCTGACAAACTCACAGCATGAACTAGGCATTTGTTTCCCCTTTACCTCTGGAAATGGTGGCTGTAGAGCTGTGTTGGAATTCCAAGGATGCGGTCGTATATGGAGGTGACTTCCCTTAGGTTTCCCTGCTCGTCTTCCCAGTTTATGTACATTTCCCACAGCCTGTCAGAGCGGAAATCTGTCCCAGCAGCTAAGACTGCATGCTCGTAGGCTCTGAAAAATGAAACCATTCCACAGGTGTTTCTGGGTTTGCTGACAGAACAAGGAAGAAAAGTTCTGGCTCCTATCTGTTTCAAGATTACGAGCATCCTCATTGACTGGCAACCACGCTTACATCCATGATTTAAATTCCTCAAGGTGTTTTTAAGAGATCTGTAGCAAGACCTCTAGAATTTCAGGAAGTTCACACTCACCTTGTTTCCTCCAGCAATACAGCAACAGAACAAAGGCAACAGAAAAAGCCACTTGCAGGAGACACAAGACATTAAGAAAACACAAAATCTTTACCATTTCTATCTCACCAACATTCTAAACCCATTACTTGAGCAGTTTAACAGGCACAAGCTGTACATCAATCATGCAGCTCAAAGCTGTTTCAGTTTAATCTCCACTAACATTCTGGCTCCAAGGCCAGGCCAGCCTCTCACTCTAACCAGGACCACTGCCAGCAACAGGTAAGGCCAAACACCTTCTAGTCATACTCTGAAAACCTCCAGGGAATAAAAGAGGGGAACCTGTTCCAGTGCTGCACCGTTTGGCATAGCCTGAAGCTCTCAAGCCACACCTTCTGACCCTTGTACTGCACTGTATTGCCTGCCCCTTCCTATGGCTCTTAAAAGCCCTTAAAGCAACTGGGGGCTGTTATCAGCTCAGCCCTGAGCTTAACTATCTGTCATATCACCACGCCCACCTCCAACTTACCCACGAATAGTGCTGCTGGTCTCAGGATCAGCAGGGTCCAGTGTCTCCTTTAGGAAGTTGATATAGTGTATCCAGAGATCAACACTAAGAGGAATTGCCTGAAGCCCTCTGCGATAAACCTATGAAGAGAACATGAACTGTACTTCAAATACTTAGTGGCGTCCTAATAGAGAGGCAACACTGTGTTATCCGGTGAACCTTAGAAATACTAATTACTGGAATTTTGTTTAAATAATCTACCATTACCATTTGGGTGGAGGTTGGATAGAACATGGCAATGTTCTGATCTCCACGTGCAGAGTCTTGATCTTCAAAGCGCAGCGGTCCCTGCATTCTGACCAGGTTGTGTGGGCAGGCTTTGGGGTACAGACCATAGGGCACAGACCCATTAGAGCATCATTGACAGCGTCTGACCAAAAATGCAATAAGATGTAGCAATTGTGACCAGCAAACCAACTATATTGTTTTGAAAATGAGTAATAAATGTAAGTGACAGAAAAGCCCTGCCCTACTTGTTAAGCTGCAGTGTAATACAGAGGCTTGCACTGCAAAGCTTGACAAACTGTAGAGGTTTAACGCACCTGCCAACAAAGAGAAAAAACATTAGCTACAAATGCCACAGGGGTGACAAGTGCAAACAAAATCCCTACAAACCTGACCATTCATGGCAGGTACTGGCAGCCAAATGACTTGCAGTAGGTGAGTCATTATTTGGCCAACAGGATGGATGGCAGTAGCTGTGCCCAGCTCCCTACATACCTCATCAGACTGCTTGACGTTGTCGTGCCGCTTTTCCAGGTCTGCATACTTTTTCCAGTACCCATAGCAATATGGATAATGTGTGAAAAACCTGTCAAAGGCTTTCCTGGCAGCTGGGAGGTGGTTCTGCAAGAAATACAGAATAAAAAGTGATGAATTCTGTCCTTAAAAAAGAAGGAAAACAAACGAACTCGAGATGATTTTCAAAACAATTGTTGGTTTAACAGCGTCTTAAAAAGGATCAGGTTTATTCTGTGATCTCTGCTGACAGCACTGGTGAGGGCAACTGCCTTAACAGAGGATCTATGAAACCCTGATGTACAGCTCCAGGCTTATGGAATATCCATGGCTTGCTTTGGTTTTATTTGTTCGTTTCTGGAAGGCGATGGAATAAGGGGGCATGTACTAACCTCCTGCTCTACGTACTGTAGTAGATATACCCATCCTGTGAAATCCTGGGGATTGTCCTCTACTACTTTCCAGAACTTGTCAAAATCTGGAGGGAAGCAAGCCTCCATATCTGTTGTCTGTAAACCTTCAATATTTGGAATTTCACCCTCCTGGGTGTTCTCTTCGTTGAGGTCTGGGGAGCTATCTGGTGACTGCTCCATCTCAGTCACACTCATGATTTCAGTACTGAAGTCCATTTGCTGCTCCTCTGCTGCTGTCTCAGCGCCATTGTCTGTGCTGTCATTGCTCACAGTCGGCTTCTCCTCCTCTGTGTTCTCTGTGCTCTCCATAGCTGAGGCTGCTGTTTCGTAGCACTAGATCCTGAGGGAACAAACACATTTCATACTCCTGCAATAAAGAGTCAAGTAGAACTCGGGTGCCAACTCCCAGCTCAGCCTCCCGGGCGCTTCAGGCACCCGTGTGTTTATTTCACCACAAACCAATTAGACCTGCTTCACACATGAGCCTTACTCACAAGTTCAGAAACACCACTGGCAGCTGCATGTTCAACACCTGCACGTACAAATTCCTGTGGTTTCCCCATAAAACTGGCACAAGCTGTCACTGTGGTGTAGAAGTGAATGGATACAGTTCTCCTGTATGCCTAGCAATTCATTCCAAATAAAGAATTGTGTCCAAATTTATTCTATTATCCTGCTAAGCACAAGTCAGTGATTTCTTTGGGAAATAAACAGGTGTTAAAATGTGCCCTGGACACCTAGCTAAAGCCCTAACTTTGCAAAGACAAGAATCTCTATCAGGGATGTGGGAGAGCCACAGAAACCATTCAGGCCAGCCCCTCACACACAGTCACTCTCTCCCACACAAGGCTCATGTCAGGGGTTCCTCCTGCCCCTCAGGACAGACTCCATCCTCCTCCCACTCTTCATTTTGATCTTCCTGCCAAAGGCTGCTGCTCAGCCCTACCCTCCTCTGCAAACAGTGACCCAGCTCTCTGTGCTGCTCTGTGATGGGCCTCAACTGATCTCAGCCTCCAGTCAAGCTCAGCCTAACGCCCAACAGATCCCAGGCAGTACAGTACCACTGCAGAACACCACAGCCCTTAGCTGTCAGTCTGCTTTGGATGAAGAACAGCGTGAGCCCACCCTCCTCAAACACACTGTGGCAACTGCGACTCCTGTTTCCCTTGGGCTCTCCTCAGGGGAGATGACAGCAACTAAGTTTTGCATTTAAGAAAATAAATTAAATCCCCAGCCCACTATCTCCAGAGCACAGAACAGAGACCGCTTGTTTCCCCTTCAGCAAGCCATCAGTATTAGGGTGGGGGAAAACTTCTTCACAGGAATAAATGCCCAAGCTCTACCTTCAGCAGCCTCAACATGCAGAACTGTTCATGTTTTCCTACAAGTCCACCAAGCCAAGAAACTCTGGTGGTGTGAAGAGGTCTGCAGGGCCTGCTCTGAATGCTTTCTATTAACTGGGGTTTAAAAGCTTTAAGTTTAAAGTTCTGCAAGTTTCTATTCTCTATTGCACTATCCAGTAACCCTATAAATACTGTTTCCTTAAGGTAACGAGCTCAGAGCTGTGTCACTTTATACACTAAGTGTTCCTAAAAGCAGAAAGCTCAACACCACTTGAGAGCCACAGGAACACGGTGTGGCTGCACAGAGCACTACAGAGCTTGTGCTCAGCAGGGGAAGGGGGATGCTTGTGTCATTTTGCTCTCCCCCACATCCTGGGCCACTGGAGAAAAAACCCACATCAAAAGCTGGCACGTAGCGAGCGCTGGAGATGGGTCTCCAACACTGAGTCTGAGAATAAGCACCACTTGTAAGCTAAGAAACTAAACAACAAAGCAGTGTCGCTGTGCCTTTACCAGGGCAACACATGGAAGAGCTCTACAGCCCTAAAACCGACTGCTCCCACCCCGAGCTTCCAGCTGTAGAGATTATGAAAAGCAAGTGGGTTATGCCAAAGGCAGCCCCAGCACTTGAAGAGAGAAAACAGTCAGAAGGATGTTCACAGCTCTGAAATTTGAAAAAGCTAAGGCAATTGTCTTTAAACACACAATAATTTACGACCTGCACCTACTCTGGTATCTGAAAGATGTCCTTCCCCTCCCGCTGAGTCAGAAGATGCATTCCAGCTTAAAAAACAACTCCCCCAAACCCAGCTGTCTTCAGATTAGGGGGAAGGGGGATAAAAGAAGCGAGGGATCAGCAGTTCTGGATCACATCCGCATGCAAGGTCTCAAACAGAAACCAAGAGGCAGTGTGACAGCAAACTTACAACCCCAGGCGCTCCAGGACACCCCCAGGCAGATCCCAAACGCAGGGACAGAGGGCTGTGCTAACCCGAGGGGCCCAGGCAGGTCCTGGGGCAACGTCCCTCCATTCAGAGCCCCGTCGGGTACCTGGGAACCCTCCTTCCACCCACGGCGCCTCGAAGGCGGTGGGCACGAAGCTGGCGCACGCCGAGCACAGCCAGCCACGTCCTGAGGTGCCCTAACGCGGGGGCTTTCACAGCGCCCGGGCTGAACGCCGGGTACGCGCTCAGACCTCCCTGAACTTACGCCAACGCGTTATGTGGCCCGTCCCGATCAAATGTTCGCCGCGCACGTTCCGAACCCCTGAAACCCCCCTGGGAGCACGCACCGAGGGGCGGCACAAGGGCCCTCCAGCCTCACCTCACCCCCTGCCCTC
>VZTU01022360.1:36322-50232 GCA_013400835.1 Zapornia atra | reverse complement strand
GCGCGTGCAAACGGCAGCTCCCCCTCCCGCCAAATGGCGGCGCCCCCTCCCCTGCCCTCCCCTTCCCTCCCCTCAGGCACTGAGACGGCCGCGGCGTTACAGAAATAAATCGTTTATTCGCCTCGAGTTCCCGTGTGAAACGCGTACAGTACCGGCGGCGGGGCGGGGGCGCCGCTTTACGGGGGAGAGGATGGGGATGGTGGGGATGCGCTCCTTTCCCCCGGCCAGCTCGCCGTGCCGCGCCCTGAGGCGCCGGGGTTGTTCGTTCCCGTGCCCAGTCCCCAAGCGCGAGGTACAGCACCACTACCAGCAGCCACAGCAAGCTAATACTGCACGAGTGTGTGAGGGGGTGAAACAAAACAAGCCACGGTTCACAAGCAGCGCCCGGAGCCCTGTTACAGCGCAGAGCAAGCGCCAGGATCTTCTTCCACTGAGCAAGGAGAAGCTTCGTGCCAAGACAAGGCGTAACAGGACAACGAGGTAAGTGCTTTTATTCGTTAGCAAGCTGACGTCTGCTACCGCAGACAGGGCTGTGCTGTGTCCGCTGAAGGGCTGCAGCCAAGCAGGAGGGACTTCTCCATCACAGGGCGCTCAGCTGCAGCCATGGAACCGGCCCCAGCACAGCCCAGCGATCTCAACAGCCGCCCTTCTGCGTGGGTAAACATACACACCGCCAACCGGCAGCACGGGGATGGGCCCGCCTGCCTCCCTGTAAACAGCTGTCTGCCTGAGCCTCTCCTGCTAAGTCGCCATCTCCAGAAATTCTTCTAAACTCTTCCTGATGTGCGGCGGCTGAGAGGCGGCGTGGGCCAGCAGGCTGTGCCCCATCTGTGCAAAAAGTGCTCTGGATAGTTTGGCTGTGGCTGCCCGGATGTTTCCCCCGGCGCCAGGCAGAGAGCCGCTGTTCGTCATGGTCCCCAGGAGGTGCCAGAGGACACCCAGAACTTTCTGCTCCACGGCGTAAGGCTTCCGCGGGTACAACTCTGTAACGAGATCTGCAAGCAAAGCAACAGGTCGTCAAGCAGTGTTCAGAGCCGGGTTGTTCTAAAACACAATTCAGAAGCAATCCCCTGCTTTGAGAGGGGTTTAAAAGCACCTCATGTCAAACCAGCTTCTCAAACCAGTAACAAAGGAGTGCTGTGCACTGGAGCTCGTCTGTTGTTGGAGCAGCATCAGCACTCCAGTAAAAGACACCAGCTTTCCCCACGCACAACCTTTTAGCCTCTGCCAGGAGTTCATGCAGCAGCACAGGTACTGCTGATAATTATAATTTCCCATTAAATTAAAGGTTTCTTGAGAGGTTTTTTTTAGCTAGGATTACCATAAAGACCTTTATCTCTCACAGTGTAACATGGTACTTCAGTTTCCCCTCTGTCTCAGAGCAGCACAGTAAGGATTGGAGTTTGAGGAACAAAGCAGCCTCACCCTGTATCTGTAAGATGAAGCACATTCCCTCCTCAGACACATCACAAATTCGTGTTTCTGTGGCACAAACATTTTCCCTTTCACTAGAACAGTCTCTGACACAAAACACAAACCAGTCCCAGCAAGAGCAGAACTGTCTGAAGGCTGGTGAGTAACACGTGCAGAAAGCACAACCTGAGGACCATGTAGAGAACAGCCTGTCCATTATGGCATGGAGTTCCATGCCGTCACTACCACACAGAACTACTGTGAGAGCAAGGGGAATAACAGCTGCTTGGTTTGAGATTGGTATTTCCCCATAAAGACACCCCTGTCCAGGTAGAATGGCAGAGGAAAATCATGCTAGGACTGTTAAAATAGGCATAAAAATTCTAATTAAAAATTGTCTTCAATGTTTAAGCAAATTTGTCTTTAAACTCCTGAAGCCAGCTTAGGAAGATGCTGATCACGAAGCCTACAGCTCTGCCAGCTTCTCTCCCTCATGGCTGAACACCAATACATGTTACCCAGAGACTTAAAGCAGGAACAAGACCAACCGCCGAGTGTGAGGCAGCACAGAAGCACAGTTCAGGAGCCGCCTTAGGGAACTGTGTTTTTGTGCTGAGGAGCCTCAGGGACAGAGTGGTTCAGCCCTTCATCCAAGGGAATGAGGGGTACGACCCTGAGGCAGGGGGCAGACAAGCCCCCACTCCCCAAGCGGCCCCGCGGCCCAGCCCACACAGGGCAGACACGTGCCGGCTGGGCAGACGCGGGCACGTCGCGGTGCAGCACATCCCGCTCGGTGAGTGGCCAAAGCTCCTTACCAAACAAACCTCATTCTCTCTGATTCCACATTAAATTCCTACAGGCTTAAGGTACTTCTACATCTTCCAGGGGAGAAGGTGTGTAAGTAGCTGGGGAAGAACTGTTCCAAGGGCATGGAGTGACAGGATGAGGGGTGATGGGTTAAACTTGAAAAGGGGATATTTATGTTGGATGTTAGGAAGAAGTTCTTCCCTCTGAGGGTGGTGGGTCACTGGCACAGGGTGCCCAGAGAGGTGGTGGAGGCCCCATCCCTGGAGACATCCAAGGTCAGGCTGGATGGGGCTGTGAGCACCCTGCTCTAGTGAAGATGTCCCTGCTCACTGCAGGGGGGGACGGGATGGGCTCTGAAGGTCCCTTCCAATCTAACACATCCTGCAAGCCTGTGAGTATCCAGCTACATAATTATCTCTTGATTGTCAGCAGTAGCTTCAGTGTGCACTAGCAGGAGGTGAAATTTGACAGCTGCTGGATCACTGGTGTGTACAATCCCCTGTGACAGAAGATAGATGTCACCACCGCCCTGCAACGTGTCTGCCTGATGAGGGTAGTACACAAACACACACACACACACACACACACACAAATACAGGCATCACTTTACCAGCAAGCTTCTCTGTCATGTCTTGCTTTGCTTTTCCATTCAGAAACTGGGCTTTTGTGCAGAATGGCTGGAGGAGCAAATAGTTGTCTAAAGGCAAAGGACAAAGCATGTTACAATTCCTAAATAGAAACTGAACAGTTGGGAAATAAACAGAATATGGAAAAATGTACCTGAGAACCTTACCTATGACAGAGTCACTGCAAAACACACAGTGGTGTATTTAAGGGCATAAAAAGACACACTTAACAAGCCCCAGCTCCTGGGAGCTGGTACAACACAGCATACTCATGTGCTGGAAATACTGATCTGCCCCAAAGCTACAGTAGTAAAACAGTTGTACACACAAGCCAGCAGGAATCTTGTCTTTTGACCTGATTAAAGAGTTTCAGCAGCATGAGGAGCATTTGGGAAATGGAGCACAGAACCAGGCAGAGTGGTTGAGGCTGGCAGGGGCCACTGGAGATCACCTGGTGCGACCCCTGCACACACAGGGACCCTGCAGCCAGTCACCCAGAACCCTGTCCAGGCTTTTGACTAGCTTCAGGGACGGAGACCCCAGAGCTGCCCTGCTCAGCCTGTGCCAGCACTCAGCCACCTCACAGCAAAGCCACCGGCTACAGGAAAAGCAGCACACCTCCTGCACGCCTGGCAAGCCCAGATGGCTGCAGCTCTTCTTTGGGCTGGCAAAACACTGCGGTGGCTTGTATGGTTTTCACAGAATCACAGGGGTGGGAGGGCTCTCCAGAGCCCATGGGGTCCCACCCCCTGCCAAAGCAGGGTCCCTAGGACAGGGCACACAGGTCGGTGTCCAGACAGGGCTGGAATCTCTCCAGAGAAGGAGACTCCACACCCCCTGGGCAGCCTGTCCCAGGGCTCCCTCACCCTCACTGGGAAGAAGTTCTTCCCCACATTGGGGGGGAACTCCCTGTGCTCCAACTTGAGCCCATCGCCCCTTGTCCTGTCCCCACAGACACTAAGAAGAGGCTGCCCATGTCCCCCTGTGTCCCACCCTTCAGCTATTGATAACCATTGATCAGATCCCCTCTCAGGCTTCTTCTTTTCTCCAGGCTGAACAGCCCCAGTATGAGGATAAACCCATCGATTCATTCCACCATCTAATGACTAGATGGAAGCTACTGGAAACAGTAACTCTTTACATTCGGAATTAATACAATTAACACTTTTAAAAATTAAGAGAGTAAATTCCATACCTAAGTGCTGGCATAAAGCCTGAATAACATTTGTGGCAGCTGCATAAATCCCTGGATTTTTGGAGTTCAGGTTGTTGTCCACCATGGCAGGGATTAACATGTTGATCACTGGTGATAAGCTGTCTTTCAGCAGTGGAATCATCTTGTGCATGGTCTCCAAAGCAACCTGATTTACTTTACTGTTGGAGTCGTGTAAGCGAGACTTGAAAGCGTCAAAGATCTGGAAGAGCATCCAGACAGTGTTCATCAGACTCAGCAGCACCTGAGGCTGCTCTGACATTCCATGCTCTACTGCTACACTTCAACTGTCTGTCTCAGCAAACAACCACTCTGATATGCAACCCCCTGAGATTCCTTTCAGCGAGTAAAGGAACACTGGATACTTTGCTGCTGCCCAGTGTTCAACTTTGTTTCACCTCATCTGAACATGAGCCATCCCTACACAACGTCACGGAGGTGAACTAGCCACCTTTCTGTATGACTAATGCTCTCTGCAAGCCAGTATTTTTAGCAAGACACAGCTCTATTTAGCAAAAAGAATGTTTTACAGTTTCAAAAAACATTGACAGTTATCACACTGAGAAGGTCCATGAAGTATTATCTCAGTTGCCCAGGGAAGAAGCTGCCTTGTTACAGGACAACGTGGGTTTGCCTGTCATTGTGCCCATCTTTACAACTGTCCAGCCTCACCACAGTATTTATCTCCTAAAGAACCTTCTTTCCTATGGAAAGGACACTTACCTTTAGCTCTACCATAACAAAGACCTCTCCTCCCCTTCTCCCAGACAAATAAGGCAGGCAGAACTCGCAGCCCTGTGTCAGGGACAGTTCTCCAGATCCTGATTAACCCTCGCTGCCTGTTCCAGTGCTTTGATATTTACTCAGCAGTGGCATGAAAAACTGCACTCAGTATTCCAGAAATAGTTCAGAGAGCTTCTTCCTCCTATTTCCCCCCTTCACTCCCTCAGTAGCTTACATACTTCCCCCTTGCACGCCCCTTACCCATTCTCAATGCCTTCCTGCGACTCAGACATCCTTACGACAGAGGAAGCCAACGCTTCCATCAGGAAACTCTGTGGCAGAGCTGTAACGGCCGCTGAAACACACTGTTTTCACAGAGTTACCTTCACAAGGTTTGCCACCACGAAGCCTTGGTTGTTCTCTGTATCTGACAGGAGCTGCTTAATGCCATTTATTCGCTCACGGAAGTCCTTGGCGTTCAGTAAGCCTATCATGTCTTTAACATACTCCTCACTTTCCAGCGAATTCCGAGGAGCTGCTTTTCTTGTGCCTTCACGGGCTTCTGTAGTCTCTCTGTTGGGAAGGGACAAGTTATCCAGTGAACTCATAAGCAAACCATCTCAGGAGTCTTTAAACTCAGGTGTTCTCTTCCCACCTAACTGCAAATATCAGCCATAACCAGGAAATATTCTGACTTTAAACAGGGTGATTTTTTAAAAAAAAATCAACTAATAGCAATCATAGAATCCCAGCCTGGTCTGGGTTGGGAGGAACCCCAAGGATCACAGAGCTCCAACCCCCTGCCACAGGCAGGGCCACCAACCTCCGGGCCTGGAGCTACACAAGGTTGCCCAGGGCCCCAGCCAACCTGGCCCTGAACACTTCCAGGGACGGGGCATCCACTACTTCTCTGGGCAGCCTGTTCCAGCACCTCACCACTCTTTCTGTAAAAAACTTCCCCCTAATATCTAATCTAAACCTTCCTTAAGGTTCCTAAAGCCTCAATACACATTCCAAACACACACATAGCTGTCACCTGAGAGATAAGCCCTGGCCAGGCAGAAGCCCTGTGCTGTTTCATGTTTCAGTGTGAGAGCACAGCTGGGTTTGTGACCAGCAGCAGCTGGGAACCTCCCTGCCATCCACACATCAAAAAAAAAAAGCCTTCCTGTCATTTAATTCTTTACTCTCAAAGTACCTGACACACTGATCCCAGTCTAGGTGGCACCTAAGCAACATGCCACACCGGAATGGGAGTGCAACAGCTCTTCAGAGAGGGTTTGGAAGCTCTGAGCCCAGAGGCCAAGTCGCTCAGGGGGTAAAACACTGAACAGCCTTACCTGTCAGTGACACTGAGAGCATCTCTGGAGGTAGATGATGACCTGGAATGTCCAACGCTACTTGTTTGGGAACGTCTTCCCTTTGCCGAGGGTGTATCTACTGGCATCTCCCCCAAACCCTACACAGAGGTGTAACCATTAAGTAAGATGTCTGGTACAGCTCTGCCTTGCTGGAGACTCCCTGCAAAGCACACCCCAACAGTAGCAAAGCACAACCGATCCAGTGTGTCTGCATGGAGTGAGGGCAGGGACAGGGCAGCTGACATCCACCCTGCCAGCTGCAGGTGCTGATAACCACCCCACTCTGAATCCACCCCCTGTGTCACTGTCTGCACCCACCAGCCACTTGTACATAGTTCCAGGACTCGGCTGTTAGACAGAAGCTTTCCCCCACACACCTTTTCACGCAGACTGCTGACAGCTTCCTTAATGTAAGGCAGATCCTTGGGCAGCAGGTACTTCTCCAGCGCTTTATCGAAGTCGGGGTGAGCCATCATTCTGCAGAGCATCTTTCGGCCGTAATACCTGCAGGCAGCAGCACAGTAACACCCGTGAACACGGGTCTGCGGTGCAACTGCTGACCACTACAGGTGTGTCATTCCAAAACAGAGGGTGCTGTCTCCCTGAGTAACCAGGCACCTTTTCCATCCCCTCACAGGATCACCAGGTTGGAAAAGATCTTTAAGCTCATAGAGTCCAACCGTCCCTGTCCTGTGCTAAACCAGATCCCTGAGCACCTCATCTCCCCTCTGTTAAACACACCCAGGGCTGGGGACTCAGCCCCCTCCCTGGGCAGCCTGGACCACAGCCCCACAGCTCTGCCAGGGAAGAACTTTGCCCTCCCAGCTGAGCTGACCCTGCCCTGGGGCAGCTTGAGCCCATTGCCCCTTGTCCCATCTCCTGTCCCCTGGCTGAAGAGACCCTCGCCCACCTCTCTGCATCCTCCTGGCAGGGCAGGGGAGGTGGGGAGAAGGTCTCCCCTCAGCCTCCTCTTCTCCAGGCTCAACACCCCCAGCTCCCTCACTCAGCTGCTCCTCTGAGGATTTGCCCTCCAGCCCCTTCCCCAGCCTGGTTGCCCTTCTCTGGGCTCGCTCCAGGACCTCCATGTCCTTCTGATGGTGAGGAGCCCAGAAAGAAACTACACTCAACAACACACACCACTGAACTGCCTTGGCAGTGCCAGGTTAATGGTTGGACTCGATGACCTTAAGGGTCTTTCCCAACCTAAACGTTTCAGCCACCCAGGACACGTTTATCTCAGCTATTAACCTTACTAACCTCGTTTGCTGTGAGCTGTCCTGTGCAAACCTGGCTGCTGCAGGGAAAATCCGATCAGCCACAGCTTTGGTTCCACACAGAATCCGCTCGGGGCCCATTCGTTCCACAACGTCTGACAGGTGCTGGGCCGTGCATCTCCTCACTGCGGAATGCAGGTGGCTGTGGAGGACACACCTGCTTAGTAGAGGCTCCCCCCCAGCTACACAGCAGTCTCTATGTGCTCTAACAAACATGGTATACAAGTTCTCTTTTTTCATCTTTAGCATAATCTACAACTCACAAGCTGCTGCTATGCAGATGCTTCCTCTGGCTGCATAGAAAAGGCTTTATTTTACACTGCACAGAAAATAACTTCACTTAGAAGGGTAATACATTTTTTTAAATTTAATTTCATTGACTTAAAATCCCAAATGACAAGAACACAGGATGAAAAATGAAAACTTGTACCCTTTTGGTTCAGTGTCAGCCTCTAACCACGGCTTCTGGATTAATCAAACTATTTCCTTCTTATTTTGAATTTAATTTCTAGTTTTCCTTCAAATAATTGTGAAGTATTTTAGAAAGCACAGTACTACTACATGTTCTTCCCATCAACTTTCTGAAAAACTAGTCCCTGTGCTCATGAACACATCCTGTGTATTTTATAGCCACTGAAGGTTAAGCAAAGCAGAACTGTGCTGAGCTCTGAAACCTCATGGAAGCTCCCACTGAACACCTACGCTGAGGGAAACGAGAGAAAACCTGGAATCAGCTTTCACCCTCGTGCAGCAAACTAACCTTGGGTATCAATGCTGCTGCACCCATGACCCCACCTTTTCAGAGAACACAGATATGGAAATTCAGACTTTTCCTATTTTATTTCTATCTTTGAGTTAAAAATCTTGCTCCGAGGAGTTTCCCTCCACAGGAAACAAGGTGTTTGCATGGCTCACTGTGCGTGGGGGAAAACAGGTTTAGAGGGGAGAGCTAAGGAAAAGGATGGCCTCAGAACCCCCAGCAGTGACTCCCACTGCACAGAAGGCCCACCTTCCCCCGCCACCAGGCCCTCCGCAGGCTCTAGGGCCCTGCCAGCATGGAGGCTCCCCCAGAGCGGGCCGCACAAAGCAGCCTCAGCTTGCAGAGACAAGGCCGACCGGGCCTGTTCAAACTGCAGAACCTAGCGCCTCAAATACAGCTGCAAAACCTGCCCAGTTCCACCTCCGTGCTGAGCCCCTGCTAATGCAGCCTCTACTGAGCTTAAGGCTCAAGGCTCACTTAAATATCTATTATTTTCAAAGCTAGTTTGAGGCCAGCTTTGGGCCATGCTCAGCACCCACTGTTTGGTCAGTACAGCAGCCTCACACCTCAGGAACTCAGCAGTGACAGAGTAACTCCAGCCATGTGGGCTGAGGGAAAGCCAAGGCCTGGGGGGCTTGAAGCCCCCACCCTCCCTGGAAGGAAATTCAGCCCCCACTCTCCACAAATGCCCACTGCTCACAGCTGGATGTCTTTTTGTGTGCACATAAGGCCTCAGAATTAAAGGCAGTTCATGCTGATGTAAAGGCTGACTTTAAACACTTCTGAAATAGAGTCACTGTCAGATCTATCCTGGAGTTGTGCCCTGGAACAAGCATCTGCCCACGGAGCTGAGGTCACAGGCCCGTACCCTCAGAGCAGCATCCCACAAAAGCAAAGAGAAACGGGGCTACAGTCAAAACAATTCTGTAGGTGATGAAGACCCAGTGTATCTGTCTACTCAGGGGGGCAGGCAGTAACACTTGTGATCACAGCAGGCTGGAAAGGTGCTGAGCAGAAAACAGGTAAATTTTAACAGGTCTTATGATTTGTAGGCAGAACAGTAACTGTCACCCTCAGTAAGTTAAGTTGTGGCCAGAGTAAGCACCTCAAGGTGTAAGCCAAATTTCTTCTCCTCTTTCTCCCAGATTTCCACTCTGAAAGACAATTGTCCTGCAGAGAGGAGAGCTCCAGGTCTGTGGCAGGGGCTTTGGGCCAACACAGCAGAGCTCCCTGAAGGAAATGCCAGAACAGCTGTAGCTCACAGTGCTACTCAGGCACCACTGATGTGCCAGGCATTACACCATGCCGTGCTCTGCGATTTAGGCACCACAGGTCTGACTGAAGCCCCCGCCTGAAATGCTGCCACCAGACTCGCAGCTCAGGTAAGTCTGGTGATGCTGCCTTAGATGTCTGAGCTCACACATCAGAGGGGTCCAAGCTCTGCTGGTGTAGAGAGCTCCTGAGGGTGGGTCAGTGTGTGAACGTGCTGTGGAAAAGGGGGAATCCGATGGAGCCGGTTGTGATCACAAGCGCTGCTCGGCCAGGGAGTTCAGAAGGGAAGAGGGAGCCCATCGACAGGCTGCTTGGCACAGCGTCTGAATTAAAGCACTCTGCAGCTCTGCCTGCTGCTCTGGAATTCACCACAGCTCTGCCTGTGTGCAGGCACCATTCAGAAATAATTTCAATCCCAAGGCTGATATTTGCTTTTCAGTTTCAAGTTCAGGTAACAGCAGGACGGTTCACACTGGCCTTCAGGGGACAGTCAGGATGTTCCACACCAAGTCCCAGCAAATAAAGTGTTTTGAATCGAGCCAAACAGGAAACAGAAGCGTTCTGAATCAAAACTAACCCTTATGATTCACAGCTCTGCATAAAGCTTAAGGTAGAATCTGAAATATTTAATCTGAGGGACAGGCTACAAGAAACACAGCCTAACATACGTCCTCTAAGGGATGACAGATAAATGAGAGATGAAGGAGGTGAATATCTAACACACTGGAACACCTAACAGCTTGTGAATGTGGATGTCAAAAGAGAAAGAACCACATGTGTAACAGGGAAAGAGGAAGAAAGGGATGTAACTTCTACCACAGACTGCAGTGAGTCCGAGGTCAGAATCAAACCACGCAACCAGAAACAGAACTCATCACCTTTGAGGTACTCAAGGAAACAAAGGCCACCACCACTGCAAAGGAAATGAAACTGCAGGCAAAAGGGGCTGTTAACCAGCTAAGTCTAGGGAAGAACATGACATCAGCCAAGGCAGTTGCAGCGAGAGGATTCCAAGTTAGAAATCATCTTCTGAAGTAAAAAGCAGAGCTGAAAGCTGAGAGAGAGAGTGCATGTGAGTGCAGAGCAAGCTTAAAATGAGAATGCCATGTGAGCGCTAGGCAAAGCAAAACGGCTGTTTCCTAACACTACCCTACCACCACACTAACAGCACATCCAGTTACTAATGTCTTGCAAAAGGACTGGAAAATAGAGCAAGTTCCAAAATGAAGAGCCCCCTTCGTACAGCAACACACAGGGAACATTTCACAAGCGCTGCCCTGGGCACAGGCTCTGCAGAACCGACTCACTACAGTTCTGCCTACTGTAGTTTGATTTTTTTTCCTTAAAATAATAATAAAAAAAAGAGTCTACTTGATAAATTCAATCTATTCACAGATTATTTCTTTGCAAAGTCTTTGTAAGAATTACCTTTGCCCTCCATTTATAAGAGAACAAAGTGCACGTGCTGGAGTCACATTATTAACCATAGCCTTCAGTGCTTTGTCTACCTCTTCCCTTATAAATGTGTTGGATTCACCAGCTTTGTGCAAAAGGACTTTTACTGTATTATCTAGTTCTTGATCCATGCTCTTTTTCAGGTGGGTGAACAAATCCCCTAAACAGACCACAGCAGCTCGGGAAACACCTGAGCGTAAATTCTTGACCTGCACACAGGAGAAACCCAAACAAACAATGAATAATGTTTACAAAATGCACTTTCAAATAAATAAAGCTTCACGTTTCCCTCTGTCATTTTTTTTTTTTCAGTAACATTCAAAGCAATTGAGAAATACATTTCCAACTCTGCTCACCAGGTGTGAGGATTAAAATACAGGCACATGAGAACTGTTAGGGAATGACAAGGTCATTTCACTCTCAGCAGATCAGAGTGAGCGCTGGTACCAGCAGCGTGCCCTTCTGAGACCATCCAGCAGTGGAAGGTTAACCCCACTGACATACAGCCTCACAGTGTGGCTGAGAGCTACAGAATACATAAGCACATACAGTCAGGGAAATATTCTGATAGGAAAATTTAACCTCTTGAGCCACAGCCAAACTTGTTTCGTGCAGCCTGGCAGTCAGAATAGTCCCATGGTAGGCAGACAAGCACCTAACAGAGTTCAGACCTTCAATTTTCTTCTCCCTGTGCAAAGAAAAGAAAAATTAAATTAAAAACATTTGCATATTCTCATAAAAATGCTAAACCCAGATGCTATGAAAACAAAGAGAAAAAATTGTGATTGTTAACTAGCACAATGGCATGTAAGGTAGGCGATTCTTCCAGAGAGAGTCTTTCTTTTAACGTGGCAGCAGGACTGGTTTAGCACACCAGGCTCTCAACCCCTTCCTACAGTGCTGTCCACAGCTCACACAAGAGGCAACCAAAGGCTTACCTTCCCTGTTTCACCATCACAGCACAGTGAAGACACCTACTCCACAGACAAGGACAAGGAGGTGCAGGTGGGGGCCCTCTCCAGACAGAGCTTAAGTCAAGACACCTCCACCAGGCTCTGAAAGCTCCGTGGTTAGGCCTCAATTTACAGCTCTCACAGTTTAATCTGAAAAAAACTCCTGGTTTTGTCCTCCAGCATCACTTGCAGTCCTTCTCTCAGCCTTTGCTGTCACATCCACGTTGCTGTTTGTTTTAAAGTTACCAAAACAACCGCCTGCTACACCAGATTCAGGCTGGAGACAGACGTCTGCACCTACCAGTCGTCCTCAGCTAACCAGGTCAAGGCCTCTGTCAGCGCCCCTTCGGGTCTGGAGAAGGGCTGCAGCTCTGAGGGGTCCATGATTTCGGGGCTGTGAGTGACTGATGGGGTCTGGTCTCTGTAGCGGCCTCGTGTCCCAAGAGAAACCTCATCTGCAAAGTCATGAAGCACAAGGAATCATCAGCACAAGCTGAAGGAGCCAATCCAAACACCAACAGTTGGAGGCACACACAGGCTGTGGTGCTACTGGCCCAGGCTTTCCACAGGATGGCTCTACACCCTCCACCACTTGGCATTTCAATGGCTTGTGTTGTGAACAGCCCCCACTGCGAAACCCTGCAGAGACACACAGGGAGGGTTGTCTGATGTAAACCCAGAGGCACAACCTGCTGAAACAGTGTGGGGAGACACACTGGAATAAAACCTAGAGCCACCTGAGAAATTCACACAACCTTTCTCCATCACCAGTATCAGCTTCTCTCCTGAGCAGGTTTCTGCTGCGTGTTCTGAAGGCATCTCTGTGACAGAACATACTCAGAGATGGTTCTTCTTGGAGACAGGAGTCAATTTGCCATTAATGCATTACAATATTTAAGTGCTGAGCAAATAAAACCCCCCCTCATGTTCCAACCCCCTTCCCAACAAATTATACCTGAGAAATGCTTCAAGGGAGCAATGATGAACTCAAATCCCCTTCACCACCCCCCCCTAGTATGAATCTGCCAGAACTCCTCAGGACTGGCCACTGTACAAATAAACCTGACTGGAGTTGGGAACCACATACCCAAACACTTCAGCAGCCTTTAGCTGACCCTGAGAGCTTACCAGAATCTAGAAAGGCTCCACATTTTGTCTTCCTCAAACTGGATGTTCTCTTTAAGGAAGGAGGATTCAAGGCCACATTTTCTAATGACAAAGATACGTTTCTTGATGATGTCAATACATCCCCACAGAGATTCAGGTCTAGAAAATAGAAGGAAACGTCTGAACTACAACAACAACTGAGAAAAAAAGGGAAAAACTCATGGTTTCTGTCCTGGTTTGTCTTTTGACAACTCTGAAAGACTGCACTCAAGAAGTATTTCACATGAGCAGGTTATTCTCCACTGTCTGCATCATAAAACTAACAACAGATGACTGAAGAGTAACCTGCACTGTAAAATTAATTCTGCTAATACCTTACATCCCACTAAGCAGTCATGAGTGTAGGCAATTATCACAGACAGTGTTTAACAGCCCATTATTCATTCTGACAAACACTAATCCTCACTTTCTGTTGCCATTGTCTCTGGTTCACTCAGCTTAAGGCTTTCCCAAGGGCTTCCTTCCTTCTCTTCCAGGCCTTTGGCTTCCTGATGTTCTTGATGACTCCGTTCTGCCTCTTCTTTTTTCTTCCTCTTCATCTTATCCTGGGCAGATTTTGACAAGGTAACTTTTATCTGCAAAACATGAATGCCCCCCCAATGATATGGAGCAGCACACGATGCACAAGTCACCAGGTAACTTCTTACTCATCCTTGGGATTGCCTAAGGTAAGCATGGAAAATGATGATTTCCACCATTATTCTACAGAGCAAAAGGAAATCATCCACATGAGCATCACCCCAACCCTGAAGAGAGCTGAACGTGCTGCTTTCTGCATGACAAGCAGCCCTGTTAGCAAAGAGGAGCAACAAGCCACGTTCAAACCCTGAAGGCCTCCTGAGGCCCCAGCTGGAGTCCTGTGTCCTGAGCTGGGGCCCAACACAAG
>VZTU01022359.1:585964-827934 GCA_013400835.1 Zapornia atra | reverse complement strand
ATAAATAAATAAATAAATTCTTTGAGAGAATGTCTGTGAGAAAATGATTGTCATTCTTCATTCTCCATTTTTTCCATTGTTTTACCATATTGCTACATTCCTTCTCAGGAATTCTCTGTTTCTGTTGTTCAGTAACAACTCAAACTCGGTATTATACTCACTAAGATTTATGTGCAAATGCAGACCTTACTGGAAAGCCAAATCCCTGACTGAAACTTTCTTTGTTTCCTTATTTAAATGAGCCTGATTTGTTTTCCTATGTATTCACAGGCTCTTAAAATAAGAGAGAGCTGCAATTGCCCATCTCTTTCTGGACCAGATCCTCGCCTCATTTTCAAACTTAATATGCAACATCTCCTGGAATCGTCTACAGATGAAGGAACCCCAAATTCTACAAAGCGAGATCTCTCAAAACCAAAACTGGATTTTCCTCACACCCCGAAAGTGGAAGATCTGCCAGTAACTTTTGCAGTTAAACCTACAAACTAGTGATAACATTTTTCACTTTTTGTGAAAGTTGACATCCCTGAAGGTCTGTCTTCCAACACAGATTTGTTTTTGAACCATAAAGAAGATGTAGCCACTCATAATCTATGTTTCTTTTTTGTGATCTCTCACTCAAAGCAAGAAGGAACCATGCCCACACAAGAAGAGCAGCATGTTGGAGCAGAAAGTTTCTTAGTCATTAAGAGTTACTAAAATAAATCACTTCTCAGGGGAAAGATAATCTCGTGCAATCCAGTCACACAGTGTAATTTTCAGCTTTATCTGGCTCACCTTGATCAGAGGACAGATGAGCCAGAAGTGTCCCTAAAGCAGAGGAAAAAAGCACAATTTTCATCACTTACATTGTCTGGTTTATCTTACTGCAATTTGGGTTAGATCTGTTCAGCTTCATTTGAGAAATAATGAGGAGAGCTTACCTCCTGTTCCACATATAGTATGTTTAAAAATATTAAGCGGTAATAGCCTATGGCTAGATACACCCCCACTTAATTAGGTGGATTTACTGCTGGGATTTTTCTGCTTTCTAAGGCATTTTAGAATATGGATTATCTCAACAATTCTCTTCAAAGAAACCTGAAAGTGTTGCACAAAATTCAGTTTTAAAAAGGAGTTAAATAATTTTCAAGGAAATCTTTCTTCTGAAAAAAAAACCAAACCCAAACAACCAACACTGTGTAAGAAACACAGTCTAGTGCTAGAACTCTTTGCAAGGATGGTTGTTGTCTTTTTTAACCATCAGGGTGCCTCATCAGAGGACAGTTTTACTGCAGTGACATTTGATTTGGATATATCCATTTGGGTAGAAGTGACTGTTGATGTGGAAATATATTACATAGTAGATAAATACAACAACATAGTTTGACTGCACGCTTTTTCAGCTGTACCTTATCCTAAAGGTGACTACTCTTAAGGAAACCAGCATCTAATGCTGAGCATTCCTCCCACACCCCCCCCAAAGCCACCCATTTTATGAAGACCAGTATGCACAATCTGGGTAAAGCTCTGCCTTTTGTGATGGACTAGGCAGCATAGCCAACGTGTTAATCTTTATTTGCAACCATTTGAGTTATCCTTGCTTTGCAGTTGATGAAAGTATTGAAATGTTGATCTTGCAGGAAGACATTGAAAGAGGCAGCAGTGAATGAAAATAAAAAAGGGAAGTCCCATTCCTTTATCTGTTAAGATGTACTTGCTATTAGGGCTTTTGTGGCTCACTTGTATTAAAACAAAAATCTTTTTCATGTATGGTAGGGCTTTATGTGAAGAAGACATTCAGAAAGTTTTACAGTGTATTGTATTTTGAAACATTCTTTTTTATATATGGAGAGGGGCAGACTTTATCATATTTCTTCAATTAAAACTGAATGCAAGCTTTTAAAAAGGAAAAAATAACCTATTCAGTGCTGTCAGTGAATACAGTTGGAAAAAAAATTGAGAAACGAGTAATTCCCTTAGTGATTTCAGTCGACGAGCCGGCATCCTTTGAGAAACGCCAGCAACTACTTTACTTACTTCTGTTCAGAGGTAAGTTGATGTACCTGTAATGTTGATAATTCTGGGTCTGATTACATAGGTCTAGATTGGCTGCTTATTCCTTACAAGCTGGTTTTAAATCTCTGCTTAATACTCCTGGCAAGAGGCAGAAGGTCCAGCCTGATCATTATTCATCCATCCATTTTTATTCTTAGTGACAGGAGTTTTTGTAACAGACGTTCAGTGATGTGTTGAAGCATTTGGACATTGTCACCTGAAGGTAAACAGAAAAATACACCACTTAGATTTCCCTGTGGACCTCAGAGTTTATACTGCAACACCAAGACCCCAACGCTGCTGCCTCTCTCTCACTCCAGTGTCAAAGCTTGTTTTGTTATCCAGGGCTCGTGGCTGACGTGCATCTTGATGCTTGTGTCTGTTAGGACTAAGGAGAATATAGAAGAGATTTTATAGCATTCAAGATGAGGTATGAAACTATGCAAGTTTAGTATTTTTAATGTCTATTTGAAGTGGTTAAGTATTGCAGTGTAATGCCAGAGATTCAATTTTTAAGGTCACCAAGGGAGATTTTTTTAATTTGTATGTAAACTTGTAAGCATGATCATGGTGATCTGTGAGAAGACATTTCAAGGAGGAGGTATAGCTTATATTAGACCAACAAAGGGCTTATGTACTTTTTCTAACTATACTGTTCTAATAAAACATCTGTCTTCTTACAATCCTTATATATGCATACATGCACATATGTGTGTGTCTATATAAAGTACACAAATACATACAAGAGTTAGGCCTCTAAAATGCCATTAAAGTCTGAAATGAAAATTTTGGGGTTTATTTTACATCTTGAATTATCCCTAATATTTTTCTCAAGTGGTTTGGGAGGGGTTTCTTCTTTCTGCTTCTCTTGACTGTCCAACACTAAAAATGCCTTGTGTTCATCAGTCTTTTGGAAGGCACTTTTTCCTTAAATTTTTCCTGATTACTATACATTGCATCTGCTTACATTGTTAAAGTTTTTTTTTTTTCCTTCTTGAACAGAAAAAAAACCCCAAAACCTTTTTTTCTGAAGCTTTGGCAAGATAAAGTGAAAATTGCACTTTTAAAATTAAAGAACAAGCAATTATTTTAAGCTGTGTGTGTATATATATAACAAGATATTATTATATATAAGCATATAAAATGTTCTGTATGTTGTTTTATTAATAATAATATTAATTTAAAACTATATCCCTTAGGAAAATGCTATAGTTGTAAGCTTTTCATTGCAGAAACTTTCACTGTAGAAAGTTTCACTGCTGTTATGCAACTTAGTATGGCACAAGAAAAACAGCTCTCCCAAGTGTTGTGGGAAGAATTTGGTACTTGGAAGACACGTCATACAAGAGGAACAATAGTAGCTAAAGCAAAAAAAAGTAAAATAGATGAGTAAAAATGCAACTGCATTTCCACTGCCAATACTACATGCTGTACTTCACAGCTTCCCATTGAAAGACTAAGTATATATAATTTCATTACAGTTCTTAATGTGTTTACTGTGGTGGGAGTGTTGAGAGATTCGATGTGCATTCAAGGAGCTCTGCAATAAGAAGGGCTCCTTATAACTTTTGGTTTGTCGTGTTTGCTTGTGTTTACTTTTTTAACTTGAAATACCTAAGTGCCAGGAAAGTAAAGCAAACAGCTGTTAGAATGCTCTTTGTTCTTGAATTCTGTTTGTAGTCATTAAAGAGAACAATCCTGCAAGCTTGATGCTTTTTTCATATATTATGTAGGCTGCCACAGCTTTTCTTTTTTTTTTCCAGTGGGGTGTTTGCATCTCAATACCCCTGGTAGAAAAGCTACTTCCAATATAACAGTCTGTTGGAAGCTATTTTACTGCCATCAAAATTCTCTGCTGAAAATCCTTGGTTTTTCAGACCTTGGGAGCTTTTGAAGGGGGAGCAGGATGTTCTCAAAATGTGGTTGGTAGTAAAGGCAGAGGATAAGACATTGCTCTCAGCAGTACACTGCGGCATCTTTCAGTTCCAAATCCATATTGCAGAGCGATTTACTCACCCGCAATAAGGCCTGGTATTAATAACTTGCATTTCTAGATCACTTGAAACACCTCAGAAATACTAGTTAGGTTTTCCCATAATACCTGCACAGGTGAACTTTCTAACGGCTTTGTTGGAGGTACTGAAGCTCAGTAAGACTGATTCGGTGTTCTGAATCGTTCCCTAACTTACTATGGCACATTGCACAGTGTCTGCGTGTCTGAAACTGGAGTCCTCGTAGCAAATTGAAGTGATAGGCTCTCAGTAATCGTTCCATTTACTCCATTTGCCACCATTTGATGTGTATCTGCAGAGGTTGGCTGTACCTCTTTATGTATACTTGACTAAGATACAGTTATTTGTTCTTGATGTCGTTATTTCTTAACTACTTTCTCATGCAAAAGCTAGTTATTGTTTGTTTACAGCCCATCAACACTAAGGAGCTGATGCCTAAATCTGTTGACATGGTGGTTTTTTAATCTCAATTTTGTGGTTCCATCACAAAATCAGGGTTTGTTACTGTCACATTAGCTGTAAGAAGTTGGCTACAATTCTCCCTTTTCTGAGCCCCTGCCTCATCTTTTTGTTGTGGTACAGGTGGTTCTGCTAGAATCAGCAAGGGCTGGTGACAGAGGGATCAGGATACACAGAATGGACTCTTAAATAGGTCAAATAAAAGATCAGATCATAGACTCATGGAATGTGTTAGGTTGGAATGGGTCTTTAAGGGCCATCTAGTCCAACCCCCCTGCAGTGAGCAGGGACATTTTCACTAGATCATGTCACTCAGAGCCCCATCAAGCCTTTCCTTGACTATCTCCAGGGATGGGGCCTCCACTACTCTCTGGGCACCCCGTTCCAGCGATCTACCACCCTCATATTGAAGATTTTTTTCTAAATATCCAACCTAAATCTCCCCTTTTCTAGTTTAAAACCATTACCCCTCATGCTATTTCTCCATGCCTTTGGGAGCAGTTCTTCCCCAGCTTTCCTTATAGGCACCTTTCAAGGACTGGAAGGCTGCTATAAGCCCCCTCCCCCGGAACCTTCTCTTCTCCAAGCTGAACAAGCCCAAGATGGAGTGGAGTGCTCTGCCTGTGATAACTTCATTGCTGGGGCTGGCAGTTGTTGGCAGATCTGTAAAGGGAACTGACTGAGTGTCTCTGGTGTCCCTCATTGCTGCCTACACATATTGCAGGCATCTAGTAAATGTGCTGTTTGATCTCAGGGAGCCTAAGGCTACATGCCAAATACAGGCCTAGCCTAATCCTCCTGGCTAGCTTGTTCTGGCTGCACTGGTTTAAAGGCTGCTGTTCTTGGTAGAAGCCAGGGGCACTTACCCTGATTTATGAATGGATGCAGAGAATTGTTATCTCCAGCACATAAATTCATTATAACTATTAAACTGAGCTGAAATTGAACCTGTTGACCTGGAAGTGAATGGCTCCATAACATTTCATTAATCCTTGGAGATGTTTTAATTCCTGCTAATTTGATACTTCAGATATGATCTTCTCTACAGATATAATGGCATAATTAGTATACATTACATGATGTCTCTTCACACTACAGCATGTACAGTATTTATCCACTAGAAAAGTAATTCAGTAGAGCTCAATTATAATACATTGACTAGCGCATAAAAGTTGAAGAGGATATGTTCAGTAGTCATATTATATTAAAGCATAAACATTTTTCAAGCAGTCTTCTATTTGTTGATATCTATCACCTAAAAATGATGTTCCTAAACTTTTTGTTGCATCTACTAAAATGTTTCAATGTAAAATGGGATTCTGGCAATACTGGATTAATAAGGAAATCGTAGCCAACACTTGGGGGACAGCAGTTCATCATAGAAACCTGATGTGTAACTTAGTCACCTATAAAATATCTTTAACCTTGTCTTTCATATTGTTGGAGACCAGCAAAATAGATAGGAAGATGCAAGTTTGAATAACTTTTGGATTTGATGTGGTTGTCTTCTATATTTTGATAAAAACACTGCTGGCTGACAGCACTTTTGGTGATAAGATATTAAAATTTATTTTGTAGTATTCAGCTTGCAAATCTTGTAGCTGAACACACCTTTCTTAGAACAGGCAGGTGCATGTAACAGTTCAGGACTGTGGTTCCACTTGGAACTGCAGGGAGCAGCCAAGGGGAAAGGTAGTAATTCTTTGGAATCTGTTTATTTTGCTGCTGCCTTCCTGTGAATAGTCAGTTGTGTTGGGTTTATTTTGTTGCTCTTGAGTGGTGTCACGGTCAAGGCCCTCCAGTTTCTCTCATGTTTGTCTCATGCCTTTTCTATACAGTGCAGTGCAGAAAATTCATCAGGTGACACAGAAGTGGGGTGAGAAAACCAGCATTTCAACATCAAGTGAATGTGAAAGAAAGGTGTAAGGGGATCCATGCTTAAGCAACAGAAGCTACTGAAAGTGCAAAATGGGCTGAAAACTTTATAAACCTTATAGGACACTATAAAGTTCTTGTACAAATTTCATTGCAGGTTCTTCATAATCTCAAAATACCACTTCAACTGTTTCATATGGCTGTTGAGGTCAGCCCAAGGGGCCACAAAAGATACAAGAAGCTGCTGGAAAAGTGGTATTTCTCAACTCCCTCGCTGCCTAATTTCTAGAATTGCATAGAGGATTGGGCATTTGACCCAACTGTCAAGTGGAGTATTTTTCCCAACCATTTAAAGGATGTTTTTTCCTATAAGCATTGAAGTTGTTTTTCTTTTGTCAGATCAGTACATCCAGAATAGTAGATGACTCCTGCCCTAACCCAGATGCTCTGCCTCCTACCACTCTGCAATCTAAGACTTGAGCTAATGAAATTTATCTCTTTTTCCCTTCTAGCAACATCGATCCATATTGTATGTTTGGACTCTAGAGAATCAGACCTCCTTGTTCCTGCCTAGGATACGTTGTTAGATTTATTCTGTATATGTATGGAATAAAATAATGGAGTAAACAGTGAAGTAACGCAGCAACGTTGCCGCAGTGTGACGTGTTAGCCACGAGATGGCAGTTGGGCTGCCTGAGCTGCTCTTCAATCTGATGCATTGCATCACTTTCATTTTTAGTCTGGCTTTAGTAAATTATCAAGATGATTTTCCCTTTCAGTGCTAACTGCAATGATTCTTCCCTGGAGTAAACTCAAAACATCATCCCCATGAGCCAGTGAATCTTGTGTGGTTCTGCAGAATGCTTCTTTATCTGGATAGCAGGTAACTTTACAGAAAGCTGCTGGCTGTCAAGCCTTACTTTCCTTTAACAGAAATGATCAGAAAGGAGTGACTGACTGACTGAAAAATTGTACATGCAAAAACTAAGTATGCACCGCTGGATTTACACTTGTAGTAGCCAGTTTTGAGCTGCTATTGCAAATCTGGCCTACTTTCCTTTGACTAGGGTAACACATGAAGACAGAACACTTTCTTTTGGTGCTGATGACATGCTTGGCTGGAATGATGAAAGCAGGATCTGTGCTCCAGAGAGATACAAGATGTGCTTCCACTTGTGTTTCTGATGTCCCGGGGCTTGGGTTTTTTTTTTTCCTTCTCTACAACCTGTCAGGGAGCACCAAGAGTGAGGCTGCTCCATGAGGGAAAGTGAGCTGGGAGCTGAGGGTAACCACTCTACAGGCTAGTCAGCTCACAAGCAGGGTGAGCAGCATGGGGCTGCTGATAGAATTGAGTCACATTGAGAGTCTACTGATCAGACAAATTGTAGTAACAGGTCTGGTCCAGGATCAGAGCCGGCCCAGTCAGCATGTCAAGATCAGCAGTGACAGGGCTGTATACCTGCTTACCTCCAGCAAAGCTCAATAAGGCTTGGGGGCTGAGCTGAAATGGAGCCATTGGTGGTGGGTACATGTGCAGAGGGCCCTGCATTGTCAGGGCAGTTAAGACCTCCTCGTGGACTTGGGCCCCAACACAACCGTCCTGGGGTGGGAGAGCCCGTTTGACTGTATAATGTAAGAATGGACTAATGGTGAAGTTCCCATCTAAGGAATGGAGACTTTTGATTTTCTGTGCCATCTTGCAAGGGTCACAGAGATTTTGTGTGTAAATTCCTCTTCTATGAAGCAGAAATGTGAGAGTAAATTCAAGAATAGCAAGGATATATCAGGATGGATATCTGAGGTGAGGAGAAAATGAAAATATTGTAGGCTGGTTTTATTTTTGTCTCCAGAATTCTGTTTTTAGAATATGAGGGATAATGAGAGCATGAGAGGGGAAGAGAGTGAGCGTTTCCTTAACATCAGCCAGCCCTCTTTGTTCAGGAGGGGGTAAAATGAGAGGAATCAGGTTTTATTTTGTGGTCTCAGTCCTGGTTTTCTCTCCCCATTCCATGTGAGGTATTTCATGAATCAAAAGAGTGAAGGAGAAGAATTGAGCTTGGTATTTGGAGGTGCTGAACACGTGTCTGCTGGATTTCAGAGATGACCATGTGCATGAAGTGTGTCTTCAAATTTTCAGCCCGGTGAAGGTTTCCTATGTCGTCTTTAAGCACTTTAGCAAAACAGCAAATGATTCTCAGCACAATCAGAACATCAGCTAGCTCTGTGTTTGGTGGGGTTTTGCCCACTTCCTTGCTATATCCTCAGCTGTAGCACCCTCCCATTACTTTGATAATATAGATGAGGCTATACTGGCCTGTTTCACCAGTTTTTTCCGCCAACAAGCTAGGAGGAAAAAAACCCTTGAGAATCAACAGGGTCTGATTTTCACTGTCAACAATGAGGCCTCAATTCTGTTCACATTGAAATCCCTGGCAAAAGTCTCAGTAGTTAGATCTGTATTTCTCCCTCCTTAAAACAATATTCTTCCTTTTGTGCTTTATCCTCTGCTTGTTGGAATCAGCTGATTATGAGCTCCTGCACAGATGACATTTTATCTTCAGTAAGCAGGAAGGAGGCATGAATTAGGGCTTAGAAATAACGTTCAATAATTAGCCACAGAGGAAGGAAAACATCCAAAAAAAGTACACAGAAGGAATTGACTTACTTCGTTTGACTGGGCTGGAAAGTTCAGCTGTAATGATAGTGGTTAAAGTAATGATGATGATTTGGTGACAAGGAAGCTAGCTTGTCACCAAATGATGCATACTATTTTTTAAACAAGATGCATGCTGCTGCTGCTGCTGTGTGTAAGAGTCAGAGATATTAAGTATTCCTCAAGACGTGTGTAATGCACACTTGTTCAGGGTGTGATACCTGACAGCACAGATTGCTCACACACTGACTCTTAAGCCAGTGTTCTGGTAAGTCTATGAAAGCTATTAATTACTGTGCATAACTGTGATGGACATGGTCTTGGACAACATGGTGGTTTGTGACCTTTGGCATTAAAAGGGCAAATTCTTATATTTTAGCAGAAGTTAGGGGAAGTGTGTCCTGGGACTGTGCCCAGAGAACTACCCTGTATTCAGTAGTGACTGCTTTCCTGAATGCTGCTGATCCTACAGCATCTCTGACTCCCACAGATCTGCTACAGCTCCATCCTGCCTTGGCTGCAGGTTTAATGACTGGAGGTGTTTGTGGGCATAGCTAATATAACACATATATTACACATTTTCCTGAGAACTTCTCATGGCTGTCTCAGGGTGTAGTATTTAAATGTTCCCCAGCTTCAGTTCCTCATCGCTGTTCGGTCTCTTGTCATTCTGAAGACTATTTTTAGTACTAACTCTTGACATGCTGACCTCTGTTTATCCTTGTTGTCAGTATTGCAAGAGAGAGGATTCACTGAAATGACTTTTCTGTGTGGGTCTGGAAGCCTTTGAGACAAATGGACTTCTTGCTTTTTCTCAGTGAGCAGGTCCCAACCTATCAAACTATCCCTGAAGAAATCTCCATCTCTCAACTTTGGACTTTCAGGTTTATCATTTATGCCTGTGGGACATACATGTCAAGAGGCATCACAATTTGGAGGGTATTTTGTAATGGCTATCATGAGCTGATTTTGACTTTAAGAAGGACCTTGAATTTGGTGGGGCTAACAAGGGCAGCTAACAAAACAAGCCCAGTATTAGCAAGGAGAAGCGTTCAGAAGGTTCTCATGTACTGATTGCTGATACACCAACCCGTTTCCTAAGCAGTAGCAGGCTTAGGGGTCTTGAAATTTTCCTTTTGTAGCCATAGGTGTGGAATCAGGCTGTAATTCATTCCCAACATCTGCCAGTGTAGTTGTCAGGTGTGGGTGTGTAGGGATAGAGTTGCTGATGGTCAGAGGGCTCACATCAAAATGTCATAATAAAAGCATAGCTATTTTTAGAGGGGAAAAAAACCAAAACACACACACAGAAACATTTATACCAGTTTTGCTTCATTTTAGTACCCTAATAAAATCCACCATTTTTGCCATGTATAACTTTGCATAGAAACATTTTGCTGTGATGGTTTATAACTTTCCCTGTATCAGTAAAATGTTCCCTACAGTCATTTGGACAATTTTTAGACAGTGTACACAATCCTGCTCCCTGGAACAATAGGAACAAAGCACATGTGCACAAGCCTCTCCTGCAGGAGCCATAAGCACAGCTCTTCGTCTCTAACACTAACCAGAGCTGCTGTGACCTCTGTCTTCCTCTAAGGCCTCTTCCATCTAACTGTTTTTTCTTATTCCCTGCTTTTCTACTTTAAACTTGGTTGCTTGCAAAAAAAAGTAAGGATAAATTCAGATAGCTACTCTAGGTACTATTCTTCTGCCTCTGCTTTAAATTAACAAGAAAAGCTTTGACAGTTCAGAGCCTAGGCGAGATGAAGTGGTTTAACTGATGGAGTATGGCAGTGGCTGGAAGTAACGCATGGCATCTTGAACTCTTCCTATAGAGACTTTCACCCCAGGTGCTGATACGTCAATGACTCTTAATGTGCAATCTATTAGCATGTTTCACTGTAACAGTCTAATGAGTTGCAGTAATCCAGCCTGGAGGTCAGAGATGAAAGGCTTGCTGTTGAAGCTGCTTATTGAACTTGATTCCCACATCTTTAGAAGGTCAGAAAACTCATCCACTGAGAGAGCAACCTTTGCCAGGTTACAGAGACTGATGGGCAGGTTGGCCTGGGCAAATCTGAATTCTGAAACCAGTCTTGGAAACAGGTGTGATTTTGTGTTTTCAGTAAGACAAGGCTACTCTCTATCTTTCTTAGTTTAAAAGGCTAATTTAGGAAATCCTGCATTTAAAATTGAATATAGAATAAAATAGAACAGAACAGAATAGGTTTGGACTGCAGTACCTCACTGGACTCAATGAGATTGTGTTTTTGTGTGTTTGCTCCAGTCCATCAGGCTGACCTAGTGAAAAGGTAAAAGAAAAAAATTGCAACAAAGAGACTCTCAATACTGAGATAATTTCATTAGGGTTTTTGCTGCTACAAAAATTACCTAAATGGAAAAGATGAAAAAAAACCCAAAAAAACTTGGCAAAACTACAGCTTCTTCAGCCATCCTGAGGCTTTACAGTTCTGGTGCAAAGGTACCTCATAAAGCTGTGTGTGATTTATAGAAACAAAGGAAGGTTGTTTTAACTTTTTAAAGAATGCAATTTATGTATCTGTATCTCTCATTTCCCACAGGTGGGCTTCAAAGACCTAGAAACTTAAAATTTTACAGAATTGTCTCCTTTAGTATTAAAAAAATAAAATTAAAACCTCAGTATTGTGATTACTTTTGACAGGAAAACATGTGGATTTGCACACTGTAGAACACAAAGGTGAAGTGTCTGAGGTCTCTCTGGGTCTGAGGTTTGAGCTTTTTGCTCTGAGATTTTGGCCAAAGCTTTGTGGAAGAAATAGAACCACCTTCTCCACCCCTCCTCTTCTCATTTCACAGATGCCATGTGGATGGGGTTTCTTTCCCTCTACTTCCTTTGATTTACACTGTCACATAGACAAATCAAAGCCTGCTCTTTATTTATTGCAGCTAGCAAGAGTGTGCTACAGACTTAATTCAGGATATGGACTCAAATCCTTCCCTGGAGCAGAGTATAGTACTTTGTCATTTGCAAACACTTGGAAGCGCAGTGCTTCAGAGTTCCTGTAAACAAGAATAAATTCAAGGAAAATTTTGAATTACATGTGTAGTTTGAATGGATACATTGGAATCAGAGTAGCACACAGCAAGATGAATCTATCCATCATGGGCATTTAGTGTAAAGCCTGTATTTGCTTTTCTTTACTATCCACATAGATTCGATCAACATAGCAGTTCTGTCATTTGCTAAATACATGGGCTCTGCTCTCCGGGACACTAGCTCATCAGTTACCAAGTGAGCAGCCTGTCATAGGGCCTGCACAGACCATTTGTAACTGTCACGTACCCAGAGATCAGAATCTTCCCAGAGTCCAATCCTTTGATGGCTTGGAAATAGGCTTAGCTGTACCTGATAACGGGCTTTGCTGGTTTGAAGGGAGGGTGCTGGACCTCAGACGTGGATGTGGAATCAGCAAGTTTGGGTCTCTTGAAGTTAGATGGTAGGTACCAGCCTGCAGCATGGCAGCTTTATATTTTTGTTTTCCTTTTCCACTGATGTCTGAGAACACAGGTGATCACTTCAACTCAATGGTTTTGCTACTCTCTCTCTTGAATCACAGTCTGCTGTGTTTCTTTAGAAGGGCTGCAGGAAAGGCATGGAAATCATGTCAGAAACCTGGGCTAACGTCTCAGAAAAATCTAAGCACAACTGACAAATGCTAGAAAAGCTGCACTACCTGAACTGAACCCCAACTCCAGAATGTTTTATCAAGCCCTTTCAGATGTCAAACTACTGTGTGAGTTACAGGGTGTGGTTTTTTGTTGTTGTTGGTCTGGTTGGTTTGGGCTTTTTGTCTTCCATATTCCTGCTTTCTGGAAAGCTAAGAATGTACATCTTTTCCTGAGCCTGTTTATGCCTTCAGTTACATTGTTTCCCAGGCCTTAGTAAGTTCTTTGGATACAAAACTGGTTTGGGATCTATAAGGTTGTTGGTTTTAGGGTTTTTTTCCACAGTTCAGTGCTTTCGGCTCCTGCTGTGTTCCCTTGTACTTTTCTTCTTAGTTCTCTGCAGCAAGTCAAGGAGTTTCATAATGATGATGCTGCACAGCAAACAGAGTTTTAATGTTGTTTTACTCTCCTACATGCTAAAAACTGCTCTAACATGTATCACGTCTTTGATCCCTTATCTAGACTAATTGAGTTCTGTTTTATTTTCTGCCTTTGTAGGATTAGTGTTTTTATTAAATGAGTAGATGATACATTTAACTTCAACAGAGCAGGAAGCATATAGTGACTTCATGTAGTTCTATGTTAAAATTTCCCAGGGATTCTGCAGTAAGGCCAGTTGCCATTGATGAAGTGTTCTTTAAGGACATATTGAAGCACTTCTGGTTATTTGGATTAAAGATTCCTGAATATAGCTGACATCCTAGGCCTTCTAAACTATAATAGTTCTGTGGGAGCATCCTTATGCTGTCACTGAAGTAAGTAATGCATGTCAATAAAAGAACTGGGTGACCACGTAATGTCAGTTGTGGATCCCTCCACCCCTTCCTTTTGTCACTAGCAAGTAGAGGGGAAATTTTAGCATCTCTTCTAGTTCCTGTGAGGCTTCTGATGAATCTCAGGTTCCTCTTCAAAAAATTATAAGACAGACATTTTGTGTCTTCTAAACCTGTAGCTCATTAATTCATTTAAGGTTTGTGATCATCTGGGACATTTTTCTTACTATTAAATATGCAGAAAAGGTGAGCTGTGAATGTGCTGCAGTGGGAGGATGACATGTCTCAGGGTCTACCTTAGTTCATTTTTCCAGCTGGAAATTTGGCCCAGGCAGACCCTGAGACCTCAAGATGTCTGGTAAACTGTCCAAAACATCTCCTCCAGCATGGCTGTTGGAAAGCCGAGTTTTTTACATTATTTCTGTTGCTATTGCTTAGGACAGCTGCAGCGTGTGGTTCAGCAGTACATCACTGCTGTTGTGCTAAGCGGCACATGAACATGTATTTCTGTACTAGGAAGCCCAGCACATAGTATAGATCCATCTGAAACCTTCTGTTTCCAAGGGAGACCCTGTCACAGCCCAGCAGATCTCACTAATGCCAGGCTGTTTCAGGTATTCAGACTGATAGTTCTTATTCTCAATTTTGCCATTACACCTAGATAGCTCCCCTAAGGATTAAAACTAGCTTTCCGCTCTTTTACGCCCTTCAAATACTTCACAATGCCATTGCATTTGCACCTCCCCTTCCCAATCCACGTAGCCTGAATTCAGACCAAATCCCTGCATTCTCTTACCATTTATGTTTTCCCATTCTGATTTCCAATGAATTTATCAACATCTTTCTTGGACTATGCTAGACTACTCATAATGGTGTGATTTTTGTATTGCTGAGTTGTTTCGGTGACATTTCCCACTTAGGAAGGAAATGCCAGACTTCCACGGTGTCTTTGCTTTTCACAGCATAGGTCAAACCCTGCCTGAACGCTAACATACTTTCCTGCATGTTAATTTTAGTTAATAGCTATTCAGTAAAACAATGCATCCAGCTCAAGATATATGACACAAATTAAGCTGAATGCCCAAACAAATTCAGCAACAGACCCTGGCCTCGGTGGGCTCTTTAAGTCCAGTGTTACACACATTTACATTGTTTTATTTCTCTCTCAAACTGTAACTTGCTCCCTGTGGGGTTACATTGAGTTAGTTTCATTTTCACATTGTACTAGCACCATGATAGTCTTGCATTTAAATAGTCTCATTTCATTTTGATATCATGATGTCATCTCCACAGAGGCATATTGAGACTGTCTGGAGAATTTAGTGATAATGCCAAGGTAGACTCAAGCAGCCTTAGCTAAGCTAGCCAGTTGGCTAGACACATTCTGGTGCTGCACAGTAAGCTCAGCTTCAATTTCTGAGCCCAGTCCTGTTCTCTGGACTGATCCTGCAATGCATTTTTATATCCTTTAAGCCCAGCTCAACTCTCCCACTGGCAGGAATCGCGTGTGTGTGGGAAATACAGACTCTGGGAAAACCAATAGTTTTGGATATATGTAGGTCAGTGGTAGCTGGAAAAGGACACAAGCAAGGCTGGTTCTCTTGTCAATGTTTCTCAGTGGTTGTAGCCAGTGGAGAATTTTCTGTTGTGTCTTAAGTGATGATTAAAGCTACCTGCTGGAAATTCCCATTGCAGGGCAAGGAAGAGTGAATCCATTTCCTAGGCTCTATGGAATATAGGTGGCTCTGGCCTACCACCTGGCGGCTCTGGAGCCAAGAACAGCTAGGCGTTAATGAGCAGATGCCTAGAGTCCTCTGAGAAACATGTGCGCACAACTACTGCAGTACCCCAAGTACCCTGAATACCATGGTAACGCAAAGCACTTCCAACTGTAAATGTCAACATCCTAATGGCAATCCCTGTACATCTGTCTGCAGTCTGCATTTCATAAACAACTCACAAGTTGTGTCCTGCCACATGAGAATTTGTGTTAGACCACCCTCTCCCACCTCACGATGAGCTGCTCAGGGAAGGAATGATCCAAGTTTCAACTGTTAACAGGTCAGGATGCAACTCTGGGACTTTGCCCCACATCCTCAGCTCCAGCAAGCATCTTGACATTGGGGCAGCAGCACAGCTGATACTTTAGGTCAAGGGGATTTTATTTATAGAGCTGCCATTAAATCAGTCTAACACAGTCATACAGTATTTATGGTAAGATTAGACACATGAATGCATCCAGAGCAAATAAAGAGATTCTCGCTTCCTGGTGGAACATTCACTTGAAGGGAAACCCTAGCTTTAATGTGCTTTTTTTTCCCTACTGTAATAAGATTTCCAGGGACAAATTCAATTAGGCTGTTTGACTCTAAAGGTGAAGTCTTTGTGGTTAGTGTTTTTCTTTTAATTATTTTGTTTAAAAATAAATGAGTTCTGCAGCTTTTGAGCTCGAGGGTTAGTGGTTTGGTTTTAATTCTCCCCAAAAGCAGCGAGACTACTTAGTGTGAACCTACAAAAGCAATTCTGTGAAGCTGCTGGGTTTAGGCATTTCTGGAATGATGCAAGAATAAAACCATTTGTTAGAGCTACCTCTGGGATCCAGTGCCTATATACATTTGTCAAAGGACACAATATTGAATGCTTCATTTTCCAAACACTAGGCCAAGATAAATTATATCTGGGTGTTGGGCCTTCCTGGTATAAATCAGTGGCATATCAATAACTTCCCTCTGAAATTTTAAAGTAAATATGCTAGGATCCTTGTGGGAAATAGTAGGTTCCATTTCATGGACTTCTGCAAGGAGTATTGTCAGCGGAGCCTGCTTTTTAATCTGGTCAGAAGAATAATGGGAAAGTAAGTGTAAAAAGACACAAACTAAACAGGGTTGGGGTAATGCTTTGGAACAAGTCTTTCTGATTGATAAAGCAGTGAGGGCATTGGGAAGCCCAAACTGATGAGAGTTCTTTAAGGTTAGAGATCAGGAAATGAACGGTTCTTAGAGGTCAGATGAGACTTGGAAGTTAAACTGAGTGGGGAAGGAAGACAAACACTATATGGGACTGAATATTTACTGCATTAGTCTTTGACTTTCCAGGCCTGGGGCCAAATCTTCTAAGTCTTAAATAGCAATTAATTTGGTGGTTTGATTCTAAGCTTCACTTTCACATCAGGCACAACTGCAGTTCTGAAATCTGTTTGTTATGATTGACATTTTATATTGATTTTAAAGTACTTTTTCTCACTTAGAAGGTCCTCAGTAGAACTTTTCTGGACTCTCTTTAAAGGCTGACTTTTCACTTATGATCTCCAAAGACTATCTGATAATTTGCAGAGACATTCATATTCATCAGAAGCTAAAAACAGTTAAGGCTTGAGTTTTATTCCCTATGGCTTTGAAAGCATCGTTCCCCTTACAGACAGAATACTGCAGCTACTTTATTCCTCTTTGAATTTGAAAGCAAATTCTACAGTGGCTGAGATTCTCCCAGGACCTTAAACCTTGATACACAGGTAGCAGGTAGCTACTTGTGAGAGTCAGAGATCACTCGAGCTCTTATTTATCCCTTACTCAGGTACCCAAGATGCATAGAAGACCAAACTCATTTTATCCTCTGTGTATGCTATACACCAGCATTAGGCACACACTTCCTCCACTGGCTTCTGCTGCAGTGAGACACCATACAAAGATGTGATAAACAGGCTAAAAGGGGGAGAAAGGGAATGAATGGAAAAAAATAGACTGGAAGCCAGGTGGAAGAGGTAGTGACTGTAAAAAATGGAGAAAAAAGCAAGTGGAAAGAAATGGAGAATTTCAGCAAAGATTGAAAACGTGACAGAGTAACGTGCTGCAGTGGACAAACCATCCAGTAACAAGAGTGACAAAATAACAAAACCCCATGAACCCCTGTACTGGGTTCCCTTTTTCTCCTTTAGATGATATAAATAAAAGAAACATCAGCTTTCCTACCATTTAACCCTGAAATGTGGAAGAATAAATAGTTCAGAGGCCAGGGACTGTACCTAAGAATCCTGATTACTTCCATTGTTTTGTCACAGGCTTCTATATAGAAATTCAGTTCATTTCCTTGTGCTCCAGTCCAGCAGGAGCCAAGTGACAGAGTTGCTTCTTTACCTCCCAAGAACCTGAAAATACTCGTGTTATGAACTGTGGAGCCGATTCATGTGGACAAGCACCAAAGTGTGTTTGGCAGTACCATGATATTAGTCCCTTGCTATTTGCTTGCAACTTCTTGGTCTAGGTGAACAAAACAAGAGAAGGGAAGAATATTTTGGAAGGAAGATGCTGGGACATATCATCTTGAATTACTGTCATTGTCACTACAGGAAAAAGGTGGGGTTTTTTCCCCATCAGCTCCGTGCAGGCATTCAGACTGGACTCACTGATTCCTAAAGGCTGTGTTTTATTGTAAATTAATATTTCACCTGTAACTCTCTGCCATGTAATGTGAATTAACACTAGCCCTCAGTGACTCTACTTTTAGTTATACTCTCTAGGGTTTAGTGGGTTATAGGATTAAAGAGTCGAATTCAACTAAGTGAAGAAAAGGAGAGTGAGAAATCATACTTTTACTGAAAAATATTTATACAGCTGCATGTTTTTACTTCTTTTACAGTAAACATTGTTTTATTCATGCTTATTATATTTTCCTGAGTAATATTCATACAATGCAAGGCATATCCCTTCTCTTTTGTGTTTAATTATATTTGTATTTTTTGTTTACTGATGGCAAATATTTTCTTAGATGAAAGTAGATAAAAGGCATAGATTAATTCCTATCGTGGAAGATAGAAAAAATGTGTGTTAGCAACAATCTGCTGTTTTTGAAAAACTGGGGCAAGCAAGAACTTGCTACTTTCTGGTTACACTTACTACTGTTACTGTACAAGAATGCAGTATGGCAAACAGATCTATCTTGGCCTCCAGAGCTGAAAGGAGGTCAGACTGGGAGAGGAAAGGTTACACTGCCCTCAGTAAGAGTCACTGATGACCAGAAATACAGCCTGGAATCCTGGGGTGGTCATCAAGTATCTTTGGTTTAAGCAATCTGCAGAGTCAACAATCTTTCTAATAAATGTTGTTGTGAAATACAGTGTTCATGCCATAAGAAAGTCGATCTTTTTACAGATTTTGAAAATCTTGGCTATTGCAGCTTCTCTTTGATATTTTGACCTCTTAAATCTGTTAGGCTTTGTGAAAATGTTACATTGGGAGCAAGCTCTCGGTTTATGCCCATCTTTATTATCTCTGAGACAATACTAACTTCTGTTGTGTTTTCACACCTGCTGCCTTTGCAGCTGTGAAGACTTGAGTACCTTTCTTGGTTTTATGCAGTGCAAAATAAGGGAGAATTTCTTTTGCATCAGTAAGGAATCATTGCTCTAGAATCTTAGGTATTGCTCCCAATATTTTAAAGAGTTGCAGTAAAAACATGGGATGCTGAAGTACCATTAATAGGTACAGGAATTCATTTGCCAGTCAAATGTGTTAATTCATCTGAGGGACCAGATGTAGCATTTGTGTCATCAGGTACAATATGTTGCAGTTATGAAGCAGTGGAAAGAAATCTGGTGACAAATAAAACCAGAAGGTTTGTTCGGAAGATCACTAGTCCATACCACATATGGGATGGTATCACTAGCTATCAATAAATACTTTGTTGTTAAGGTTCTTGTAGTCAGCCCCATGCAGAGCTATGTTCATATACAGGTGGTAGCTCATTAACTTTCAGGAAATTTTTATAGATTCTCTGCTATTGTACATTTGCTTTTCATATTTATAATTTCTATTCATTTTTCAAAATCTTGACACTTGAACTATTAAAGTGTATTAGCCATACAAACATCATTGTTGTAGCATATTTGACTTTAATGGACATGTTATGGCATGTAAGGCCCTTATACACCTGTAATTTGCTTTGTTATATAAAGTTATCCTGTACAGTCAGTTCAGTATACATTTTTTAAGGCAAGATTCCTGCTTCAATGAATCCAGTGGCAAACTCTCACTAAATATAAGTTTTCTCCAATTTAAAGTTCAGAAATTATCTCAAGAGTTTAATAATACTGAATATCATGCCAAAGGTGTTTTGTTGAGGTGGGCTACAGTTTGGTAGGGTTTTATGGGTCCCAGAACACATTCCTACTGTTGGCCAATTGCCTGCTTACCAGTTACTGTTATTTTAAATAGGAAGCCCCAGAAATTGGCCAGCTTCAGGTTCTGTGTTTGTCATTCAGGTGTAGATGTGCTTCAGCATCTAGGCTGCAAAGCAGTCTTGAAATACGCTTCTTGCTTTACACATTTTAGACTATAGTTTGTATTTCATTAGATGTGATCTGAAATAGCCAGAGAGGGGAAAAAATAATTCCCTTTGATTTCTCCTTCCCCCCAGTATTACTGTTATTGATTGGTCCTTACTGGTGAATAATGACTTTCTTAAAGTGGAAGCAGATTACAAAGTCAAATCCAAGAGCATTCAGGCCAAATTCTGCTTTCATTGACACCAGTATAAATCCAGAGGCACTCAAATGGGTTACAGATTTACGCTGGTGTAACTGAGAGCAGAGTTTTGCCCTTAGTCTTTAACAACTCATTAGGGATAAATAGCCTTTTAGCTAATGAAAATGTAGCATTTTTGTTAACAGCTTCATAATGATATACACCAAGTGCTACATTGCCTTGATAATTGGAAAATTTACTTGCCTTTTTCCTTTGGTAAAACATGGACACTTTTGTAGTTGTTCCATAGTAAAATAATTGAGCCATAAAATCAAGACACCCAAAACATGCTCATGGCATTTAAGGACAAATGAATGCAACTATAAGCAACTAAAAAAGGCTGAAAACAGAACTGTGAGAAACCTGATGGAGTTGAATTCCCCGGTGCCAAATGAGGACATACACTTTTGCATGTGAGTTTTCAAAAACTCTTCCCCCACCCCCAAACGAAATTTTTTTGTGTCAGGAAACATGTTGTGAACCTTGAAAAGTGAATGACAATGTCAGGAGTGTGAATGTCAAGTTGGATTTTAGACTTTTGACTTTTCCTGAATCCTACCTCTTTTTTTTCCTACTGATCAATTTGATTCAACCATAACAGGTCCTGTGGAGAAACACCCTTTCCCATCTACACATACAATAGAAAGATTTTCAAGTGTGGCCTCAAACACCTCCTCAGTTTGATTCAGCAGGTCTGAAGACCTGTCCTATGAGATTTCTACATGGTAGTGCCAATATTGGAGGCAGTGTATTTTGTTTGCTTGGCTCTGGGATTGAAGTTTTCCATTCTCCAAACTCCTCTTACCTGTGGGGCTATTAACAAACCCCTCCTTGCTTAGTGTTATTCAATCTGTTCTCAGAAAATTCTTCCACTTAAATATGCATGATTAATATCTTCATTAATCCTTTATTAATGGGGAGCCAAGAGCAGTAACAACCAGCAGAGCAGGGGCTTCACCAGCCACAGCCATATTCAACAGTTCCTATGCACGGGGCACAGGACAGGTGCAAAGGCGGTGGCCAGGCCCAAGTAGGAATCTAGATCATGAGACACCATGGCAAGAGACAGGTCTGAGATCACACCAGGAAGTCAGTCTATAGGTCAGGATCAGTGGGTGCCACATGGGCCCACAGTGGTGGTGGCAGGGCCAAGGTCAAGTCAGGAAGTTAGTCTGCCGGTTGATCTCTGGATCAAGGAGCACCAAGGTTGGGAGAAGGCATGGCTGGTTACATTGGAAACCAGTGCTCCTCCAGCACACCTCAGAAAGGTGCATAAATAGAGTTTGTGGTCTCCTGGGAGTGGGTGAAAGCCCTAAGTGAGGCTGGTCAGGGTCATTAAGGATTTTAGTGCCCTCAGAACTCTGACAGTCTGGCAGATATATAATACGGTCTCAGCCAGGTTAGTACTAAATTCCACTAGGAAACAGTAAACCTGTACATGGTGGCGTACCATGGTTCAATAAATCTGTAATAGGAGTTTTAAACTCTCAAATGTGATTCAGAAGTTGTGCTTTGGTTCCCCAAGTTGTCCCAAACAGCACACAGAACTGTTGGATGGGTTCCGGTGCTCAAGCCCTATCTAGATGAAATCACATCGCCTTCGTGTTGCTTTGATTTCCCCCCTGTTGTGTCCTTTTTCTTGGAACTTCTTTGCTTTGAGGATTATTTCTTGCTGTGTATTTGGAGTGCTTAGTCAAAAGTTTTACCTGAAACTACTAGGTGCTTCTGCACTATAATTCATAATTTGATAATGTTCTGGAGAAAACTTGACTAATGTGTTTCTGTAGGGAAAAGAGTTTCTGTTGCTTTGATTTATTGGCTGTTCCAATTACTTCTTCTGTATGTTTGTTTAGGTCTGAGTAATTGATGTCTGAGTATTCACAGTGGAGTCAAACCTTGTGTTTGGTCTTTAGACCAAGTACAATTAATAGACCATTTGATTGTGGAACACTTCCAAATATTTAAGGAATGTAGCAGTTAAATGAAATATGCACACTTGTTTGCATGTCCATAGGACTAGGTGAGTGAGTGCACGTTACATTAACTACCTTAAAAGCAGTTTTTAACCAAATATTTAATACTCACCTTTGGCAGCAGAACTGATACTGAAACACTGAGGACGCTTTGCATGTTTTTCCTGGGCTTTTCAGTCTTTGCAAGTTTCACTTTCCCTTTGTTGCCATATTATTAAGTATGGAGACAGATAACTCAAAAAGCAGAAGAGTGATTTTGCTGTCCATTTCTCAAAATCTGCTTATTAGGTTAAAGTCAAACATTTCTGCTTTCTATTGTATTTACAAAAGCAATAGTAATAAATATTGACAAAGCTGAACAGCCTCTGGGAAAGAGCAGCCTAGAATTGCTATGCAAACATGCTTTAAAAATTACCTACAAACAATGCTGCTGTATTAAAATAATAATCCAAATGAGGGTACTTGCTTGAATACTACTTGTTTTGCTTCCCTTTACATCAAGGAATAATGACGGATCTTGTGCTAGTTTTGAATGAAAATATCAATTGGGGAGTGGATTTACATAATAAAATTAATAGAGCATAGAAAGCTTTCAGCATCGCTTTCTGGTTTTCCTCTGCGTGTCACAGAAGTTATATTTAAAAAGACAGATGATTGCAAGTTTGTTTAGGAAAACAAATCCTCTGGGCTGTATGTATGAGATCTTTACATATGACAGCTGGCCTAACTCACAAAACACTCAGGTTTTTCTTCCTCTATTCCTATGAAGAAAATCTGTAATTGTGCAGGGTGCCCTTTTGGGGCAAAATGTTATCATTTACCCACTTTTTCATATTTAGTAGCACAATTCTCTCCATGTAGAGATGCCCTTCTTAGTTATACTCTCTGGAGTACACCAACTGAAGAGGAGATGGAATCAGATATCCATAATCCAGTCCAACACAGAATTATATTCCTTTGCATTTACAAAGGGAATATTTTCAGAAAAATAAATTACCATCTTTATCATTAGCCACTAGTTTATCATTTAATACTTACCTATGTCTGGCCTTTCTGTTGCAGTAGAGGAAACCGATCAGTGTCTTTTTGCAGCAGTACAAGCCAAGAAATCTTCTTCCAGAGTCTGATGGGAAAGGGGCTGGTTTTAGAATTGAAGGGCCTAACTCTGTAAAGTCTGCTTTCTCATGGAGCACAAAGATCCAGATTCATTACTTCCTCTCAGAGCTGCAACCATTCATCTTTACAGTAATAACACTTGAAATGTTTTTACTACCTATTTTCATACCCAGAAATCTGTGACTCTCCATAAAATGGAAAGGTCTGTTTTGTTGAGCCAACTGGATGAACAGTGAACTGGCTAAGCCTTAGGAGAGAAAAGCCAAGTCCTAGACAGACACCTTAGTTTGCTCACCCCTGCATCGCACTCCTTCTGGAGAAAGTCTGGTCCTGTAGTCAAAATCTGTATTCATGCCTGATGACTGTTTTATGCTCTCCTTCATTTATTATCTTCTTTCATGGCAATGCTGCCATTTTTGGATTGGTGTTGAGTTGCTGTCAGTGGCTTGCTTCTGGCTCTCCAGATGGGGATATTAGGTGAGCTTTCTGCACTCATTTGAGACTGAGCCTCTCTAGTTAGCAGTCAAGTCACTGTCTGCTTTATGAACCCTGTTTTATGGCTTCTAAGAATTCAGTTTGAGCTAAGACCAAAGAGGAATTTACAAATTTTGAGGTAGAGACAAGTTTGCAATTAGCTACTAATGGAAACTTCATGGTGCCCTGAGGGTGAGGAATCAAGCAAGGTTCAAGTTAAAAAAATATTGTTTCAGAGCTTGTAGAAGAGTAAAAAGGTGGATTTCTAGATCTCATTCTCTTTTGTGATAAATCAGACAGGCAATTTCTGGTTGGCTCCCATTGTTTCCAGTCATGTCAATAAGGACCTACTTAATACTCAAATCTGTTGAGTTATTTTTACATATAAATTCAATTTCCTAGCAACAATACTTTCCAGCCACCTCATTTGAGGATGAGTATTTCATAGGTAGTAAAACTCAGTTGGTCTCATTATACAATTCAAGGTGTGTCAAGCAGACAATTGCCTATAAACATGCTGCCTGATGGGTGTTAATGCTTCATTATATTTACTGTTTTCTTTTCATGGCTTCAGGTAGCACGACAAACTTTTTCCCCAGGAGGAAAATTTGGAAAATCTTTTGCTTTTTCTTGGCAGAGTGTTCTCCCTAGTCTGGCAGTTAATGTGCCTCAGATATTTTCTAAAAATTGAAGAGAATATCCTCAACTTCACAGTTTGGCTAGAGGTTTTATTGTGTAAGAAAGACGTCTGGTTTGTTGTTTATGTGAGAAAAAGTATCTTTACAGAAACGCATAATTTATGCCAAAGTGTTTTAACTTGTATGCTTAAATTAGGCCCCTAACTCTGCTTAATTTCCCAAATAATGTCCCAGTTTACATCAGCACTTAAATGTGCTGAAGTGTTTTCATGAAAAGACAAGTGATTTTACAGTTGTTCATAAATGAGGTGATTATCAAAGTTCTTAAGTAGATCAGCCCTTTAGAAGCCAGAGATTCTCTGCTAAAAAAGTCCCCTACTTATCTGGCTGGATTGGGGAGTTGGAGCCAATGGTCTCTTGAGGTTCCTTCCAGCCCCTATGATTCTATGATTTGAATTTAGATGTCTGTCTTAAGACATCCATGGCTGAACATTTTGGCTATCATGTTTTCAGTGCTTACCTGTGACAGTTTAAATTATTATATTTACTAATACAAAAAAAAGCAAACAACCAAAACTTGACTGCTTCCCCGCTCTGCAGTCATTACTAAGAGGTTCAGTCTGTCTGTATTTATTTGGAAATTAAAAGATTACCCTAGTAGATGAAAATAAGAAAGGTCATACATTTTATTCCTGTTTAAAGGGCCCACCTCATTCTATCTGGCTATTGTAAGTAGTAATAAGAATACAAATGTTGCTGTCCAGTTTACTTGACCTTTTGCAACATGGAACATTTACAGGATTTGAGCAAACTGAGGCAGGCTGCTATATGAGAGATTCATATAATGACAGACTTTTAGTGGTTTTGACATTTTGTGGTCAGGGCCTTGCATCCAGGATGCAGGTACTGTCACTCAGAACATCATGGAACCCTGAGATACCCTCTGCTAATTTCTATGAGCAGGAATTGTAGGCTTTTACATCACTTCCATCTTATACGTTTTTTATCTTACACTTTTGTAACAGTAATTCGATGGCTGGTTTTCATGGACCGCTGTGTTCCTTGGGAAAACAGGGCTACGAAGGATTTCCAGAGCCCCTGACTCCTGCCTGTTTCTGGCTTTGGCAAGTATGTGTTATAACCCCATTCACAAATAGGTTGTCTTGCCTCCACTGTAAGTCTTCCAGAGACTTCTTGTGATTACAAATCACCTAACTATCTTACTAATTTTGCTGGTGGCTGATTTATACCAGTAGTTTTTTGGCTGATGATGCCCTTTCATTTCTTGCTTGCTGATAATGCCCTTTTGCTTCACGCTCCCTCCTTGAGGTATTTTGTCTTCCTGAGGTATTTAGAAAAAGCATTTGTATCACTTTCACTATTTTATAAGGTGCTTTTGGATCTATCTCCCTAGCAAATCTATCCAACTGGTCTATCTCTTCTTCTCAGCTGTGATCTATAGTCATCTGGGCTGCCCCGTACCCTGTCTTTTCATCTGCTCCTTTCCAGCAGGACTTTATTGTGAGACAGATCATATAATCTAAACCTCATCTGGTCACTTTCTCCCAAAGCTTAAATAATTGAAATGTCAATAACGTACCATTTAAAATCTATTCTACTTAATCTCCCAGAGTGGTGTGTTGGCAGATTGTGAATGTCACACTACTGATGAGCAAAGGACTTGGATAACTATGAGCTTCTAATCAAGAAATTAATCTAAAATTGTATATCTGCGTAAGAAATGCTGGCACAGAAGGGTGAAGTACTCACTAAAAGCACTTGGGCCCAAAGTGATTACTAAAGAAATTCAGGGCATTGGGGACTCTAGAGTACAGGTCTCTGCAATGATTCAGCCCTTGTAATCTGATGTTTCCCTGCTGCAGGGCTCCCTAATAGAGGCAGTGTTGCAGCATCCTCCGCTAGTTTTTCCTCACTGAGCTGATTTCAGGAGCAACAGGGACACCCAGGACTTACCCCACTTGCTCAAAATTGTCCGTTCAGATTGAGCTGGCTGCACTGTTGTCAGTGTGCTCTCCCATGTGTATGCTAGTTCTCTTGATGAACCTTCAAAGTAACAAGTCTTGAAGCCGTGGATATTCACATCTCTCAGCATTAGAGTTTCAAGGTATCTGCAAATTCAGATGGACACCACTATACCAGTAGCACTTCGAATATATGATCAGGATCTTATTTTCAGTTGTAAAAGATATTAGATTCCAGCCAGACACTCAGTAATGCTGTTCTAGGACTTTACAGTTTATTCTAGTGATTTGAATAATGACTAGAATAACAGTTTATTCTAACCATTTGAACTGCACATCAGTGTGGTAACTGAGAATTTATTAATATGCCTTACAGCTTACACATTGCATTTCAAAGAGACTTTCAGACAGTAGGTAATTAATAGCCTGATGCCACTGATCTGTCTATAAACTTCAGTTCCTGTCACAGACCTTATTTCTTGTGAAGTGCACTTATGATGGCTGAGATCTAAAGCACAGCTTTGCAGTTCTCAGATGTCTCTGTGGGTAAATGGAAGACTTTGACTGTGGTCTCATGAAAGCTGGACCAGGGTGCCCAAGCTTCAAGACATTATCCTCTCTCTAGCCAGTAAGCAAAGGGAATGCTCTTTAGTAGTTTTACTGTTTTGAGCGATACCTGTGATAAGCAGTTTATTCCTCATTGCCTGAAGAGTGGCAAGATCCTACCACAAGAGCTGTCCAAACCTAGCATGGGACAGTGAAGGTGCTACTTGGAAACTGAGTCTTCAAAGGCCCAACTAGGGATGCTAACTCTTCCTTTTTTGCAAGTAGTCTTCAACACAGAAGTTTTGGCATGCTGAAGACTGTCCTAAAACCACGCTGCTGTCTTTTCTGTAGCAGGACTAAATTTTGGGGTACAGAGTAAGGAGAGGCACTGCAGGACTAAATTTTGGGGTACAGAGTAAGGAGAGGCACTGCCTGTGCCAGAAGGCAGAGTGATACAAATGGGTTGTGGTAGAAAGGTACCTTGTTCTGGGAGTCAGAATCTTTCTAAGATACAGCAGCAAAGTGAGAATAGGCTCAGTCAATATGTGGGTGAGAGATCTCTCCTGACACTTAGGAGTTCCTGGCATTGATAGTTTGCACTCAAAGGGTGAGATTCAGTCCTAGTATTTTAATTCAGTTTATTATTTTCAAGTTGTTTCAGGATCTACCTGCAGAGGTTAAGTCCTGCCAGTGCAGTCCACAGGCTTTCTGATGACCTTGACATCTGAATGTGGGTTATCCTTTCCTTGCTTAAATATTTCCTTTGGGGGTCTGGTCCTTCCCTTTACTGAATACTTGAAAAATATTCATGTTTAAAGATAAGTAATCTACCAAAGATCACACAGTAAAGCTGTAGAAGAGTCAGGAATGGTAAACTGGAGTCCTTGCCTAGCAGCAAGATTCACTTTACTGGTTCCCTAAAATACTGTAAATAAGTAAACCAAGTCAACTTATTATCTGTTAATGAAAAAGCATTATAAAAACCCAGTTTAAAGACATAGTTTGCAGGTACCTTTCACTATCATAGATGAGATTTTAAAAAATCTTTTTAAAATGTTGGGAAATAGCTTTGCACACTCGATTTCTTAAGTGCAGGAGGAAATGTCATTCTTACCGGCTCGTGCTTTTTCATCTGATTATTGCTAATGCAAATTGCCAGTAGGGAATGCATAAATCTGCACTGCAGTTCTTGAAATTGGTGCAAACAGTAAATTTTTTTGCAAATATATCTATCCACTTCAGTCCTGCAATGCAGAATGCTACTTTCATACTGAAAGACTTTGAGAGTCATTGGGTTGTCACAGACGGAAAATCAAAATGTTGTTTCTTAAAAATCATGGAATCATTTTTTATTTTGCTTGGTTCTCACTGAGTGTGTGAGAATAGAATTTAATCTTCATACATGGTTTGGGAAGGTGGAACTTGTACTTGGGGGGGAAAGTTTCACTCCTGATCGAAGAGGGTAAAGACAAAGCACTCAGCAAGAACATTTAACAGTGGCTCATTTTGCTCCACTCCTGTAGCAGGAGACAATTAGAAGAGAATAGAATGTGGGGGAAGGGAGAAAACCCCAACACTATAGAATTATTGAGCTGAACAATATCCTCTCTTGCATTTCAGAGAGAGGATTGGAGAGAAGTTGACATTTTAATATTTTCTAAATTACTCTGCAACATGTTTTCTGATGAATCTAATCTGGCGCCTCTTCCAAATTGATATTTCATCCAAGAATGTTTGGGCAAATATGTTATTAAGCCGGCAATTTAGATTTAGCAAGTTTTATATTTCAGTACATTTTTTAAAAGACAGCTTAATTTCCAGAGTTAAAGGAATAGGGCTCATTATTTCCCATGCATAGAGGTAAATTGTTTTACTAGCAAAGCTCTATATTGATTTTCATCCTGCATCTCAATATTGAACGTTGTTTACACTAAAAGATTCAAGAGGGAGGGAGAGTGGGTGCTCAGGAGGCAAAATATAGATGAAAAGAACTTTTTGATTGTGGGACAAGCATTCCTACACTGACATCTCTGACAGTGACTCACAGTTGTGGTCACTGTTGGAAAGTCAATAAAAAATTGAGTACAATGGTTCGTCCCAACTCTTCTTGATAATTCTTGGTAAGTAACGAAACCACCAGCTCTTCAGATTTCATCTGAAACCTTTACACTTCATCATGTGGGCCTTGTTTTCTGGGCCACTTTGAGAAAGCTCCTGATTAAATAAAAGTGAATTACATAAAACCTTCCCATCTATACACTTCAGATGACTTTGATGAAGACAAGAAATCTCCCTTCAAAAGTAACTTAACTGTCAATATTCATCCCCTCATTCATTACAATAAACTATCAGGTGACCTTCAACAGATCACACATCTTGTCTCTTGGCCAGGTCTGTTTTGCAATAATTCTGGTATTAGCAGCATATTTTGTAATCTTAAGCAACCTATTCAAACCTGTGAGCGAGCTGCATGGCTGCTGGAAAATGTCAGGAAATGGGTGAATACTTCTTCCTGGTAATTTAGAAATTTTGGTGAATAATCAAGTCATAATGAATGTTGGAGTCTGTTGCTTTTGATTGAGATTTAAAATAAGCTATGCCTGCTAGAATATATACTGCTCTACTTCTTATAAATCACAACTTTAGTATTCATTTATAAACACCTCTTTGCATATGCTGAGAAAATTTACTTGTAAATAGCAGATATAATTCATCCCCATTACAGTATCACCAGCTTTATTTTAAATTAAGTTTTGAATCTGGGCTTAAACTCATTCAGATAATTTCTCTGCAGAAATGATTTTGGCCTCTGCTGTTCACAGTTAGCCAGCTACACTGCCTTCCAAGTGTTGCTGATGACATAAGAAGTAGAAACATGCCCTTTTCTTTTCTCTGTCTTCCAATACCTTAAGTTACTTGGCATTTGACAAACTGCTGTGATTTGGTTCTTTGGGGCAGCTGCTGAAATGGTCAGGTCAGAAGGGAAGGGACCCTTGGATACGCAGGGGACTTTTACAGACGTTGGCTCGGTGGCTTTTGTATCTCAGTGGCTGGTAGCTGGCTCGGGGACTGTAAAAATGATAGGTTCTATAATGTCTGATTTAGGGTTATCAACATGCTGGCTGTGTAGAGTCTTTTATAGCATTTGCTTGTCAAGGGGAGTTTGAAACCCATCAGCTGACAAGGGGGGAAAATATATCTTAAAAATTGCTGAAAGTTCTTCAAATCAATCCGCTTTGCACCATTTTAGCTTGTTACTAGAAAAGATGTCCTTGTTTAATTACAGAGCAAGCTAAATTTTTCAAAGGCCTGCCCATTCAGTGCTCACTTGACATGTCTACATTTGATGGAAGAGAACTAGGAATTTATTAGGCATCCACAACCAGAGTGGGCTGAAGGATTTTCTCCGACAGTGGAGTGAGCTCAGCACCACATAACATCAGGTTTTGTGTATCCAGAGTCAAACATGTTTACTATTACAAAGCAATTAGTTATTTAATTAGTGACAGAACAAAGCAGAAAGCTTTTAAATGCATCCACAGCGTATTAATCTTTTCTTCCCTCTCTTCACTCTTTTGTCTTTGAGCCAGACACGCTGTATGTCTTCCTCGTCTGGTGCGTACCCTTTATTTATATTGTAGTCCTAACACTGTTAATCTGCTCAATAATTTATAAGACAGCTGACCTCAACATTAGGTGAGCTATTGAACAAACATCAGGGAGTGTTAAATTCAGTTTAGGCACTGTAGTCTGAAAACCTCTCAGAGTCCAAAGGCTGCACTAAGCGCACAGAATGCAGGGAGGGTATACGCATACCTGGCCTTCTGCACATCCTTGTCTTCTGTCATTTCCCTCCTGATAAATATTTAAATCACAGGCTTAGGTGGGTGGACCACTTTTTGTCCTATTGTCTCCTCTTTCACTTCTGTGGCTAAAGGTATAATCTTCGCACACAAACCCTGTTTAAGTACTCTGTTACTAAGGAAACAAACTTGTCAAGCATGGACCATGTGGGAATAGTGGTGATTTATTTAGAAAAGGAAAGGTTTGTCATTTTAAGCTCACTAGTACAAAATTGCTTTTTGATTACCTTCAAGCTTATTGCATTGTCATGTCACAATAAACTATGGGAACAAGTGGAAAGGTTAATAATTGTGGGCTTTGTCCCTGTCAGTTATTCGGAAAAAGATCATACAGGAGACCTGCACCCTTAGCTCAAAGGGACCAAATTTCAGGTGCAGGATCCTGGAACCCATTGTTGTTGTTGTTGTTGTTGTCTCCTCATTTCCTGGCTGCCTCCAAAGGCAGTATGGCTGAGGTGCTCAGATTTGCCACCCAGCTACAAGGATGGACTCTGTGATCTGCTGCTAAGGGCAGGCAAGCTTATTTACATGTATTTTTCAAAGTGGGGTAAGGAGAAGGATCTGAGTGGGACAGGAGGAAGACCAGGAGATATGACAGTGCTTTGTAAGGTCTAAACTGTTACACATTTTCTGAGACCCATCACTGAAAGTTCCTTGTCTATTAGGAAATGGGAGGATTTTTATTTTGTTTTATTTTATTTTATTTTATTTTATTTTATTTTATTTTATTTTATTTTTTCAGCAAGTCAGTTTAGATCCTGATAATCCTATGGAAAAATGTTCTAAATAACTTCAGTGTACTTCCAGCAAGTTCTAATATGCTTTTAGTCAGGATAAATGAAGTCCAGAACTTTCCCCTGTAGAAAATGGATCACTTTCTTGCTCATGGATGTGTTCATCAGGAAATAATTGTTCAGCTGCAAGCTGAATGCTTAAAGAGTTGAATTATTTGAGAAAGAATAGAATGAGAGGTTCAAATGCCTGTTGAGTTTGGGGGTACTCAAAGGAATGATTAGCATTAACAAATTGCCCAAAAACCTTCTGTATTTTCACAGTATGATAGACATTTAGCATTATGGAACTTTTGAAGTGGCAGTTATTAGAGCATATTTGTTTTTATGGTAAAGTTTTGAAGAGAAACCCATAACTGTTAATAGAGAATACTTTTGAAAGTGAATAGGTTTTTGGGTTTTTTAGTGTGAAATGATGACTCCATCTGAAATTCTTATTCAAGTCACTTTAAGTATATCGGAAATCTAAATGAAATGTTTCCCAGGGCTGAAAGGGAATTTATTTCCATGTACACTTCACATTTTGACTTTCTGTTCTTATCTGGATTGGCAAAACAAAAACCTCTGGAAGAAAAATACTTCCCTTGTACTTCTTGGAGATCTTGCCACTTTCTCTCAGTAACAGCAGTCTCTCCTCCTTTCCAAAAAACCCTGAAGGCTGATTGGAAAAGGAAAATAAAATCCTTGCTAATATCCATCTACTGTCTTTTCCCATGTGAGATTACTTGCCTCACATTTTGCTAGAAAATGAATAATACAGTAGTAAAGGATGCAGCATAAAGTATTCATGGCAAATTAAAACTCATCTCGAGGACAATTTCGATAATGGGGACATGGGCCACACCTGTTCTATCCTTCACTGGAGTGAACTTGAGGAATTATTTATCAGTGTAAGTTATTTTCATTAGCTACAAATAGGAATGAAGGAGAAATTAATCACAACATAACAAGAGTTTTATGTTGCAATTATGACCAATTTGGTATTATTTGCTGCATTAGAGTCAGGTTAGGTAGGGCTTATAGTTAATGAGTGGGTTCATACTGTGGTACTGTGGAATCTGTATTGAGACATTATATCAGAACTTATTTAATTGAATGCACCAGGGCTTGGTCAGTAGTTCTTATGCAGACATTAGCATATCTCATTTGTAATTTGGGAAGAAGTATTCCAGGGTGTTCTGTAGTATATCAGTTGCCCTGTTCTGCAGCCCCTAACCTAGGATCCAGATGTCTAAAAAAGGGCTTTACAGTTATGGTCATTTAACTCAATCTTTTGAACTTCTGTATGTGTCTGTTGTGGCACCAGACTCCACATTGAAGCCCCTGAGTGATGGGCTTTTTTGCTGCTTGGGAACTATTGTTCTGAAAGCTAATTTAGAACTAATGTTCTATTCAGAACTATTGTTCTGAAATCTGATTTTCAGATTTCTCTGAACAGAGGAAAGGAAAAATGATTTTAAAACAATTGTCAGGTTAGCCAAATGATTTACAGTGTTTAAACTGGAACATAGATAAATTTGTTCTTGAAAATGCAATTTTGAAATTAAAATTTAAAAATGTCATTTTGATGAGTATGATTAGTACAATCCAGGAGTTAATCCTCGACCTCAGTGGTTGTGACATCCTTGCAGTATGAGAAGAACAACAGAGCCAAAAAGGGACGTGGGGACTTTGTGGAGTGAGTTTCTGTCTCCTATTGCTTCACACTGTAGCTGAACACCAATAAATTTCTTATTTACATATTCTGAAAGTATGGTTGACATCTATCACAGTGGTAAGAGTCTGTCATGCTCTTCCAAGGGGTGGAGCCTTTATTGCTAGCAGGAATCATCTTCCTAGCTCGAGCACATGCAGTTTTTCCATAGGCCTCTTTACTACACATGCAGGGAGAAAAAGCATTCTGTTCCCTCAGGAAGTGGCTAAAATAGTTCTGGGACTGAGAAGCCATCTTCAGAAATGTTGCTGTTACAAGAAGAATTTCTGCGGTGGCTCTCCTCTCCTTCTGGAGATAATACCTTTTTCCCATTTTTTTCCTATTTCCAAGGATGTGTACCTGACTTTCCTGCACAGCCATGGGCAAACAATACAATCACCCTTTCCCAGGCTTCTGGTCAGGCCAGGATGTTTGAATGTGGGGCCATTCAGTTCTACACCAAGAACTTTAAATGGAAACCTGAGTCTTTCATTAGTTCACCCTCTATTCTGTCTAGAGGTGACTCCATCTTTCAGAGAGGGGGGTGTCTTTAGCCCTTGGCCATGCTCCCACAGCCTGGGAAGAACCGCTCAACTGTAATATGAGCTTCCATTTAGAACAATTTCTAATCAAAAGGCACTGTAGGTTTGTTAGAGGGATACTGATGACTGAATTATTAAGGAACTTGAGATTTTGTTTGTGGTTTTGTTTATTCTAAATGCTTTTCTGTATATTTTTAGATTGGCATATAGATGTTAAATGCACTGTGGCAATCAAATGCTAAATCTTCTAACTTTCCTTTGCAATGCCCTGACAGGGATGATGAGGAGTAAAAAAGCTCTCACTGCCATGGTTGCAGGCCATACTATAAAAGCAGCCTTGCCACTGGGGCCAGTTATCAGTCTGCCTGCCCTTCAGTCTGTTAAATCAATACTGGTGTAAATACCTTTTCCCAGGAGATGAACACAAGACACTGCCTTGTTCACTGCTGGAAGTAGTGCCAGTGAGCCATGGCAGCACGGTGAGGATGCTGGCCTTCAGAAAAAGTCCCCAAAACCAAGATTCTTGAGCCATTTATCCATTTTCACCAAAGAAATAGTATTTTGCACTTCCATACGTAACGAGCGTAGCATCTGCCTGCATTAAAAGCCAGAGCACATTTCAATAGAAGAACATAATAAAAAGCATTAATATTCCTCACTTTGATGGAGGAAGAAACTCCTGTTTTTAATCTTTTTGTGACAGTGCCATTGATTTCTTCACTGTGGTGTGGGGCTGGCATTGCTCCTGACTTCGCCTGTATTGCCTGCAGCTCCCACTGCTCTAATCTTTTCAGGTTACTTTGCAGCTTGATTAGGTCCTGCTGTGTGTGTGTTAGACCTCCTCAGCAGAGCTGTCACCTCTACATTTGATCACAGTTGAATTCCAGCTGTAAGAAACACCCAACAAAGTCACATCATGTAGGGAACAGAGTTGTTTGGGTTTCTGTCGCTATGGCTACTATGTCTAAAAAAAAAAAAAAGCCTTGGGAAACCCTGGCTGGAGTTTAGTGGGCTGTGACATTGCTTAAAAGTGACTACATTGTAAGGACTCAGGTAGGTATCTGAACCCCTGGTGATCCCATCAGCTTTAGGCTGAGAGTCACTGTTGAAAGGGGCAAGTGTCCAAATCTGAGAATTCTGTAAGTTTCACATATTTACATTTAATTCATTATGTGTTAAAAAGGAAAGGGCAACAGTTTCTACTGGTAATTTCCTGCCTTATTTTCAGTAGCATCTCTTTAATATGGGACCAAGGACATGCACTGTTTTCAGACCTGTCCTTAAGGTCTTAATTCACCTTTTTGGATTCCCTCTGGAGGCAGAGGAGGAAACAGAATATATGTAGAATGATCCATCTCACTCATTTTAAGACTGTGAAGTCTTCTGGGGAGGAGCCTATTCTCTTTTCACTAAGTATGGTGAAAGCCTAGACAACTACTGGATCATCTGCTGAAGGTAGTTTAAAAATGTTAGGTGAGGTAAACCCCACACAGGTGCCCATGCTAACTGGCTGGTCAGCAGTTCACTGCCAGGGGCCAAATCCTGCCCCATGTTGTTAGGTACATGCCTTGCTCAGAGGGACAGCATGTGGCTTTAGTACCTGCTTTTCAGTTCCCTCTCTGACAGGAATAATGTCATTTGCACCCAGTCATAGAATCATAGAATCATAGAATCATAGAATCATAGAATCATAGAATCATAGAATGGTCTGGGTTGGAAGGGACCCCAGGGATCATAGAGCTCCAACCCCCCTGCCACAGGCAGGGCCACCAACCTCCAGGCCTGGAGCTACACAAGGTTGCCCAGGGCCCCATCCAACCTGGCCTTGAACACCCCCAGGGACGGGGCATCCACTACTTCTCTGGGCAGCCTGTTCCAGCACCTCAGCACTCTTTCTGTAAAAAACTTCCCCCTAATATCTAATCTAAACCTTCCTTAAATCAGTTTAGTTTAACAGTCAAAGATTAATTTTTCTTCTGTAATCTCATAGTTAAGTTCCTTGTTCATGCAGTACAGCTCTGTGCTCGAACCTTGTATCTTTTTAGAAGCCGATTCAACATCACATTACGTAAAAAAAATCACAGGAAATATAGTTGGAAGCAACCATGAAAGCCCTTTTTCCTGCTCCAAGAAAAGACTAACTATACCTAGGATTATACAGATGCTATCAGCCAAGTAAGAAGTTAGAATACTGTCACTGCTCAGGGTCTTGAATAACGCAATCATACAAAAGCGTCATGACTGAATACCCATGGGAGGCTGGCTGGGAGCTCAGCTGGGCTCCATAGGACTATAGCTTTCCTTCTGCTTTAAAAACATATGTTCTTTTCAAGTTTCTCTGCTTTTCAGAGCTATAAATTACTTTTTGGGCCTTTCTAACATTAAAATTGTTACCTGAAGACCAGAAATGATTTACTGAAGAATAAAAAAGTCCATCTTCATGAAGTGAGCCTCTGTAAATATCTTAGATGTAATTTCATAAAGGTAGATGGCATCATTTCAATTTTTCTCTGCTCAAGTGGCAGTAGGCCCAGCAGAGAGAACAAAAGGGAGGAGATAGGATGTCTTACAAATACATCCAATTAACTTTCTATCCATGAATTCATTGTATTTTATTTACCTAGACATAAACCAGATTCTAGATAATCAAACCTTTAGCTTGCTGCACTATATTCAGTTATTCTCATCAAGTTGTTTTGTGGGAGGCACTGTGTACAGGAGCTTATTTTGCAACTCTTGTTTCCCTCCCAAGCCAAGCTAGAGTAAACAGAAAACGTGAGATGTTGCTGAAAGGTATTCTGTTAGGATTATTTGTCCTGCAGCATACGGTTGTCACTGCCATCCAGGGGACACCAGGGTACTTCAGAACCACAAACTTCATGCTAGGAGGCCGCTGTTAGGTTTGAATGTTCAGTAGCTTAAATATCTAGTATTTTTAAGTGTGTGTACAGAAGTTCTCAGGTGGGCACATGAGAAACACCAAGATGAAGTTCTGGGCTTCACTAGTGCTTTTTCTTTCTTTTTTAGTTGAATAATTTGTGTAAAGAGACTTTGGTTTAAAGAGCCATATTTGTGCCTTCTCCCTTAATGTGCACATTTAGTTCTACTTTAGGTAAGAGAGTTACCTTGGAGCTGAAATCAGAAACTTTTTTGGTTCTAAAATAATGTGCATGATGGGAGGAGGGGAGAAGGGCAAGGGCTAGGAGGACTGGCAGGGCTGGAAGTGGAGCAGTTCTGATACTTAGCTCTAAATCATATGTGATGGTCTGAATGGACAGATCATAAAGATCTTAATTTCCAGATAGGTTCATATAATGTCTTTTGTGATGACTCAGCTGATTAACAGGATCACATAGATCACACCGATCTGACTGCTATTTCATGAATATTTTCCCTGAGATTTTTAACCCTACTGCTGCTGAAGGTCAGTCTTGATTTTAATGAAACTTATAGTTTGCCAGAAGTCTTGAAACAGCTGTTACCTATTTCATAAGCCTCAAATTGTTCATAACTCCTCAGTCTCTCCTTGCCTACAATATTAGCCAATTTATTCTAAGTGGTACAGTTTTTCTTGGAAAACACACAGGGCATTCTCATGTTAGAAATTAACCATTTTCATGTTATTTTAATGTCTTCCCTATATTTCTCCTCTTTGAACACTGAGAAAAAGTCCTTTGCTATTTTATGACAAAGCAGTGAGCATTTCCTGTATGGTAAGTGGAGTCAGCACATAAATAAGCAGAGCAGTCTCATTAGTGTGTGTTGTCAACTGTCAGTAATGGCTGGCAGTTGCAGCCTTGTGTATTATAACCTACTTTATTCAGGAAGAGTAAGTTAGGATGCAAGGGCTATTCCCTGTGCTGCTTAAAAAGTGCCAGGACATCTTTAGCTTCCAGCTGGAAGAACCACCAGAGACTAGCAGGAGGAATCTTAGTTTAAACACCTCATTTGAAGGTCAGAACCTCTAACAGTGTAGCAGAAGTACATTGCAGTGTCAGCATTGGTTATGAGCCCAGAGCCTAATGTAGGGCTCAAAACCATGACCTCCTACACCAGAGGCAAGAATGTTACCAACTGAGCCCATCTGACATTAATTAAACCCTCATTAAAAAGGAGGGCTTTTTTCCTGGTTTGAAATGTGATTTCCTCTGCAAGGTTTTATCATGCATATTTTATTACGAATTTAGCATGTGGACTATAGACCCTGTTCTGATCTCTTGGAATCTCTGTATGTGGCATATGTTTCATGCAGATGGGAAATAGAAAAGAGAGAAAAATATACATATTCATTTGTTCTACTTTGTAAGATAGGTGGCTGTGTTATGACATTCAGGAGCAGCTTAAAGGGTGAAGTTTATTGTCTATTACCACATACTGATATGGGGAAATATTCCATGTAGTACTAATGAGGCATGAACTCAAACTCTGCAAGATTTAAGTTACATGTGAGTCCTTAGGATTATCCAGAGTTTGAATATCACCTGGCAGTGGAATCTGGGAAAAGTCCCAAGCCCTTTCTGTTTGTTCTCATGAGCTCCTCTGGGAAGTGCATTTACTTGCCAGCCTGTTTTACCTGCAGGATAACACACATTTTCCTTTATACCAGCCCAGTCTTACAGTAAGTACAGGAAAGCAGCAAGGCAGAGTTCAATGTCAAGAGTAGCTTCAATTTCTAACAATATCTAAATGATTTTTTGATATTACTGAGGCTCTTTCCACTCTGGTGCTGCGGGGATTGGTGGTGTCTGGCTGTTTGGATACTGTCTAGGAGCTTGGATGTTTGGGCTACTCTTAGTTTTGCCATTTATCACAGAATCACAGGGTTGGAAAAGACCTTTAAGATCATGAAGTCCAACCGTTCCTGTCCTATGCTAAACCATATCCCTATTTATCCTGCCTTTAATCCAATATCCCTCAGTAAGAAAGAAGAAAAAGTCTTTAAACAACTTCACAGCCACGTAGTGCTTCACCTCTTTCGAGTAAATCACAGAATCACAGAATTGTAGGGGTTGGAAGGGACCTCGAGAGCTCATCAGGTCCAACCCCCTGCCAAAGCAGCTCCCCAGCTCATATTACACAGGTCGGCGTTCAGACGAGACTTGAATATCTCCAGAGAAGGAGACTCCACCACCTCCCTGGGCAGCCTATTCCAGGGCTCTGTCACCCTCACTGTGAAAAAGTTCTTCCGCGTGTTGGTGTGGAACTTCCTGTGCTCCAGGTTACAGCCATTGCCCCTAGTTCTTGTCCCCACAGACACTGAAAAGGGGCTGGCCAATTCCCCCTGCATCCCATGCCTAAGATATTTAAAACCACGGTAGTTCCGAACTGAAGTGCTGCCTAACGGCGCTCCGTTCCCTCCTGCTTCAGCACGAAGTTATAGGTCGCTGAGGCTTTCAGACAACCACCATCTCCAGAGCTCTGAGCCGCGTGGATTCCTCCCAGCAGAGGACAGCACTTCCTCCAGCGGCGCTCATCGCTTCGCTGCTCAGCCAGGCGTGTGGGTGTGAAGCCAGCTTGTGTGCCTGTGGTGTTTTGGTGCCTACAGAAAGCACCCATCTTAACTACAAAAGCCATAAATAAACACACAAATAAATATCACCGTATCGGATAATACTCCTTGTAACAGCACTGACCTCATCAATCTGCCTTTCTTTTTGCTCAGATTTTTTTAACATATTCCTCCCTCCTAATCACAGCTTTTCAGTTCCAGTTACTTTTATATTTTCCTCCCTTTTAATGACATGCTTTGAATTCTTCCTTTCTGGCAGGCGACTTAGAGCCAAAACTCCGCTCCTGTCTCTTCTTCTGAGAAGACAAGATTCATCACTCAGGATTTCCTGACCCTCCGAGGAAAGAATCTGATCTTTCTTCCCAGCTCTGTGGGAATCCCTAATGCCAAGACACACTTCACTGGGAAATCAATATAAATAAAAAGCAGCGAAATGTCTTTGTTGTGAAGCAACCTCTTTGCATTGCTTGTGAGCTCATGCAGAGGGCACATCCCAATCGCCAGCCTAACTGAGCAAGTAGCAACACCATCGATTCAGAGTCCATCTTACTTCACATCCTCTCCTGCACATCGATTCACCCTTATTCCCCTTCTCAGCTTGTCCCCTTTGGTCAATTGATTAATCATCAATATTACTCACCAAAGGCAGCTACAATTAAACAGATATTAGATGACTTCCCCTTGCATTTAATAACACTGAGCTCAATCAGACAACTAATAGTTTGCCTTCCTCAAAAAATTTTAAGCAATATCCAGTTAAGATAAAATGCTATATACTTGCCAGAGCAGTTGTTCACTGAGAGGAAGAAACACACAAAGATTCAGACTGTGGAATTTCCAGGCCAGAAAGTCTGTAGGTTAAGCTTCTGTTCAGAGCAGCATTTTAGTTCCTGCAATCCCTTTTATTTAATATGTAGTGTAACATAGTATAGCATTGTATAATACAATCACTATATTAACCACATCACCCACAGCCTCTGTATTTGCAAATCATGATGACAGCACACATGACAGCATATATTTTGATATCAAAAATCTATGCAAAAGTGACTTCAGCTCATAAAGACATACTTGAGCTCGTTTCAAACTATCTGCTCCTCTCCAATCGTGCATTAATGGGAAAGTCAGGACCCGCTACAAAACTCTGCTGGTGGTTGGACGTTTTGTTAAGCACTGACTTCCATCACTTTGCACCTTGATGCTACTGATAGTTCATCTGTGAGCTGCTGTAACTGACATGTACGTATCTCAGAGCGGGTCAGAAGAAAAGTCTTAAAATCTAAAGCAACTGTTCATATCGAGACAGGAATGTGTTGTGTGGAATAGAGAGGAGAATATCCATGTTAAGGCTTAAATTCTGTCAGAAGGGTGGCTGCAAACCAGTTGCATCAGCGCCACAGCTGCTTTATCCTGAATAGGACAGCATTACCTGGCACAGACACCTCAGATAACCTTGTTTCATATTGTGGCCTTCATCTGGACCTACTCTGTGGTACTTCTTAAGGCAGATCAAGATTTAGTTGCCTTTCTTCCTCCACGGGTACCAACCTCAGGAGTTTCTGCAGCAGGGGGTTACCGAGCAGTTCAGCTCTGGGCTGATGTAGTACTCTGCGAAGGGACCCCCTCATCTTACATTTGCATAGAAATAAGTACAATATCTCAAGCCTTGTCTTTGCACTAATTCATGTGCAGATTATGAAATGACACTGCACTTCCACCCTCTGCTCATTGTCAGAGATATCTCACCTTTGCCTAGACACAAGGATATGTAAGGCAAGGGCAGGGGAAGAGGAGACCCATTTTGTTCTCAGAGTGAATCTGAACCCCCAGATGCTTCCACAGACTGTTGCAGGTACACAGCTCTTTGCAAAACAGCAAACCCACTAGTCCTCTGTAGGTGCTGAAATTGTTCCTGTTTTACTGAAAAGAAAGTGGGCTTTGTCTGTTAAACTGTGTAGTCGATTGATGCTAAAATACTTGAATAAACTCAGAGAAATAGAAAGACAAAAAAATTGTAGAGGTGAAGCAATAGAGAGGCTTGTCCTTATCGTAGCCTGGTGGAAGTTTCTCCTCTTGTATGCATTCATCATCCAGAGACTCGCTGGTTTTATAAATTTCCTGCCTGGCAAGTTTTCCATCCACAGATTTCTAAGAGGGTTGAAGCCCTAGAACATATATTTAGTGCCTGCCGACAGGTCCCTAATTATGGCTTGATTAATCACAGCAGTGCCTGCACCTGTCTGTGCAAAACATCTTCATTTTTGCTTTGTGACCCGTGCAGGATCTGGGAACGCTTGTAACAATGGCTGTGGAAGCACCCAGTATTGTTTCCTTCCCTGCTGCTTGTTCTGCCTCTGTTCTGACCAGAACAAATGATTTCTGTTTTGTAGGCATGGGGGGCTTCTTCCTTTGCTGATGTTTCTGGAGAGGCTGGCACACACTTGAAAGGTTTTCTCAGGAATTGAAAAGGGCTAAAACCTGGTTGCATTAAGAGTTAATTTTTATGTGCCATTCCTTCCACTGAAATGGGTTCCCATCAACCCCAGTGACACTGATGGGAAGGTTCACAGGATTTCCCCTAGATATGGACAAACTGCCTTTGTCTTCTGAAAGCCATGAAATACTCCGGGAAAGCTCATGAGTCTTGAATTGCTGCAGACTTATAGGGATATGCAGAACTGTGGCTTTGACTGGTTTTTCCTTTTTGAGCAAAGGCAATAGATTTTTATCCTTTTGCTTTCTTTTGGAAAAGTCTTAAGGAACTGTTAAGGGCAAACCAGGCCCTTTTGTAGGGTGTAGGACGGGGTAGTTTGCACAGGACTCAGCTCAATGCCCTGAATAAGGAGAAGGAATTCATAGGGCACTTGAGGGGAATGTGAGACTCCAAGCCATTTCCTACTGGGAAACACAAAGAGCACAGAGAATCCAGTGAACTGACTGTGTTGGGAAGGGACTCAAAGGAGAGGTTAGAGAATAGTTTTCTGCAGAGGGTCCTTTTTTATTTTTCAGAGAAAGACTGAAAAATGAGAGAGACTTGGAAGGGATCCAGACAGAACTGAGGAAAAACGTCTTTCTTATACCACTGAAATGAAAAGGCCCAACTGAAACTCCTCTTAGTGAGGAATGGCAGCAAAACACATCAGCTTTCAGCGAAGAGGCTGAGCATTTGCTTTTCGATTTGGCAACCAAAGAGTAAATAGGGAAGAAATAAATTTGATGTTGACCAAACCAAAGTAGAGGTAACGTTTTTCATCCTGAAATGAGAACCAGGAAGTTAATTAGTACAATACAAAGCATTCTCTTTGACCTTGGAGTGAAATGTTTTCTTTTCAGGATCTTGTAAAAATAGCCAAAGAAAGGAATGGTTTGATTGACTGAACAGGAGGAGTTATGGTGTGTCCCTTTTAAATTACATTTTTGAGACCCAGTCTCTTGCCTGCCTGCGCCAAGAAATAAAGGGATGTTGTTCTGTATACCTTGCCTCATGCTAGTAATCTGTTCTTGGAAGGGATGCCTAGTGTGGCTTTTGTTGATGCTAACATTCCCAGGGATGGAGCTGGAGCCCTTCTTTTGACTCAAATGAACCCTAAATGTTTCCCCTCCCCTTTCCCACTCAAGAATGCCATGACAAAACACTCATGTTTAAACACAAATTTGGATACACGTGGAATTATGCCAAACACCTGCAGCTCTTCAGCTAGAAAAGTCTCTGTGCATTGTTACCTTCATTTTGCAGGAGTGAAGAACAATTCTTGCAATAAAACTTACCTGCCAGCATTACATTTTTGTTCAAACAACATGGGGTGTTGTACTTCAGAAAAGAATTTTTGGAGATAGTAAATTGCTCCATCTAACACACACTTCAAAAATAAAACAAAATTCCTTTTGTTATGGCTTTTCTATTTTGGAAAGACAAAGGCACATTGTTATTTGGAATCTGTGGAGCACAGAGAATTACTCTGTATAGCACGAGGCATGAATGCCAGGATTGCCCCAGCTGGCAAACTGAAGGGACAAAAAGGAATATAGGGGAAGGGAGGCTCTCTGTGTAGGCAGATCTGTAGACACACAACTAGAAAGCTATTGCAAAAGAAGTCAGTGAAATGATACACAGAAGGAGCACCAAGTTCTGACTGATGGGCTGGAGGGGAAACGTTGTGGATCTTAAACAGCCTGGAGGGAGGAGCCTGTAGTTGTGGAATAGTAAAGTTGTGAAGATGGCAAGGGCGTAGGCAAAATTTGAGTTGGTATGACTGAAAGAAAGGGTCAGATATTACGGAGAAGAGAGTTCACTAAATCTTGTCAGCTTGCATGTGAGAAGGAGGTGGCAGAAGAATAAAAGCTAGTGCTGACATTGCTAGCCTGGGAGAAAGGGAGGGTAGCAGGGAGGGAGGAGAAATTAAGAAAATAATGGAGAAAGGAAGGAAGGGGGAGGGTGGAGGGTATAAGAAATAAGGTGCTCAATTTTGTCCAAGTTGCCCTTGAGCTGGCAGGGAGGGTATGCTGGATGATGTGCTGAAGAGATTTATGTGTATGGGGTAGGGTTGGAAAGGCAGATTTGTGAGTTGTCAGCATAGAGGTGATAGTGGAACAGCAAGAGAGGGCCATGAGACCAAGCACAAAAGGGAAGAGAAACAAGCCCAGGTCAGACTCTGGGAGATTTCCAAAGAAGAGTGAGCAACATCACCAGAAAAGTCACCAGCGAGCTGGATGTTCACCAGGAAGCAAACAGCAAGAAGGACTCAGAGCCTAGTTAAGAAATGGCTGATGAGTTTGGTGTATGGAGGGCGCATGAGCATTGCAGGGCCCCATCTCCAAATGCAGGAGTCCCAGCTCCATTTTCTGTGTGCATCTGCCCAACCTTCTCTTCACCTCGTGGGATCTCTCCTCTGTCCATGCACATGATACATATGCCACATGCTTAGGTTGAGTCAGGTGTTAAAAATTATGTTGTAGAGTCCTTGCTACTTGAGTCATGGAGTATGTCCTGGTGTCCTTTTCAGAGCTGGGGGGTGGTAAGCTGCACAGTGGCCATAGGGCATTCTGCTTATAGGTCTGTCCCGGGTTTCTTGCTGCTGCACTGTTGGGGTACAGCTCTGCTTTGTTGTAGGCTTTCAGCTCTGGTGCCTGAAGGAGAGTGGTGGGGCTATGACCCTTTTGATGCTCAACCTTCGTAAATGAGCAGAGATGGCAATGGTCCTGTGAACTGGGCAAGGAATGGAGGCAAGAGGGCTCTTGGAACCTGACCTCAGCTTGTTCCCAGACAGGGGTCTTCCCCTGATTTATTTGCCTTTCGCTGGGTTTCAGACAAGCTCTAAGAAGGTTTAAGAACTCAGCCTGTGAGGATGTTGTCCTGCTAATGGACTCTTGTGTGAGCTCTTCTCTAACCCCAGCATCTTTCACAACACAGTTGTGAAATGTTAAGATCTGCACCCTGAGGATCATTTCTGAACAACAGATAATGTTACTGCTCTGATTGACTCCATGCACCTGCTAAATGCAAATGTGTGTAAAGAACCACTGGACTTTTTAGTATGCCCACCTTTTAGCACAAAGTAGCACCCCTCTTTTGAAAAGAAAGATTTTAAGTACCCAAGTTCTATGACTGGGAGAAGATGATTTTCAAGATAACTCATGTACCGCTTCAGAGAGTTTACAGGTAAGTCCTCAGGAGCATTCTAGCCTTCACAAGTTCCACCAGGAAATATACACACAGACTTTTTGTGGAAAGTGAAAGCTGGGGAAGGGACCTTTTGAGGAATCTCATTCACAAGTCCTCATTTGAAGAGATTCTGAGTGATGCAACCGCTCTGCATGCAGTCAGACCAGTGCATGACAATCACATGAGCGGGAAGGAGATCTTCAGGAAGAATGAAAAATCCCAGCAGGCCACTCTCTGCATCTTTAGGTACCTAAATACCTTTAACCATCTGGCCCTAGCAATACACTGTAATAAAATGTTAGGCAGATGCAGTACGTAGGTAATTGGATTTTGGCTAGGAGATGGACAATGTCATTTCAGATCATGCATTTTTAAGCTATTTTCTGTAGGTCCTTTTTCTTTGACTTTTATTTTGAAGCTCCTGATTTTAGGCTGTTATTGTAAACCTCTCAGCTGGTGGCTCTGATTGCTTTTCAAACCTTCTATTTTATAACCTTTGTACTCTTATGCATGAATCTAGGCCAAGTTACTGCCTTCTGTTTGCTTTCCAGTGTCTTTGAGCTTTAAAGTAAGCAAAAGGCAATTTCAGTCTGCTGGGGCTGGGAACTCTGGGAGACACCATTGTTGTGGGTTGGAGTTTTTGGGTTTGGTTGGGTTTTTTTTAGTTGACTTGTGTATGTCTGGATGAGTCACCATCCATGTGACCATGTTTTGCTGAGCACAATTAAGATAAAACATACATAGGTGGTTTTTTGCCTGCCTTGGAGCAGGTCTTTCCCTTCAGTGCCAGTGCAAAGCGAAGGTGGATGCTGTCACATAGCAAGAAGAAATTAAGAAGGGAGCAAATTTTACAGCTCTCCTGTGATCGTTGTTCAAGGGAGAATTCTCATGAAATCAGAGTGAAAATCTAATTGATGGCCTGATTCTCCATGGCTGTGCAGCCATCCTTTCCTTCTCTGCTTCTAATAAATGCTCTCTGTGTTCACCCCCAGCAATGCGAGAAAAATCCATGTGACCAGATAGGGAGACCTTTAAGAAAAGACCAATATTTGCATATCTATTATGGCTATACTCAGTGTTATACTTGTTTCATTAAAATTTCTATTTGGATAATATGTAAGGTCAATACTGTCACTGTTCTGGAAAATTCATTTATTTTAAAATTAAAGCTAAATGCAGCAAGTATGATTCTCTCCTCCACTTGTATAAATCCACTGAGCTTGTCCGAGACAGTAAATGAAAACAGAATTGGGCCCAGTGTGTTTAGAGATGGGGGTCTGCTGTGTGGAAAAAAAGCATGCTAATTACATGAATCCTAATTTTCAAGGTAAATCACTTGTTATAGGTGCTTCGAGTTCCTGCTTTTTAATATTCAAGGGATGGTTATTATTTCAGCTGGGTGTCTACTGAGGTCCATTAGCTTTTACACACCAGTTAAGGTTGTCAATTGCTGAGATTGAAAATACATGGAAAAATACTTAGAATTACTTAAAAGTACTGTGCTTCCCTAAGGTTACCAGCTTTCAAACCTCAAGCAGCCATTTGGAATGAATTGGCCTGTTAAGAATGCTGAAGATGAGAGTTCTTATCCCAGAAGAGAGGAAATGAATAGCTGCCTTCAAAGTCCAATATTGGTGTGTTTCCTGGTCTGTTTCTGGCCCATTAACATTTTGTTAATGTTAACAAAATTATCTAAGTTAAGGTGCATGATCTAAGTCTTTCCAGAGTTTGAGCTTCTTTGTGTGGTTAGTTGTTGTGTACAAGTGTTGCTTAACAATCCTTGAAGTGGCATCTGGTTCAATCCCCAGAAATCAGGAAAGGGGAAGAAATTATATAGGACAGCTACTATGGAAGTCACCTTTAAAATCTTATAAAAATGTATTAAAAGCAAAAGCTATTTTCAACATGCACCAAGGGAAAAAGTGTATTAAGATGGATCTGTTTTAATGTTAACATTTCTGGTGCAAAATCATAGCTTTTGCAAGGTTTCATCTTGTATATAGGAAACTTCTGTGTGTCTGTCCAGTCCTACTGGCATTACAAATCTGTTTGTTAAATAACCGTAAACTGGTTACACTGAGTTTCACCCTTAAAGGCAGCTGGCTTGAAAGCAATCAGATGGTGTCTGTTACCCTTTTCCAAGGTGGTAGTGGTCTCTTATATGTCAAATGAGCTCAGTGGCTTTAATCCCCGTCCCAGATGTCCACAGCACAAAGAGCAGCATCTCAAGCAATAATCTTTATGTCAGTCTCAACAGACAGAGCCAGGGCTACATTCACCCAGGGGAGCAAGAGGCTTTCTTGTCAGCAAAGATTTTTCCTCCAGCAGAGGAGAAGAAAAATTTACATTAGTGCTTACACTGCTTGGTCCCTCTCCAGTGCTGTTTCTGAAAATTACTGTCATTTGTAGATGAGAGGCAGGATGAAATGGAACTCCACAGCAAAGAAGTGTCTAAACCCACCTTTTTCATAGGACAATATTATTGTTTTATAGGAGGAGATGGGATTACAAAGGTGGGATTCATCCTACTGAATTTAACTGTAGGATGCCCATTACAGTTAATGAGGAAGAATTGGTTTCTGCAGGTGGTGAATCAGTGGCAGATGAATTTTCTTGCAGAGCCTGTGGCAACTAATTTTGAGATACCTAGAGTCAGGCCATGTGAGTCCTACCCTGCCTGACAGAAATCTTTAGCAAGAACTCAAGAATTCCAAGTCCACAGCCTGATTGCTGAACCATCTTCCTTTATTTAAATTCCTGATTTATTAATGAAACGAAGATGTGCAAATAGCTTCATGCATATTATTAGTCTGGGGAACCTGGGGATGCAGGTGGTGTTCAACTGGGCAACCCACAGAGGCTCTAGCTATTGCATGCAGGAGAGCCAACAGGGCAGTGCTTAGGGCAAGGTGTATGTGCTGCAACCTGAAAGGAGCCTGAAGTTGCAGAAACCTGGGCTCTGCCAGATTTTCTGTGCTCTAGGGAGCAGGTACTCATTTTCTCTACATGAGATTGTGCTGGAGACAAGCCTGAACTCCGATACTGGAGGTGGTGGTGTGGAAAATTTAGATCTCTATTCTTGTAAGTTGAACTTAGTAGTTGTAAAATTTAAGTCCAGTTTCACATATATTTTAAAAATGTGTTAAATGATGGCTGAATGTAATCAGCCAAAACATTAAAAAAACCCTCCAAACACAAGCATTTGCTACTGCACTGAATCAGGCAAGGTTTATGTTATGGGCATGGAAATTTTCCCTTTCCTTTTAAACATTTTGAATGATTTCTGTCATTAATTTCATGCAAAGAAATGGATTTTGCATCACATATGTATAATGTTTGTCATCTCGTTAGAACTGATCAAAGTGGGTTTTGTTTAGCTCGGTAAGTGCTAAGATCTAAAAGAGCCCTGAATGATGGTAAAATGATACCATCACTTTAACATCAGTGAGCAGGAGTTGTTAAAATGGTCATTTCTTTTCACTGCTTCACCCACAATTTGAGAAATCCAATTTTACCCTTGTGGTAACCACTGTTAGCACAGGGGAATAGAAAGGAACATCTGGAAGCAGAAAATCCACAGCATTGATCTGGGGAGGTCAAATTGTGATACTGGCCAGCATTGGGGGAGAAGGGGTGAACAAGGTTAAAGGCCAGATTTGACTCCTGATAGATTAAATGAAGCTCAGAGAAGGACTCAGGAGTAATAAGAGATTCCTAACCCTGCCAGCAAAGGGTTTCTGTAAGCCTGCAGCTTGATAGTTCTTCTGGGCTGGGAGATGAGGACTTTTCTGATTAGCATGCAAATGCAACAGCACTGTATAAAGTTCCAGATGATTTTATGACTAAGCCTTGCTGCAGGGAAAAACAGGTTTGACAATATGCATTAGGAAAGGAGAGGTGAACACAATTAGGTGTCTACCATCAGTGTGCTTGAGAAGGTACACAGCAAGAGGGACATGGGACATGACAAAGAGATTCCTCAAAACAGAAGCACAGACTGAAAAAGGGAAGCCTTTGCTGTTTAAAAAAAATAATACTAGTCTAATAAATGCAACTTTCTGCTTGGCACTAATGAAGCAGATTAATAAGGCGATTGGAGCCCATATGGTCACAGAGATTTCCTTAGACTAAACATTGCTAATGAATGTTTTCAGAAAGTAGTGTTTACACTCAGACATGTTTCACCCTTGGAGTGGCCTCGTACGTGAGGTAACTGCAGTGGTTTTCTTCATGCACCATCTCTGTGAAATAAGTATTATTCCCATTTCACAGATAGGAAAAGTCAACCAGAAGAGGAAAGACCAACATTTGCAAAAGCCACCTCTTACCTTAGGCCTTGATTTTTAGTGACCTCATAGATTGTTATAAAAGCCACATTTTTAACTAGTAGAATGAGGTGATGAAGAGGGTTAAGGATTACAGTGCAAGCACGTCCTGGTGTCAGTTCTGTGTGTACCTGTGGGTTTTGTAGAAGAGGCTTATTAGAGCCAGCTCTGCTGCAGCTATCCCACTGCCCAACAACTGGTGGCAGTCCCCACAGCAGAAGAAGCCCTCCCTATAAACACACTGGCCACTAAAAATAAATAACTCATAATCTCACCCAAAATGGTTCAGTGACAGGACTCCAGCACAGGTCGTCTAAGTCGCATATCTGTTTAACTCCATGAGCTTTATGGGTTTGACCTCCTGACACACTGGCTATCTTTCTTGCCCAGCACTTCTGGCATCCTAAAGGGTGGCCAGTCACATTTAAGCTCAAAATTATGGCCTGACTGCTTGGGTTCAGGCAGTCAGATGTGAAAACATACTTGTTTCATTCTTAAATGGAGATTCAGTTGGCTGCTTATCTGCTGAACAAACATATCTGCAAAGATAACAGGAATGCCAGCTCCAAGCAGCACAGAGCCCCTGTTCCACCTTCGCCTCTCATAGGTCTCTTAGCTTTCTGTCTCCACATGCTTCCCTGTCATTTTGATCTGTGTCACTACATAGTCCTAACCAGTCCAGATAAATGGCTTTTCCTTTGCTCTCTCTAGAAACAGGGAACCTTAAGCTCTAAATCTCACAGAAAATAACTCTGTTGTAATCTTTCATTCAAGATTTCTTATAGTTCTTGTCCCTGGCTGTGCAGTTTGGATTGTGTGATGCATATTCCAGACTCTCTTTTCTTTTAACTGACTTCATGTATCCTGCCACTTTGTTGGATTTTCCATGTAGCGAACTACTGACTGAACTCAGTTCCCTGCCACAGCGTTAGTGACCAAGTCTGGTGTAGTGGCTATAAGCATAAACACTACTATGCTGCATCTAACTGTTTGTGAGAGCAAATGTGTGTCTAAAGACAAGTTGCCTTTGAAAATCTGTCTAAAAGTACACATTTATCCTGAAAAGTTGAGAAGAATTCAGCTCAACATCAGCAAATAAATAGATGTGTGTTAATGTATGTCTATGTGTGTGTGTGCATGCATGCGTGTCCCCTGTCCAGAGACAACTCAGAAGTACACCTAAAATCATACCCCATTGATGTGAAGAGCAAGGTAAGAGCAAAAGCAGATACATCAGCTGTCTCCAATGCAGTTACTCTGTGGAAGGAGGCAGACCAGCACAGCATGTAGCCAATGCCTTTTCCTGGAGCGGGGAAGTGGCTGGTGTGTAGGCAGGCATGAAGGAAAACCCCTACATTACTTTTATTGTCAGTCTGCCTGTCAAACTACCGTGTTAGGCAGGGCCAGTAGGATGCAAAATAGACCAATATTTAGCTTCTCTTTGTGTGTCTGTGTGAAGGCAACAATTCCTAGAACGAACTTTGTACAAAAATGTACTTGGTAACATCAGCAGTAAATGTACAGGGTTAAAAGAGAGAGGCATGCACAAGGCAATACAAAGAGGAACAAGATGGCTAGACATTCCTCTTCACCCATTGCTGCTAGTCCTCAGAGATTTGTTCTTTCCATTCGGCACTGTGCTTGGGAGTGCCTTATTTATTCATGGAGGGGAATGTCCTCCATGCTCAAGTCCTTGCTGCAGTCTGTGCTCGTGGCACAGGACAGCTGAAAGTAAAAGAAAGATAAAGTAACAGGCAAAGGAGATGAAAGCTAGAGCAGGATGCTCTTTATTTTCCATCCACCCTCACACCGTTGAAGAACAAGAGTGGGATAGGAAAGGGGAATCCTCCAACTATACCAGCTTTTGGATGGACACCACTTGATGCTTGTGAATGCCACTTCTCTTCTGTGTCAAACATACTCTTTTTGAGCAGGGTGACAAGGACAACAGCACCCACATCGCAGGAAGATTGTCTGATTAGCCCAAACTCTTTGATGGGAAACAATTCTGTGGTAGCACTGCTGATGGTGTGTGTGTGTGGCCCCTCAGCTGATTCAGGAGTGTCAGAGTCTCACTGTGCTCTAGGAACAGGCTGAGAAATAAAACAATTTATCATTAAATTACGTATGACTGAGATCAACTGCATTAGCATATCTCAGTGCATGAGAGCTGTATGATAGGAATGAAGATCGCTCCTTGGCTATTGCTTACTGCAGAGGTTCCTTCTAGTGTCTGTTACACAACTGAGGTTGGACATTAGGAGCTGCAGTTGCTGACAGCATTTGCACAGCAGCTTTCATTCTTCAAAGGTTTCACACCTATGGAAGTTGTTGGATCTTTTGTGCTTTTGGTTTGATATGGTGAATACATCTTAAGAAGCTTTTCTTTTAAAGGTGAACAGTAAAGCAAAAAAGCCTTTACATCACATACACACAGTGGATAAAGCATTCCTGCCAATTTAGAAAAAGGTTTATATTTTCCACTTTTTAACATTTGAGAAGTAAGTCTTGATTTTCCTGGTTTGCTGAGTAAGTGGCTGAGGCTATCACTGCACAGTGGCAGATTGCAATAAAAGCAAAAAGAAGTTAAAAAAGGTCATCTTTAGTGAGATTGTTCTGAACTCTGATAGTATTTAATACTCACTTGCCTACCACCTAAGCATTTCAATACTGTTTATCACCACAGCACCAGAGTGCTTCTCAGACATTAGTACGTTTATGTTTGTCTATTGCTCTGAGATAGTGTATAGCTACTCTCTTGGGGTGAGATTTTCACCACAGACAGGTCAGGGGGCAGATTCTGCAAAACTTGAGAGGTACGAAATCTGGAGCAGGCTGCCCAGAGAGGTGGTGGATGCCTCGTCCCTGGGGGTGTTCAAGGCCAGGTTGGATGGGGCCCTGGGCAACCTTGTGTAGCTCCAGGCCTGGAGGTTGGTGGCCCTGCCTGTGGCAGGGGGGTTGGAGCTCTATGATCCTTGGGGTCCCTTCCAACCCATGCCATTCTATGATTCTATGATTCTATGATTCTGTGATAATTGAAGACTTCTGAAGGGAAGTCCACAGCTGTACGTCCAGAGCCATCCTGCAAGTACCTTTCAGCTCCCAAAGCATGTGGACAGCTTTTCTTCTCTTTGGAAAACTGTCAGCATCCCTTTTCCCTTTTCTATTCCAGTTCTGACAGCGAGCAGTCAGTAACTACGTGCCTGAAGTGAAAAAATGTCTGGGGCAAACAGAAGAGATCTCTTTTCTCAATTCCCCCAGCGTCTGAGGAAAAATTAATATCAATCTCTCTGTTTCAGGCAGGATTGCATGAAAAGTAGGTTTATTTGCATTTAGCATTTCACTGCTGGCAAGAAGTGTTTTTGCACTGAGCATTTGACCATTCAAGCGGCAGATTTTGCTGCCATCATTTAAAAAGATGTGAAGATAATTAAGAAACCCTCCTAGGTTAAAATAACCCTAGGTAAGAGTTCACGTGAAGGAAACAGGCTGCCCAGTGCACATGTACTCAGCTGGGTGCAGTTGGCACTGCAGTACTCGTTTTGTGTCTGGCTCCCCAGCATGCTGTGGAATTTGAATTTTTCCCTGCACACAGCATGGACAAGCTCTCACCCTCATTTTACTTCAGGCTCTTTTGCAAAGGCAAATGGCACTGCTGGAAACTAATCAACGTAATTTTTTACTCTTCACAGAGGTCTATTAGCAATCATTGCTGCAATACGAGCATATTCCTAAATTCAAATCCAGAAATGTTTTCTATTTTCTATAAAATATTATTGCCTTGGCTTGTTTCTGGCCAGCCTTTTTTTGGGGTTTTTTTTTGGTGTTTTCTCTTTTTCCCTAGATGCTGTAGCTGGCTGTCAGATAGGGAGGTGCTGCTGAGGATATTGAAAAAGCTGAAACGATAACAAATAGGCAAAAGCTAGCTCTCATGTCATGGCTATTGTAGAAGCCTTGCACAGCCTCTTCCTCTATATGTGCAACAGGAACAGAGTACAAATATTAGTTTTATTAAATGAGACACAGACACTTAGTTTTTATGCTGCCTGCCAATGGAGAAGAAAATAATCGTTTCCCCCATACAAAGACAGATACAGTTTTCATGGTATAAAATCCCAACAGAGACAAAGTGCTGCAGATTTATCATGGCTAAGCTGAGCAAAGCTCTCCTTAGGGCAAACTTCATCTGGTTCTATTTCTATAGAAATTTTGTTGGCCCAAAGTTTACAGCCAAGTAACTAGTTTGTGTTAAAGACAAATAAGCAACTTGTTTATAGCGTAAGCCTAAGCGATATGCCAAATCCCTTGGAGGACTTCTGTGGAGCAGGGGTCTGGGGTATTATATTCCCAGGTGACTTCAGAAACCACAGGTCAGATTTCCTACTGAGTATGTACATTGAGAGCAGTTAATTGATAAAGGCAAGTTTGTTTGGAAGTTTCTCTGGGACTCAAAGGGAAGCCATTTGATTTCCATCCCTTGCCTTGGCTTCTCTGAGAGCCTGGGGATGAAGGCTGTGCTTTCTTTCACACATGCAGCCAAACTGCTTCACTGTGCCCATTTGGATAGGATTTAAGCCTAAAATGAGTGTGAAAATTTAAATTCTCATGTATTACAAGAGCTTGCCCATTTATCAGAATAAAAATTTTAAGGATCATTAATTTGTGCATATGTAAATTAGGAACTGGAGAGGGTTTCCTGATAACCAGTGGTAGCATGTCATGCCAAGGATGAAATGTGTTGATTGCCTCCAGGGTTAACCCTGCAGCTTTCATGCAGCGGAAAAGCAGCTTGTTCTGCTCACCATGTGGCACTGGAGCACAGGCAGGAAAGGTCACACAAGCAATCAAGATCAGATCAAGATCAGCATATCCCTACTCAGGTAGGGACCCCCCGTGGCTGTAGGATTAGCTGCAGAGTCTGCGCTGACCCTGAGTAGGTATTTACTTTTAAATGTCCTGACTCTGTTACAGAGGGTTTTGATTCATTAATCTGTGTCTGCATTTGCTGGGAACTTGGGCAAAGCTTGCTGTTTCTTGCTGTTTGTCTGGTTTTTGTCCTTGTTAGGTTTTTGAAAAATGAAACCAGGAGGAATTAAAAGGGTAGATTATTTTGATAATATGTTTCCCTGCAGGAGTGAGGCATAATCTAACAGGCTCCTTTGAGAGTTTTGCTGATGGTATGACTTTAAGAAGTATTCTACAAGAAAATTAGCAGTAAGCATCTGCAATTATCAGATAATTCTGAAATTTTCTAAAATATTAGGGAGTTAAGAGGCATGAATTCAGCTGAGGTTAGGAAGAGCTGTACATCTGACCCCCTTGCATCATACCTAGAATTTTGGTACATGAATTTCAAGTTGAGCCTTAAAGGCCGAACAAAATTTACTCTCCACTTTTCTCTTTACCATTCTCACAACATTTGGGGAGGCAGTAAAATCACATATGCTTCAGGAGCTGCTGTCATTCCCCTCCCACCCATCCTCTCCGTACCTGCTGTTGGGTTGGGACAAGCGGCAGCAGCGCATACATGCTCCAAGGCAGATATCTGTCAGGGAGAAGTCACTGACCTCCTTGTTTTCTCAGCCCTGGAGATCCTTGCACTCTTATTGTTGAGTCTCCCCAGGGAGGTGGGGGTGCTGATGCTTACCCTGGGAGGAGATAGTGTTTAATCTTATCATCTGTCTCAGCTGACATCCCTGCTGATGCTGGAGAAGAGCTCTGGGGGCAACCCCCAGACAGCAAAGCAAGAGATGTCCATTCCAGAGGATCCTCTAAATGAACCCTCAACATTTTCATTAAAAAGAGACACTTCTGCTGGACAATTATGGATTGTGACTCTCCCATTTTTCCACAGGCAGAGAGCTTGTGTAAAAATTGACTGACATTTAAAAATGCCAGCAATCTTATTAATTCTTCAGTTCAAAAAGTGTTTCTTGGGGCTTTGTATGTGGAAAGCCTGTCGGAGGACAGAAGGGTGATGCAGTCACACTGAGAGAACCAGGCTCCTTTCACAATATACTGCAGTCCTTTAAGTCTTACTCCTTTAAAACCTCATTTACCATGAAACTCCTGACTAACTGGGAAATGCACCTGTGAAGGTTAAGGCACCTTGTGCCCCTGAGAGTTGCAGCTGGGTGCATACAAGCTCTTTTGTGCTCTAGCCGTGACTAGCCTCTTTCTGCCTTGAGAAGAGCCCCTTCTGCAGGAATTAAAGGCTGTTCTGTCTTCCTGCTAGAATGGAGATGTGCTGCTGCTCCTCCTCGTACGCGGAGCACGCTAATGCAGATTACTGTCCACCAGTAATTCGAATGGCATTGCTAATGCATTGCCCTTATTGCAGGATCACAAGTTAAATTCAAACCAGAGGATGTGCCAGGGCTTTTCTCTACCGGAGGACTGAAAGGCCAAGTGCATTAGAATGGCTGTTTCCTCTTCTCACTTCCCGGTTTGTGGTAACTGGTCCACCAGAAAAGCTGTTGCACTTGTCTGAGGAGATCTGGGTTCAGTTAAGCATCTGCCAGAAAAAAATGCCACCTTTCCCCACCCCACCTTTATTATTGGCTATGTGCCGAATTGCAGTTCCTTTCTCTGCAGTGGGGGCAAAGGAAGGTACTTCCCAGTGGATGCACTACTTTGCGAGCTGTCTTCATACAGCTCCCATGGCCTTTTCTGAGAGCTGCCAAGTGGAATTTGGTCCTAAGCTGGACTGACAGTGCAGTTCAGAGAATACAGCACGTTCCCCTAGTAGCTGCTTCAACAGATAACTGGCACGTGCTGCTGCCAGCTTACTGTTCCCCCTTTATCTCGAGGAGAGCTTGGTGCCGGGGTGGTGATTCATGCCAGTTAAAGCGACCAGGATTATGCACGTTTGCTCTGTGCCAGATGTATGTATATTGTGATGTCAAATGTGTTCTACATTGAAAATCATTCTCAGTGGTTGGTAAGTATATTGTTTTGGATGTAAATTTAGGCATGTGCTGCACATAGAGAATCAGAGCCAAGGTTGCTTCGCTTCTAAATCTCCAGTGACCACCCAGTAAATAACAGCTCTTGATGTCCAGAGTCTATTGGCAGAAAATACAACCGTAGATCACTCTGAAAGGGATGACTCATTGCAGTAAGGTTAGGAGAGAAGGGAGTGAAGAGGTTTCTCTAATCGGTTGATTCGGTTTATTAACGCGACAGCTACTGTTGCATTAGCAATCATTTTTAGTGTGCAGCGCATGAGAGAGTGAGAAGCCTTCCAGTCCCTGCCAGTGGTATGGAGCTGCTTTTTGCTGACAATGGCAGGGGTATATAAAACAACCTGTGGATAAGGGGTTATGTGTACTCATAGGGGCTGAGCCATCTGTAAGCCGTGGGTGCGGGTCACAAATTGTGAAGACTCTGTCTGTGGGTCCGCGCAAGGTCTTTAATCCCGCTTTTGAGAGCTCTCATTCTTTGACCCCATTCACTGCAGGGGAATGAGTTTCAATTGGGAATAAATTCTCACCCAAATAATTGAAAGTTAATCTCACTTTATTTTACATAATGCTTTGTGATAGTGCAATTGTAACGTGTTTAGTGTGGGGTATAGAGGGCAACAGTCTGCAGAAGCTGATATTTTGCATAAAGGAAACAAAAAGAAGTCCTGAGTGTATCTATGCAAACTGATAGCTGCAGTGGAGAAGATTAACCTTTTTAATAGTGACTTCCCCTCTTTTGTGGCTTTTTGGGGGTGGTCTCTTATAGGTTTGTTTGTGACATTCAACAATTACATTATGTGCAGTATGGTGCACGGAGCTGAAGAATTTACTAGGTCAAGCAAATGCAGAAGAGATCGAACCATACAGGGTGAAAAAATGAACTATAACAGAATAAGTGTATTGCAGGTCAAGTGCTGCTTGAATGAAGCGATGTATTGGTGTAAGTTGCTAGATACAAAATACTTTCCTTCTTGGGGAGTTATCAGAAAATATGCACTCAGTGAACCAGAAAACTGCGAAATTATTTAATAAAACTAATCCTCAGCTGTGAATAGCAAAAATGTCAGCCTTATTTTGCATCTAGATTTTCATCCTAGCAAATATAAATTTATCCCTGGATTCTTTTGTCCCGATTTTAACATTTGCTCTGTGGTACTGAATATAGTTTTATACCCAGTTCATGTTTTGTTAACAAGTGTCAAGTTAGCATAAAGAAATAAGGAAGCGTGTTTTCAAGTAGGATTTAAACCCACAGTATTTGTGTTTTGCTATATTTTCAGGTGTAAGCCAAATCATTTCATTACATAGCCTTGTAAACCTGGTATTTGCTTTCTTTTACTTGTCAGCACAATCTTGTGCCTTTCCACTGGGCTACTTTTGTTGTGGAGGGAGCACCTACATGGATAAGAAATAGAAGGAGGGACTCAGCTTGGTCAAATGATGATACTTGTTCTCTGGGATCTGTGGGTCTTCTCTGCAGTGCTGAGAAGGGAAGGTGGTGTCCCTTCCTTTTGATGGGCTTAGTGTATTCTTTATCCTGGGGCTCATTCCTCTGGGACACAGACCTGGTCTAGCTCCCCATCCTCTTGTGCTTGTCAAAACTTCTGTCTGCAGGCTGGTTTGGTTGCTGTTGTAGCCTTGGGATGGACCTGAATGTTTTGGGATAGGCTTATAGGTGTTCACACTTATAAGCCACACAAGAGAAGATAATGAAAATACCGATGGAAGCCCGCAGAGAAGATGAGGAGCTCTTGGAACCATAGAAACTGATCATCTGAGTTACAGTCATTTGCTCCTCTACAGCTACGTCCATTCCTTTATCTAGGAGACAAACACATTAGTTTCTTACTCCCCTACCAAGGTGTCCTAAAGGGGTATTTTCTCTCCCTCTGGTTGTATTGGAAATTGAAGCTTCTCAAAGAAGTTGATGCTGCTTTGCCCAGCTCTGCCAGTCAGACTCCATCTTCTGCTTCCCTTTAACCATGACATCTGTTACTCCCACCAGACCCTTCACCAGAACAAGCAATTCAATTGACTGCTCTGGTTCTATCTCCTCATCCTGTTGTCTTGGCCTCCCCAGGCCACCACCTTTAATAAAACAGCTTCTTTCTCCCTTTGGTGGCATAGACACATCCAAAGCATACAAGACTTCCCTTTACCTGCAGCCAGTTCCTCTGCAGTATTTTCCTTGCCAGGAGCCAGAGCAATAGCAGTAACTAGCACATGGAGAGAGTCCTTGCTTCCTCATTGACAGAAATTGGCACTTCTGATGTCTTGCCCCTTCCTGGATCAGAGTGCATTCTTCTTGTTAAACAGTGGTCACCCACTTAACGAACTGCACACAGCCTGCTTGACTTCTCTGTCTGGCTTGTGTGTGCTGGATCCAAAGGAGCACTCTTGCGTTTGGTACTAGCAGGACTGAAGGACTGGCAGCTGCCAGCCCCATTAACTCCTCTCACAGCCCCGTTCTGAATTGAGGTGACCTGTGTGCATGGCTGGATTCAGAACGCCAGCAGCAGGAGCTGAAATCATCAGCATTGCCTCTGCTCAGATGCTGGAGCAGCCAGTATTAATGTTCATATCCTCTGTCCCGGCTCAAACAGCTCCCTTTAAAATTCTCCTTTGAACTCCCCTCTGCTTCATTTTCCCTGGGTGAAACCATCACTGAGTTTCAGTCAATGTCAAAACACCCCATGAACAGACAGAATTAGGCCAGAACGGGGAGGGCATTATTTCCCTGCCTCCATGGGAGTGGTTGGGGACTGAAATCATCGGTGCTCTTTGAAAGCTGAGTTATTTCCACAAAGATGCCTTAGGAGTGCAAAATGTTATTAGAATATGCATTATTATTTTGATTTTCACCTGTCAGTACTGACATCAGTGACAGCAAAGGGCACTGTACTGGAAATGCGATCTGCTCACTTTTCCCCAACATGATGCAGCACAAAGACAGGTGATTGTTCCTCTCTGCTTTCACTTGGTAGCTCAGTCCCAAAGGGATTGTACTGCTGGATGACATTGCACCGGAGCCTCTGTGCTTGATTTTATTTTGAGTAAGTCATACCTCTTTGTACATCGATAATGAACCCACTGTGCACCTGGTACAGGCTGCATGGTATTATTTAAAACATGAGTGTCTGAGCATGCCTGAAAGTGAAGTTCTCTCATAAGTATAAGCTGCAAACCCTTATTCAACATTAAATCAAATCAATGTTAATTTGTGAACTAATTAGCATTCCAGGCTTTTTTTTTTCAGCAGTGTGGTGATTTTGTATATAATGCTATGTGATTGTACCGAAGTACATAATTATGGAGCTGAATACATTGTCTCCTGCTGACATGTTGCAGAAGGAGTTTCTTTCAGCAAAGGATGCTTGCTACATCTGAATTAAAATAAAGATACACATCAGTGTCCCATGCATCTGACCCAGAGCTGAATTAAATTGGTGTAATGTCAGAATCTAGCAGCCTTGTTGAACAAATGGGCTGAATAGATATTAACTGAATTTTCTAATTCATAATTCTACTTTATTTTAATGAGGAAATGGCAGGATATCCTTCGGTGTGAGCCAGATGATAAGACAGGTATTTTGAGTGGGGAATAGGCATCAAAGAAATTCAAGTGTTTTAAGGTAGAATTTTTTAAAACTCTGAAGTCTCAGTGCTGGAACTGTCGGTACTGGCTCAGCTCAGTGTTTCTTCTCATCCAGAATCCTCTTCCTGGCAGTGGACAGCATCAGGCAGCTGGAAATGGTGTAAGAGATTCCATCAGTTCTGTAACAGCTGTCTCTCTTACAGCAAACCTGCCAGAAGTCTCCTCTCCATTTACCCACATTTACCTAGCAGCAAGCATTTTAATTTAGATACCACTACCCACGCTCTAGTTTTCTTTAAAAGATAGTTTTAATAATATTTATGTCCTTCATGACCTACACATTGTCTCTCATGACACTGATTTTTTTATAACTAACATGGTTAAGATAAAAGCCTCTTTCTTCCCATAACACGGATTGCACAGTCTGCACTGACATGCTGAACACTGTGCCTGTCTAATATAAACCTATGGGGTAGTAATGCAGCCTCACTTCTGTGTAGAGTCAGTGACCTTGTTTAAGAAGCCAGCATTTAAATTGTGAAAATCAAAGGTGAGTGTGTGCAAAATTCCATGTCCCCAGATAACCTTTGCCCAGGTGAGTTACTGCTCAGCCGCTACAGGAGTCAAAATGGGATTGTTTGTTGTGCTGGGCACTCCCTGGTCTCCCACTGATTCTGCCTTGATGGAGGTGGGTGAGGGACTCTCAGAAACTGGTTTGGGTGTTTGTCCTTTTGGACTGACAGGGTGTTCCTGTCTCAGACTGAACTGCACAGAGCCACAATTCACATCCTTCATTCTTTGAAGAATTGAACACTAAAAAGCATTGGAATTTAAATTATTAGCTTGGGCTAGCTGGGTTAGACCTGAATGAGTTGTCTGTGACAAGTCATACTTCCAATCTGTTGTTTTGGCTCTTTTTGTAGACTGTTTTCTGGGTCCTGCTTCCTTCCTAGATCTGACTAGATTTGGTCTAGGGCTGACTGCAATCAGAAAGGCTAGAGGATGTAATTTTTAGCCTAGGTTTATAAGAAAATGAGGCATGTTGGATCTCTCTATCTGTACACATGATCTATTAGTCTGTCTTTGAAAACTTTTGAAGCCCTCAACTAATTTCAACCAAATCTGACAGACCATAAGTTATCTCAGATCTCACACAAACAGATTGCCTCTGAGGAAAACAGCAGTATGGGCTCATTGCTTTGGTAGATGTCCAAGATCTGTAGGTAACCAGCTACACTGATTCTCCAGCCCTGAGAATTGGGGGTTGGTCTCAATGATTTCCTGAGGTCCCTTCCAAACCCTATGATTTTGTGATTCTGTTATTCTGAGAAATGCAGTTACAGTCTGAGATTGCAGAGGTCTCAAATGACTTATCTGAGAGGTGCTGGCAGTCAGATGGCTGGATATTAGCTTTCCCCAAGTCCCGTGTGAGGAACTCAGTTGCCTACAGAACGAAGCAAGGCAGCCATGACTGTCCATCCCCCTTTGTTGCTTTTGTGCTTCAGCCCAGCAAGTCATTCAGCTTCACACAGTTCAGCTGTAGCCATTCAATCTAGTAGCATTGGCTTTATTGTAAAAGATAAGTACGAAAACACATTTATTTCTTAAACCTGGCCCTCCCCTAAAGCAGTCAATGAATTACCTAAATTAATAAAATTAAAAGTGTTGATTTTTGTTTTAAAGGTCCAGGAGATCTGGGAAAGGACTTAAAATATGAGCTTAGGCTTAGCATGTGTTGTGCTTCATGTGAATCTCAGCCCACTGTTGCCTAACTCTCATGCTAGTTCTGGACATCTGCACTATGGAAGGAGAATTGGCCCTGATTTTCAGCTTTGACCATAGCTGTCTTACATTTGTGGGTTTAAGGTATTTAAAAGGTTTAACATTTCTCTCAGTTACATTTTATGGTTTATTGTACCTTTGTGCAAATACCCCAATATATCAATATTTTCAATGCAAACAGCAGAAAGTCGAACTGTTGAAAAAAACACAGTTGAGCCTGAGCTAATTGTATCCTTGGTTATTTTCACACAGAGAAATATTTCAATCTACACTCTGTGTTTATATGCTAAAGATGTTTCTTCTTGTCTGAACTAGCAAATATACCTCAGGGAGCTTTATTTTTGGTTACACGTTTAATGCAGAACATTATTTGCATCACAGAAAGATTGCATCTTCCCCTTGCCCATTTCAGCTTTTCCATACCAAACCTCAGGCTTTCCTATTATTTGTAAAATTGCTTTTGTTTCCAGTTGGGCTCAGATTTAGAAATGGAAAGATCGGGGCACATTAGAATTTCTAGATAGGGGAGAACTCTTCTCCAAGTGCAGAATGCTAAACCAAGGCAGGAGGAGGAGATGCACAAGAAAAGGGTTTTTTTTTAATATCAGGTTGCTATACCCTGCAAAAGGGCAAGATATGAGGACAGGAGGAATAAGGTGTGAAAGCAGGGAAAGAAAAGCATATCATAAATGGTGTAGATAATGATTTTATACTTCCTAAATTTTGAGCTAAGTGATCTTGCCTATTTGGGAGAAAGCTGCCACTGGCTTATCAATCAATTAGAAACCCTCAGGACATATTTCAGGGAGAAGGTGCAGAGAAAATGTTCATTTTTAGATATTCATGGAGAAATTGTAAGAATGTTCCAGTTTATGCAGCCAACACTGATCTGCTTAACCATTTCCCCATCACTTCCCTGTTTGCAATGAATTTATAAATGAATATTTAATTGGATTCTATTGTTATTAGCAGTCTATCTCTCTCTCTCTTTTTTTTTAAATTCTAGGCAAATATCACAAAATGCCTGGCAACTCTAGAGATAAGGTCTGCTCTACTTTCTAGCAGCAGCTGCAATATCAAAGGGGTTAATTTAGATCATCAAGGTTTCATCTTTTTGCCCTCTGAGGTCTGATTCATAAAGCTGAAGAGATGAATTCAGAAATTTCCAGAGACAAATGGGAGAGAGAATCAAGATATATGAAAAAGGGGGGTGGAAAATTAAGTTTTGTCTCAGTGTATGTGGTTACCAAGCAGGGCTTGAAATTCACTTATGTCCTTGTGCAGATAAGGTGTTGAGATGTTTCCCTCAGCAAAAGGGCAGTCTTCATATCCTGGGCCAGTTTTCAATATTGAAACAGATCAATGATCCATTTAGTTTCCATCACTGGCTAATGCTGGAGAGAAAGGCAGAAATCCTTGATGATGAATTTAACAGTTTAAAACTAGAGAGATGAGACTGCTTCCAGTTAGTGTTTGTCTTCCACCCCTAAAATGTAAATACTAATCAGTCACTATTGTAGTGCTGTTCTAGCTCATGTATTTGTATATGAAGTCAATACTAAACATCTCACTGAGCTTGTCTAAGTACCATACTCTGCTTTCAACATGCCACAGGTTCCAATTCAGCAGGTTAATGAAACATTTTTAATCTAACACTGTCTTTAACTAAACACCATCTTTCTATTAACTTTAATTCAGTTTTGCTCTAAATAAGCAAATTGAACTTTCATAGGGAAAAAACACCAAACCCAAATAAACCCAAACAGCCAAAAATAGGTGTAGCTCTAAATCATCCAGCTCAGGGAGTACAAGATGTAATGGACAGTTATGCTTGAATCTTCTTCTTAACTGAAAGAAAATAGAGGCAAAGTTCTTAATGTCTCCACGGAACAATTATTTTGACAGCATCAGACTAAGATTCAGTCAGGTTTTCCTTTCCAAATTCTGGCCAGAAGAATTCCAAAACTTGCTGATCCCATTTCTAAAGCCTGAGTTGTTAGAGGTAAGCTCTTAATTGAACAGCCAAAGCCTGACAACTTTATGCCTGCATTCATTTTACAGTGGTACCAGCAGTCAGGGAACCCTCTTCCCTTCCCACCCAGTGAGAGCCCTAGATTTAACCTTTCTCATTTTCATTTTAAAATGCTGATCTCATTCCTATCAGGTATATAGAACAGTTGCAAGCTTAGATACAAAACCAGAAAAATGCCAGTGCTTGTCTTATTTTTTTGATTATACACTGAAAAAAAATTCAGGCTGTTCCTCCCTGCTTGCTTTTTCCAACACAAAGGACAGAAATGAGCTAAATTCCTGCAATTTTTGCCTAGAGACTTCTCAGCACAGGTAGGGGGGGGCTGAGAGGGAAGAGCCATGGAGAGGGGAGCAGTTGTGAACCAGTTTGAAATTTTGGGGTTTGTTAATCCTTACATTGCTGACATGCCTTAAAGTCATCAGATCTCTTGAGTTTATTAGCAGAAAGAAATTCTCTCTGTTACACTGCTCTTTAAACTATACATTCCAGCAAGTTATAAGCATTAAATTGGAGATGGCTGGATCTCTCCCTAAAGAGCTGGTAACAGGAATGATAAACTGCAGCAGTGTGTTGTGGGCAGTGGTATGGACTCAAGTTCTTGCCTTGATGTTCTATAATTATGTTTCTTCTCCAGCTAACAAATAACTTTTCAGCATAAGGATGCTCTTTAATCCATGAAGCACCTCTTCAGGAACTTCAAAATGCAGGGATCTTCTCCCCATTCCATTTCTTAGCTCTAGAAGAAATAAAATCGTAGTGATGATCTGTAATGTATTGAGGGAGGAATGCAGATGCACAGAAACAAGGATTAAGTTCCCATTTTGTTTTTTATTTTGTGACTGTGAATCCATATGGTTTTATAAATTTTCCCCTCCTGATGCATCTCTCTCCGTTCTTTGAGAAAAAAAACAGCTGGGAATGTATGTATCATTGAATTGACCTCATCAAATTCAGCCCACAGCCTTAAGGAAGTTAATACAGAAAGTCGTGGAGCACCTGCACAGACTCTTGTTTACTTTAGAAAATCTTAAAGATTTAATAACAAATGTCCTGGTTTATTCCTAAGCTTTCTGAAACCATCCTTGCAGAGAGAAGATTGTTCAATGTGCTACATTTTGAATTAACAAGTTAATCTATAGCTTCTCGCTGAAAGTGAGGGGAAGCAATTACTGCTATGCATTAGATCACTTTAATTTCAGGTATACACTCAGATATATCTTCATTGGCCCAAAGAAGGACTGAGGTTTGGACAGAGAGAGTGAATAGTGATTAGCCAAAGCAGCCCATGTTCCTTTTTGTCATGAAGTTTAATCAGTTACTAGCTTACATGACATTTTTCAAAAGCTATTCATTACTCTTAAAAGATGCTTGATTCTGTGACAGTGCTGGCTGTGTTGTCTATTGTTGCTGCTTCTGCAGACAGGATGATACTCATCTCTCTGTCATATCCAAGAAGATGCCATTAACAGAAGTCCCTGATCCAGAAGTCCCTGATCCAGTACATCCCATATGAAAATGACTGATGTTGACATACGTAAATGATACTAATCAATTAACGAGAGTTTTCCAAATGTGTCATAGCACAGGTGACCCTCCACAAACAACCACAACACCCTCTTACACACAGCAGTGTTTCTGTTTGTATTTTTTCCACTTTCTTCCAGGCACAAATGTTTCTTACCTGGAGTCCTTATTGTCGATTGGCAGGATTCGCCTCTCCTGTGGGCTGAGTGTGTAAAGCTGGAGCATAGGCTCCCTCCTGCCTTTTCTCCACAGTGTCTGCAGAATTTCTCAGTGCTGCAGGGCATTTTCAGCTGCATGTCTGAGTGCTGCTGGAGTTGCCACCTCATTTGCCAGGCTGGTGACCAGACCTGCATCCCCATTATCCTTCCTGGTCCATTCCAGCAGTGTGCTCTTGCAGCTCGCAAGGCCAATGGGATCCTGGGCTCCATCAGCAGAGGGGTGGCAGCAGGGACAGGGAGGGGATTGTCCCTCTCTGCTCTGCTCTTGGGAGGCCCCATCTGGAGTCCTGTGTCCAGATCTGGGGCCCCCAATACAAGAAAGACGTGGAACTGTTGGAGAGGGGTCAGAAGAGCCACGAAGATGATTAGAGGGCTGGAGCAGCTCCCCTACAAAGAGAGGCTGAGGGAGCTGGGCTGGTTCAGCCTGGAGAAGAGAAGGCTGCGGGGGGACCTCATTGCAGCCTGCCAGTACCTGAGGGGAGCTTATAAGCAGGAGGGGATTCAACTTTTTAAAAGGGTAGATAATGGCAGGACAAGGGGGAATGGATTAAAACTAAAGGAAGGAAGGGTTAGATTAGATATTAGGGGGAAGTTTTTTACAGAAAGAGTGGTGAAGTGTTGGAACAGGCTGCCCAGAGAGGTGGTGGATGCCCCATCCCTAGAGGTGTTCAAGGCCAGGTTGGATGGGGCCCTGGGCAACCTTGTGTAGCTCCAGGCCTGGAGGCTGGTGTCCCTGCCTGTGGCAGGGTGGTTGGAGCTCTATGATCCTTGGGGTCCCTTCCAACCCAGACCATTCTATGATTCTATGATTCCCTCACAACATCCTCAGAGCTCTGCAGTTTCTAATGACTTCCTACTTCTATTCTCCTTTTGGGTCCCAGGGTAAGTGAGGAAGAAGAGAAATGAATGAAGATGAAGATAATTTTTAAAAATAATTAGAAATTACTATTGTACGTGGTGGAATAGTACAGTGTAAATTTCTAGGCATTGCAAACAGAAAGGGCAATTTGGTTTTTCTACCCCTTTTGGACAGCCTTGGGGCTACTTTAGGTGCAGAGTGTTTCCCATGGATACATCCTGCTCTGTCAGCACATGTCCCACTCCTCTGACCTCATCATCAGATGTCATTTATCTCACGGTGTCACGCCATTACTGAAACCCACTTACTTCAGGCTGAATTTAGCCATTAGTCTGTACATTTCTGGGTTTTCTGGCTGGGTGAAGACTCTATCATGAAAAACATGAATTATTTAGAAGTAGAATTTTGAAAGGGAGCAGGTACAAAGCACCTGTGACTGGGAGAAAACAACAATCTTCTCCCGCTGCATTGTTTCAGTTAGTGTTTTCTCTTTCTCCAGTGCACATGTATCATTTGCTTGCACTTACAGGGCTAATTAATTTTGATGTAAGCAGCAATGCAGAGGTGGTGTGTGGTGACTGGGGAGGTGCCTCAGGAGGGGAAGCAGGAGTGCTGCATGTTATGGTCATGGCATCCCAATTTGGGGTGAACCATAGTGGGTTCTACAAACACAAACATTTTCCTGCACACCCAGTATTTATGCATGCAGTTGACTTGCAGAAATGAAGCTAGGGCCATGAAACTGTGTAATGGAGGACCTGCTTGGTAGGCACTCAATGGAAATTCCTGGAGGAAACTAAAGCAGGTATAGAAGCAATAAGCTAATGGGAAACACTGTGCCTGCTAATGAAAGGGAGAATAGTGACGAGGGAGTGTGGAGGGGCTTATTACTGAAGCATTCCCACTTCATTGCAGAGCTCCTGTTTTTACATTCAGGTTAGTTGATGGTATGCTGACTCATGGAGTTTGCAGAGTTACTCTTTTCCATGGTATGAATCCAGCATGTGATTTTTTTTTTCTTCTTTTTTTTTCATTTATTTGAACCAACTGTTTCCAAAGGCTGGCTTTCTTTGCTGAGAGTAAATGTCCTAGTTTTATATTCAGTAGTGTAAGGCATCCATCTCCATCTTTTACCCCTGCCTGCACCAAACTGTGTGCTTTTTGATGTTGAAAAAGATACCTCACACAGATTGCAGCTCACAGTTGGTAATGAGGAGGAGTTATTGTCACCGTGCTATTCTAACATCTCAGTATGCTTTCTGTAATGTGAGAGGATTATTACTGATGCTCTGCTGGCTCTATTCATTGTTGTGAATGAATTATGCTTTTAAGCTGGGCATTAACCTAAAAATACCTCCAGTAACTTAAGTGGGGATTATTATTACTGATCGTGTTTATGGCTGTTCTTAAGAGCCCACCAAGAATGGAGCCCCATTGCGCCAAGCACTGTGTGTGAGATGCTCCCTGGTCCAGTGAGTGTCTGTCTAAAAGGATCTATTTAGGGTGGGGCCAGGGATAGAGCATGCAAACAGGGTGATTACACACAGCAGATACTTTCCTGCTAGAGAATATATGAAATTCCAGCATCTTTTTCCTCATGATACTCTGGTTTGTCTGAAGAAAAGGAATCATAGAATGTGTAAGGTTGGAAGGGACCTTTAAAGGTCATCTAGTCCAACCCCCCTGCAGTGAGCAGGGACACCTTCACTAGATCATGTTGCTCAGAGCCCCCTTCCTTACATTGCTCTGGGTTTGTGTGATGTGGGGTAGAGTGAGTCCTCCCACCAGCTATCATACTTGCTTCTCTCTTCTCCTGCTAGCTGCAGTTCTGTTTGCTCTGTGTGGACTTCCCACAGAGCTGTGGGGTGAGGGATGGTGGGGAAGCAAAGTGGCACCATGCACATCAAGCTCTGTGCGTTTCTCTTCAAGTTTGTCACAGTCTTTTAATGCTGAATTACTGAGCCTTTGAATCTGGATGTGCACTTCTCCATAAACAGAGCATTTTAGAGAAGAAAGCATAGGAGTTTGGTTACACCAGACATTGCTGTTAGATGGCATATGGGGAAAGCTGTTGGGAGGAAACAGCACAGACTAGTCCACGTGCTTTCTCATTTGCAAAGATTCAGTTGCTGCCTTATTTGTCCCATCATAAAATTGTCTCTCTGAGTTTTCCAGGTGGATGCATCACAGGGGCTGGAATATAGCCTGACAGGTAGAAATCAAAAGCAGCATGTCTTAGTGATGCTTTGTTAGCTGTGAATAACAAGAAACGTTTGGGGGGTTGTTCTGAAAATCCAGATGCCATCCATTGTCAGATCTCAGCTTCTGCTGCCCTGGGCAAACCTCGTAATATGTCATGGGCAGAACGTTGCTGTGCTGTGTATTTTGCTCCCACAGTTATTTGCCTAATCTGTCAGTATAGCAACCCTGAACCTGGTGTCAGCTTCTTCCTGGAATGAAATCTCTATTGCCTCTTTGTTGCCCTGTTACTTGAAATCCAGATATTGAACGTGTTCTGTGGCTACCAGGATGATTTGTACTTAAAAATTTAGGCATAAAATTAAAAAGCAAAGACAAACTCTCTAGAGCATTATGTTTTTTGCATAGTGTTGCTGATTAAATGACCAGTGGAGAAGATGAGACCTGCAGCAGTTAGTCAGAGCTTGGCAGTGATCTGCCCTGATGGTCATCAAGTCATGGTGTGTAACACAGATAACCCATCCCTTTTCCAGCCAGGTGTCACTTCCAGTAGAGTCTGTGACCAATGGTCTAAACATTTGGTACTCTGGGGTGTGGGTGTGTGTTAGTGTAGGTACAGGTATGCTTATTTATGACCTGGAATTACTCAGCCCGAATACTTTAGGATGTTTGTTTGATGTATGTGATGTATGTGACAATATATAGATCTATTCATTGGAATAACAAACAAGGTTTATAGAAGTGTGCTTCATGCTGCAATACACTTAGGTTTGTATCAGTGGGTATTAACAGTATACCTCAGGTGTGCTTGACAGTGCACTTCATAATATATTATGTGAGTAATATTTTACCAACTCCATGATACTGATTTCTTCTGCCTACCTTCCCCCTTCTTTTAAAGGAGCAGGTTCACACACAACTCTCCTCTTGCTATGCTTAAGTTGCATTGTATTCAATACTCACTAATCTCCTTGCATTTTAAATCCAAAAGATACTTCTTTGGAGATGTAATAAAGCAAGAGTTTTGTTCTTCATAAATTACATACCAAAGAGCTAGTGGTAAGATGTTAAGGAGAGCAACCTTTCAAACTCCAATCTTCAGCTGGTAAAGAATGGGAGAAAAAACAAAGAAATGCAGGAGAGTGCCATGCAATTTCTCCCAATAAAGATAATTAAAGTTTCTGACAGGGCTTTGATTCTGAAATGCTGCCTCACTTGTAGTAAACACCCAAGTGAAGCAAATACTCGACCTATCTGACAGGCCATGAATGCTTCCATTAGCATGGCATAATTCTAATGCATTTAGCATGTATGTTTAATGCTAAATGCATTAGCACTTAATGTCAGGAGCTCCAGACCTGCTAGAGTCAAGGGGTTAACACAAATTAAGAATTGCGTGAGAGATTTGTCTCTCTTTATAGCTTTGTGTGAGGAGTCCTAATTTCATTACCAAAGCTTACTCTGCAAGGAAAGAGTATTATTCTGTCTTAGGCTCTTTTGCAAGTGAAGACCAATTTCCCTGCTAGCATTTGCTACCAGAGTAGCACCTCCCAAGAGGTGTAATGCCAGTATCAAATACCACTGTAATATCAGTAAATATGTATATTAATACAGTAAAACCTGCCCAATGTTACCTACAAAAATTTAGCTACCCAGTTTAATTAACAGCTAGACATGACAAGATCAAGTCTGTAATGGACACCTCTGATTAAACACAGGCTTTTGATTTATTTATTCTCTCTAAAACCAGAATGTTTTGAGCTTCATTGCCTGAGAGAGCGAAGCCAACATGTGAAACAGAGCAACCCAGAGCACAGCTACAGGGAGCTTTCCCTCCACATCCAGAGAGAGTTAAGCAGCCCTTAACCTTTCCACTTGACCTTGCCCCTCTCAGTATTTCAGCACAGACACAGCTGTGCAGGGATCCTCACTGCAAATCAGCCCAGGTGAAAGATAACATGGGAGAGGAAACTGGTATGACAGAGGAGTTGGCTTAGAGGCTGGAATGAGCACAGAGGGCTGGGCATGGGTTTTGCCATATTGCTGATGATTGCTTAACTGCACAGAGCTTGCTTTATTATTCAGTGTGCAGTGAGGAAGATGCACCTGATCTCTTACAGCACCACAGAGTGATGGTGCTTCATTGCCTTAATACTAATTTCTTCTAGCAGTAGTAGTGTTAAAGTCAATGGGACTGCAAACAGAGCATAACAAATATGCCAGCCTTGGTAGGGTCAGGATCAAGAGCTGTTATGTTGATTGACCTCAGGAAAAAATTATTTTGAAGGGTTTTTAAAATTATTTTGATTAAAACACGTCTTTAGATGAGTGAGATTTATGTTAATTGGCACTTGTACGTCATCAGAAACTTTTTCAAGAATGAGGAAATCTTAAAAACTTTAGCTTCTTGCAGTGCTTCAGTGAGATGATGCTTAACTGTTCCTCGTGGGAATGCAGTGAGGGAACAGTTTACTTGCCCACCCCCAGCATGCCAGGGCCCAAGCACACCAGCAGGCCCTACCTGCCCTGACATGCGGGCACATGCTGCCCAGAGCCCCATTTCAGCTCAGCCCTGGTCCTCACTGAGCTCTGCCAGAGGTGGGTTCAGCAAGGGAAGCCAAAGTACAGAGGTAACGTGGCAGGAAAGACAGCTTTGTCTCTCACCTGTTCCTTTTTGGAGACCTTTCCTCTGTTTTCCTTGAGGGCAAGCTCTTGTGCTTGGGACTTTGCTGTGCCTACAGTGCTTTGCCAGTGATAGCAGCTAGATGCACAGGTATACTTTACATGGGCATAACTAGACTCCTAGCTTGTGGGCCAGGTCCAGCCTGAGCAATATTTCTATGTGTTTTGCTACCTTTGCTCCCCAAAGAAGGAGTAAATACTGCTATAAGCACAGGAATCTCCTCTTGTACCCTGCCTTTAACATCTGCTGAGATCTGGAGGTGGCTCTCAGAGGGTCTGATCCTACTCTTGTCACTCTGGGAACAATTGCCACAAGATAACAGCAATTTTTTCCTTTCTGTCATTATATCACTTCCCTTCCCCAGTGTGTCCCAGCAAGTCTTGGTCCTCCAGCACACACATACACCAGTAACGAGGCTGGGGGGTACAACCATGGCTTAAGAGGGGACCAAGCATTCATCTTGCTAACTGAAAGGATAAGCAGTGTGTTTCTTATCCCTTCCTAGACATGCTGGGATTCTTAACCTTTCAGAGTGTTCTTAACATCCCCTCCTTTCAATAACCATGCATTGTTCAGTAAGCCAATGTGTTCCTAGGGTTATGGCTCCAGGAGCTAGTTACCTCAGGGAGAGATGGAGGCGAGTCATGCCACAAGGTAACAGGCAGGTGTGGAGCAGCTAATGACTGTGGAGCAGCACTCCTCTACCCTGCAGCAGTTTGCTCATGTAGCTGTACCCTAGCATGAGACCCTGTCACATCCTCAGATCAAATGAGATGATCCAACACTTTCTTGGTGTGGAAGAACTTACACCTAGACTGAAACCAGTCATCTGATCAGTTATCAGCTACGTGCTGGACAGCACAGTAAAATGCCTATGATCTAAGATGTATCAATACCAGAGCCAGATGTATCAATACCAGAGTGAACTAAGGCACTACATGAGAACTGAGCATTCCTCTGCTTATCTTAAATTGATTGCAAGATATCATTTAAAATTAAGGGGAAAATCCAGTTAGAAATGTATTAATGGGAGGAAATCAGCACAGTGTCTGCTGTTGAAGTGTGCCTTGATTTGAATTTTTTGGCTGCCATTTCATGAAGTGCTTGATGAGTGGATAAGCAACAGAAGTTATGTGATAAAGTTGTCTGTGTTCTGCATTTACATTTGGGTAGTAATTCCAAATGAGAAAGAGCCTTGTGATTTGACATGCACCTTGTGCTGATGACTACCACGGTGCATTCTGAGAGGCTGATTGAGTTGATTTTGAATGAGGTAGAACTTAATTAACAGATGTCACCATGCAAGCCTTCCCCATGAAAATCTGAGGGCTGAAGTAGGATGAATCTCTGGCTCTGCCACCAAGTGGATTGACATAACGAATAGCAAACAAGAGTAACTCCTGATATGAAACAGGACAGAATGCTGGAGCTAGCAGCAGTTTTAGCCTCATTCTCTAATGAGCCCTGTGGTACATGACATCAGTGGGACATCTCCAGGACAGCCTCTTGCAGCAGAATGGAGGTGAATCTCTGGGATACACAGGTGTGGACAGGAGCTGTTTCCCAGCTGTGGCTTCTTAACACTTGGAGACTCCAAGGGTTTTGTCAGTACTGAGGCTTCCCACTGCACCTGGCTAGCAACTGACATCTCTGCTTTCAGTTTCTTCTTGGACCTTGGGTTTTATTTTTGTCTAACCTTGATTTTCCCTTGGTTCCCCTGCAATCTAGTTCTGGCTGTTGGGCTGCCATGCAAATGCCTGGATGGCAGTGATCCTTAGCCTAGCTGTGCTCTATAAAATCAGACCTTTTCTTCACTGTGCATCCTTGTTTCAGCACACCTTGAAACTGAGGAGAGTGATAAATTGAGCTCAGGCTGTACCCTGGGAAGAATTACAGCTCTCTGAACCCCTGCACATTCAGGCTGAGTATTTTCCTCTGCACTTTGCCATTTTAAAATGACATTTGCTTGATCTCAGCCCTTATTAAAATCAAGATTCCCAGTAATCCTTGTTTATTAGTCTATACAGTATTTGTAAGGTCCAATCATTTTACTGTGGTTTGGCAGAGTTTTCCTTATGCTTCTTGAAGTGTTTGAATGTTGGGAAAAAAACCCCAAAACAAAAGAAAAAATCAACAACAATCCACTAAAATGTAAAATTCCTGATTTCTTAGATGCTGTACCCTCTCTCTCAGGGGTTTTTTATCTGTGACCTCCCCAATATAAATTTCAATAGATAAATGTAGATCTCAACTGAAACCCAAATTGCTTGCTGTTTATAAAATGCATTTCTTTGTGTTGTAAATGAGTGGAATGGATGTAATCTGCCAACACTACTATTGTCAGGATCGCTTTCTCTTTGCTTATTAAAATTACATATTTATTTTAAATAGATTTTTAACTGCTTATTTCTACACTTGAACAAAATCTGGCTTTTCACTAGCTGTGCCTTTGATAGTTAAGACTTCTGTAGATATTGTCATGCTTTCTTTGTGGTTAGGGGAAACAGGAACTGTTTATTTTGGAGGTTCTTATTTTTAGCATCTGCAGCTGAAAATGTGTCTAGTCAGTTATGTCAGTGCCACAAGTTGTCATTTCTTAAAAAAAAATATAGATTACATGGGATGTTGCAGATTAATGGATACTTTTATTTTTATGTACTTATTCTGACTCCAAGTTCATTTTTGCTTCTAAAACATGAGTTTATTGGATGGCCAAGAAAACACAAAGTTATCTGTGGCCTTACTGGTCCTTGCTTATGCTGTCACACTTACTAATGACACATGCTTGGCATTGCCAGCCCTTCCAAGGATGCTTCACTCATGGACCACTTGGTCCTGCTGGTCACTGCTGGCACTCCTGGGTGCTGCTCTGTTGTTCATGGACTAACAGTGGGAAGCAGACTTGCTTAGACTTGTCCAGACACTCAACTCAGCTTGAAACTGGCTTAACAAACCTTTATTCAAGTCTGTGTGATAGCGAGCATACATAACCCTGGGGACTTGGGATCAAGCAGATGGAAAGGAGTTTAACCCCAAAGCAGTTCCAGCTACAGTTCCTCTTTATACATCATAATCCTCTTATGCATCCACCTATTTCTTATCTCACTAAGTGGCTGAATATTTTATTTATTTGCAAAGCTTGCATGCAGCCTTCATTTATATTGCATGCACTGTGTGTTCAATGCATGCTATGTGCCTTTATGTGCTGTGGTTACACACCTCTCAGTCTGCATCTCTTTGTCCACAGAACACCACATTGCCTTGTGCAGACCTTTGTTAGTCCTTGGACAGCTGATGTTCACCTTGTCAGCCTGTCCTGCAGCTGCCCATCAGTCACTCTCAAGCTCCCTTACTTTCCCAGTTGTTCAGTTGGCTGGATTAGACTGCATATTCTCAAGACCTTCATAGGGTTGTTCTAACCTACACCAGGAATGATCCAAAGAAATGGTTGGGACTGTCTTCTTCCCTGTTTTCAAGAATCTTTGTATGCACAAGTCTTTTTGGGGTCAAGGCCTCACTGGTGTCTTCCAGGTTCATCCAGCATCAGCTTGAATGAATTACTGCTTTGCACAATCACTAAACAGAGAAGGTAGAATGTTCTGCCAGAGCAGAACCTCATGGGCAGTAATTAGACTTAGCATCTGTAAATTACTTTGCAAACCACATCTGAAAGGTGTTAGAGAAGCACCTCTGCAGGGATTATTAATGCATACAAATAAAAGGAAATTTTGAATGCTAAATAACTAAACAAAACCCTAAGACAGATATTAAGGGTATCCTAGAAAGGCTATAAATCAGTTGAGCCAGTAGGTTGGAACAGAGTGAGGAAGAGCTAGAAACACATCTGTCATCAGGGTAGCTGGAGCAACCTTATTTCCCGACGGCACAAAGAGGAGCTTTGATCACAGCTGTCACTGAAGCACTAATTTCTTAAAACATGAGTTAAAAGCCAGTTGAAAGTTTCAAAAGGAATGGAGAGATATGACTTTGAAAATTTGTTTCAAATGTTGATATTTCTTTCTTAGTAAAGTGTAGTTAATGAGAGTAACTTAAGGCCCCATAGATTCTGAATTTGTAAGTTGATTTCATCCTTTTCTTCTTGCTTACCTGTTGACCTCATTTCATCAGCTATCTAAATGTAATGCTTCTTTAATTAGTGAAGAGTGACTAACATTCTGCTCAGATGGTATTACATAGTGCCATAAATCAGGTCAAAACAGTTTTTGGCTACAGAAAAGAAATTCTGCTTGTCAGGTGGGTATTTACCCTGAAGTTTTAATTCAGGTCAATGGGAAGCTTTTAAGGGAATCTCTCATTCACTGCACCGTGGTTCTTGGAGTGCACAGAGTGCGTTTCTTTAATACCAAACGAAGTCTGAAGAGATGTTCCAGGAGTGCACACGATCTGGCTGCTAATGGACACTTAGCCCACCTAAATCAAGCTTGGATTAGTCTGAAGTGAGTCCCCAAAGTGCAGGGCCCTCCACACAGCTCTATGCTCTGCGGATCTGCCCCAATCACACTCCAGACACTTTGATTCCTGTTGCATGCTCTGCCTTTGCTCTCCACCTGGTAAAGAAGATGTTGAGATTGTGGGATGTTTTTCTTTTTGAGAATATGTTCTGAACCTATGAGTTTTTTAGGGTATTTCAGCCCCATGCAAAAAGGGAGCATGGAGGTTTTGTGGTTAGAGAAGAGAGAGGGCAATAAGTCTGTGTTCATTCCTCACTGTTTGTCCTAGAAGAGTCCAGAGCATCATAATTGGAGTCAGAAAAGTCCTGCAGTGAGGAGCATATGATTGTACTTATTTCTTCACTTTGAAGTAGGGAGATATGATTTAAGAGCTGGCTGTGAAAGTAGACATAGACATAAAGATAGACATAAAGAAATCATTCTGGCACCACTGCTTCCTACAGAGAACCAGGAGCGAGTGCTTTAAAGGATCCTATAAAGTGATGTTTGGTTTTGAAGCTGCTCTTCAAACTCTTCTGCATTTTTACTGAGGCCCTGCATAATAAACAGTGCATCCATAATAAATTATACCCTTGGTGGGATATTAGGAAATCGAGTCATCAGCTTTGATTTTAGCTGCTGCCTCTAGAAACAAACTACCTACTGCTGTATGTGGAATTGCACCCATTGCTTGGGTGAAGTACCTGTGGTAACAGTGGTAAACCCAAAGATGAGTGTTGTCCTTGTTGCATCCACAAGCTCATGTTACTCCACTAAAGTATCTTGAGAGAAAGGGAGAGTTCAGCTATAGGCAAGAACTTGATTAGAAGCAGGAGACATTGGATTGACTTCTGATCTGACTTGATAAAACTATGCAACCTTGCTTCTTGTGAAGCTGCAGCTGATATGCCTGTACAGTCAGGTGTCTTTGCTCATCCCCTGAGTTAGGTGGCCGTGAGTCACCTCTTTTTGTTCAGACACATGAGGCCACAACCAACCTCTATACCAGTAAGTCCTGTCTTTCCTTGGCAGGCTTGCCCCAGCACTGATATGCATCTTTGGGCTTGGTTTGCCTCTCCAGGCTTGGAGTGCAAGCAACAATTGTCCACACCTGAGAGCATGCATGCATAGGAGCTGAACTGGAACCCAAACTTGAGCTAGAGCCTTATCAGATCCTTCCTCAGTTTGATATAGTCACATGAAAAAACATGAGAGACCAACATATTCCTTCTTTATGTAGTTGGTTTGGTGTTTCAGCAAAAGTATCTTGGTTTTGAACCAGCCAACCTCCTACTGAAATCTGGGGCAGATGGGAGGGACCTGAGTATTATGATGGGGGGTAAATAGAAGGGAAGGGACTGTGACTTTAGATTTAAACAAAAAAGAAGCTTAAAAACAACAGAAGATGCTCACATTGTTTTACTATCCTCATCTCTGAAAGAAACATCCATTTTTGAGCCTTTATGTCAGTATGTCAAATTAAAACTTTCTGAAAAATAACTCACTGCTCTAGGTATAGTTCGGATTGTATCCAGTACTTATGATTTGGCTGCACTGTTTTTGTTTTACCACTTTCAAATGATGGGAGGCATTAGGGTATTTTGGTTTGCACTGAGATTTCTAAATCTACAGATGGAATTTCTTCCTGAATGTTGTCTTGAGCTGAGGACAGTATAACATTCTGGCTAATGTGTTAAGTGTTACATCTCTTATCAGGATGTCAGACCTACTAAAGCAAGCACATATCTTCTGGATTTGAATACGTGTGAATCCTAGATAATGCTGCAAGTGAATAAGTGTAGGAGAATCCATCTTAAGTGACATCTCATTTCTGTCTTTCACTTAGTTAAAGCCAATAAATAGGCTGACTAAGGAGCAGATGTAAGCTCAGATATGCTGTGTTAGTGCTTATTCAGTGGTACCAGTTGTGTGAATGTGTGAAAGCTCAGAAAGATCTTCTGAATAATACCCATATGAGTTAGCTTCCATCATATCCTGATACCATATCTTCAGAGCAGGACTGGGAGCTGAACAGCTTTTCTATCCTTGGAGACTTTCAATGTCAGACTTCAGTGCTGGTGTACCATTGGAACTGAAGGGTTTAGAACTTCTTCAGCTGTGGGGGGAAATAGAAACATCTCAACCAAATTCCCCGAGGCTTGGACTCTTCTCCCATTCCTGCCCCAGGAAATACCCTGACAGGTAACAGAATTGCTTTTGGCTACTTAGATTTCATGTTTTCCTGATGCCTGGAGGGTGGGGAGAACTCCTAATTTGAAAAGATTATAAAGCTTCTAGCTTCACAAATATCTTCTATTCTATGAGCCACCTTGGTGGTTGATTTGCAAGGGCTAAAAGGGAATCTCATAGCAGAGATGTGTAATGTTAATCTCGTGTCTTCTCCAGTGTATCATTAGCACAACAGTCACTGTATGCCACGTGGCTAATGCTTTGAACTATCTAGGCAATCACGTATTATGCTGCCACTGCCACAACTCAAGACACAGATCCATGCCTAATAACAAGAACTACTTTCATATATCTTGCAGGATACAGTTTTGTGCTGTAAATACAGGCTGGAAGAAACAGGTTGGGGGGAGAAGGGAGTGAATTTTTCTTTGAGAAGCCTGTTTTTTATGTTTGCTTGAACAAAGGGGTTTAGCAAACACTGAGAAAGGGAAATTGCCTTTCCTCTGAAGATTAGAGAAGTCAGCATTTGTTTAAGCAATCTATCGTGCTCTGCTGTAAAACCCCTGTGCCTCTCAATTGAAAGGAGTGGGAAATGAAAGGTGTTTTAGGATGTACAATTCCAATGTCTACCTGCTGTTACAGAAGTGCAGACAAGACTGTATCTCCAGTGATGAATCCTGCCCTTCTTTTTAAAAGATAATTAAGGAGTGAATTTTCTGGGGCATATCTGGAGAATCTAAAATATTGAAGCTGTTACCATACTGCCTTCTAAAACATGAAATGTTTTTGGTCAGGGCTGTGCTCTTGAACCAGAAGCTACCTTGTCGGAGCAGGTAGATGTTCTCCTTTTCAGGGGCATGTCTGGAGATCCCAAAGCCAGGCTGCCTCTTTGTCTCTGTTCAGAGGTAGCAGCATCTGGAAGTTCAACTGGATCTGTTGCAGCTGGGAAAAGGGAATTTCCTGAGGTCCCAGAACAGGGAGAAGACAGTCTTTGGCTGACAGCAAAGCACCCTGGTTAGAGGGTGCCTCAGCAGCTTCTCTCCCTGCTGTGAGCTGGCTGATGGATTTTATCAATTTATTTATTTATTTTTCTGTCTAGGAGAAGGAGTAGGAGCTGGATGAGCAATATGTAAAGTTTTCATAACTGACTCTGCTTTCCTTGGGATACTAGACTACAGAGTCTTCTAAGGTCCCTTCCAATGTGAACTTTCATCCCAATAAAAAGAAATCCAAAATATCACTTGGTGACACTGCCTGGGAGCCTCTTCCCTCCCCCTGACATTTTTCTTTCTGCATATTTGGACATTAGAAGTTTCTGGATCTGTAGGAGCAAAGTTTTTGTTAACTTGAACATCTGGCTTTGCTGGACATATTCAGTATTTCTTTATTTATCATTGTTCTAGACGAAATGTACAACACAACTAAACCTCTCCCCTGTCTTAAGAGATGACTTGGATTTCTGAAAAGATCCTGAAATTCAGAGAATGCTGAGTTCATGTTGTCCTGCTCCCCTGTGGATATACACGAGGGACTGTACTGTATGTGAAGAAGGGACTTCATTTCAATTCAATTTGCTGCTGCTGAATAGTTCTTCCTTTTTTTGATTTAAACATGGGAAGGAGGTTTCATAGCATCATGGAATAGTTTGAGTGGGAAGGGGCCTCAAAGCCCATCCAGTTCCAATCCCCTGCAATGGGCAGGGACATGCTCCACTAGCCTGGGGTGCCCAAAGCCCTATCCAACCTGGCTTTGAACCCTGCCAGAGATCCAGGGGCAGCCCCAGCTTCTCTAGGCAGTCTGTGCCAGGACCTCACCCCCCTCCCCAGGAAGCAATAGCCATACAAGCTTTATTTTTACTTAGCTGTGTAATTTCTTTCTTATGACTGCTGCAATTGCCTGCCATCTGGGGGCTTCTGGACCTGCTTCAATAAATTGTCTTCTCTTTTCCTGTTGTTCTGAGGATTTGCAAAAGGAAGAGAAACTGGATGGGTTATGTAGTGGGCTTCAAGCTGTGGAAGGAGCATTAGGCATATTTTATGTGTTTGTGCTTATGTAAAATTGTCATGGTAAGTCACCACATGATAAGACAGCCAGGGAAGAAATCAGTGGCTAAGAAATTACTTGGTTAGTTGATCCAATATGACCAGGGAGTTTCTAACCCCCTTTCTTCTTTTTCTGCATTATTTCTGACCTTTATGAATGTGTGTGTGCTCCTGGGTGGATCAAACCATTGTTGGGAACCATCCCTTGGAAGTACTAAGTAATGCCTACCAAAAATGCCACCTTCTGGAGGTGCAGTCATCAGAAGCTGCATTGGAGAGAAGTTCCAGGAGACCCATATGTCCCCTGCAGCCTCTGGAACATTCTTGCAGCAGTGTACTTTCTCTTACAAATCAACTCTCCCCACCTATGCATTGCCTCTGTGCTTTCTGTACACTCTGTTTACACTGTTCTCTTCGGAGTCCTTATTTACCAGTTTCTGTGTGAAGCCTCAATGTTTTTTACATCAATTTTCTTTCCCAAAAGACTGTGAAATGACTCAGACCAGCAGCCTTCTGTGATTCCAGCATCTGTATTTATGAGCTAGAGGATGTGTGTGATGCAACATTTCATTTTACTTTGCTGTTTGTTTTATACACTTATTTTCACGTAGCATATTCCTCATTCCTCCCTTTCTGTAACTGTACCATCGGTGTAGATTGCCTCAGACCAATTCTTACTTTCTTTGCTCTTTTGCCCTGGCTGCTGGTCCTGCTCAAGTAGTTTGTTGGCCTTAAGGTCACCTTTGGTCTAACTGGCACATTACTGTTCTATCAGCAATTCTCAGTTTCCAAATTGTCGTGTTTAATAATAGTAGTTTTGAGATTCAGCATTGTCAACTTTGACTGTTCCCTTGACCTCCTCATTTTCCTGGGAGGTTATTGGGATAGATGTATAATGGGAGAATATGTTCAAAGAAATGCTGTGGCATTCATTACTCCTCCTATGAACCTTCATTTGTAAATGCTGGTTAATGGTAATGTAGCTGCTGTCCAGTGTGCTCTCAGTTAGCATATGTCATGCATGCAAAATAGATATGTCTTGCTTCACTGCAAAATAACTTACCATTTGCTATCTACTAGCACAGCAGTATGAAACAAGATGCCCTGTTCCCTTTTAAATATAATAATAACTTTAATATGCAGGTGGATTGCTTCAAGTGTTTGGGTTAAAGGAATATTATTGTAAGAAGAAATAACCATACTTAGCACATAGGTCTTGCTTTTGTTTTCACTGAGTTGAATCCCAGGGTTTTGTCTTTTGTGCCTTTTTAAAGAAATATAGGTATTCTCTCAGTGCTCTTACAACCTCCTGAGTTGGGGCTTTCCTGGAGAGCAAAAATTAACATGGCATCAGCTTGAGTAGGTCTGCAGGAATGATAAACACCAGAGTCAGGTCACTTCAGGTATACTTAGTCCTGATAGCAAATACTAGCTGGGTGGTAGTGACTGTCTTATGCACAATGACAGGGTCAGACCCCAGCTGCGAGGGGTTTTCTGGTAGGCTTCATACTTCTCCTTGGAGCAATTACTCATCTAATTGAACTCTTCTTGTTTATTTGGAAAAAGTTATACATTACACAAAGTCTCTGTATCTATACTTTTAGAAATGTCGTTGGGAGCATCAGAATTGTTGGACCTTATATTTGGTCATCTGATATTACTTGGAACTTGTCTTCTTTTGTCATCTGTTCTCCAGACGACATAATATGTGCCCCTGATGAAAATTTGTCTTCCATCAGTCTGTCCAGCTTTGTCAGCAGCGTTCTCTCTTGCCTACCCAACACCTGCACATGACCAGCAGTGGGACCCTGATCCTTTTGCCCTCTGCATGTTCACAAGTGAACTGTGATTCCCTACAAGCCGGTTCCATGGTACAAGTAGGGCCAGACTGTCAGTACCTGATCACAACTCCAAAGGCACCTGCTGGTAGTCTATTTATAAATCTGGTCTGTATTGACTGGAGTCCTTGGGGATAAAAGAGCTTTATATATGCAAAATATTCATTTTTCTTCTAAGTGGGGTAAAGCTGTTTCTGTCTCGAGGGATGAAAACCCTGGGCGTGTTCATGGACTCGAGCCCATCTTTTAATGATTGCATCAGCAGAGATGCCAGGCTGACATTTGATTATCTCTGAACAGTGTAGTGCTGCATTACCACCTCTCCCAAATGGATGTTGGATTGCTTATCCATGCCTTTTGCAACACCCTGGCTGAATTAATTCAACTATCCCTGGAGTGCTTCCAACAGAGACAATTCACTGGTAACAACTGATCTAAAAGTTTCCCTTCCAGGATCTTAGCTCAATCTTCTTGTGTTTTGCTCATCCTGGGGTATGTCCCGCTGACTTAGAGGAGCAGGATAACAGACAGCAGTATCTTACCTTGCAGTGTGGGGGTTAAGGCAGTTATTTTATCCTCTCTGTTCATACTATCCTCTCTGTAGCTCTAAAAATCAGTGCTGGCTGTTTACTGGTGTTGCAGAAACACTTGGCTGTGACTAGGTTATACTCTTGCCTGTGTTCAGGTAGCTTACACAATGCCTCTGTTGTTACTATTCTAAACTCTGTGGCTCTGCTTATAGCTAATATGACCTGAAGGCAGTGCACCTGTTGGGAAAACCTTCAGTACTTTTGGAAGGAGGAAGCCTGAACACCAGCTTTTCATCAGAACATGTCTTACTTCAAGAAGGCTGGGATTAGATCCAGTTTCAAACTTTATGGATAATGCTCCTGTCTGATTTCTTATTTGTATCTCTGCCATTTTTATTGGCAGAGCATCAGATCTGAAAGAGCCTCTGACCCGATAAATGCATGAATTATTTAAGACGTAAGTTAATTTTCTTTGGGCATTGTAACAGATTTAAACATGATAACAGCAGAGAGGATCCTTTTCTGGAACTCCTTTTAAGGATCTTTTAAACATTTTTAATATGTATTTACAATACAGTCAATTAAAAGGTGCTGAGACAATGCTAGTAGTGGATTTCTTATTACTAATGCTGTTAAAATTCCTAGCTTTGTGCTTCATGCTTGAGGGTATAACCCCACCTCTAACTAATGAGAGCTAAGAAGCAGTTTCCCTATGGGCAGATTATTCCATAACTGTCGTACGGCTGCTGGCTTGTCTCCCCAACTAAAGAAGGGCTAACATCTTGCCAATGTCTCTTCCAACCTCTTCCCTTAGGGCACTATTTATTAATTCAGACAAAAACCTCTGAGAGTAATGCAAAACAAAGCTGTTCCTTGAACACCACAGCTTTTGTTCCAAGCCCTCTTCTTTATCTCTCTTCTGCAGGGCTAGCTGTAGAGAAAAACTCCTTAGTGTGTGTGCATCTTGTAGTCTCTTGGTTTTATTTGAGCATCAACCATTCCCTTCCCATCTGGATCTCAAAGCTGCAAGTGTCGGTCTTGGCCAAAGTGGACAGGTCCTGGACAGACAGTCCCTCAGTCTGGGCTAGTCCAACAATTTGAATGTTTCTTTTTTAATTATCAGGTATAATAATGACATGAATACCCTAATGAGGGCACAAAAATGCCTCAGGGGTGCTTCAGCAAACACGGGGAGATGTAGCTGCCTATCCAAAAACTCTCTCAGACCCACTGTCACCCTTGGCTCTGACAACTGCACTTGTGTGGTCCAACATACTGTCTCATGAGAGTAGCATGACTATAGAGGCTGTCTCTGAAAACACAATTAGATGAGTCTGTAACAGCAAGCAGAGGTGGCATGGGAAAGTATCTGCTTATGTTTGGGTGGCAAGATCAGGATGAGCAAGTGGAGTCCTGTGCAGCATTCTGGTCCAGGAGCCAGAGAGAAACGTGTGCAGTAAGACAAGCTGGGAAAAGTACCTCTCTGGACCCAGAAGTACACATAATGCCTAGATATCTGTTTTCATGCCAGGTTTTTTTGCAAGTGTTGTTTGATATGCAGCTTGTCTCCAACCAGGGATCACATTTATAGCAGGCACTCATGTCTGAAATTATCAAGAAAAAGAAGTATAGTGCATTCTAATTTAATTATATAAATAATTTAAATTATTTATAGGGGCTGCTTGAAATCTGTTCTGAAAAATCTTTACAGACTGCATGTGATTTAGTATTAACACAACTGAGATGCAGAGGGGACATTAAGTGCTGCTTCTATTATTTTTTTTCTTATTTTGGAAAATATAAAGAAGTCAGTAATTGGCTCTTTAATAGTGCTGTAACTGTTGATTTTTAACCTTATTTCAAAGCATGTTTGAATACAGAGAGCAATTCAAAAATTCTTGTGAGCAGCAGTTTTAGTAGCTACCATAGCAACAAGTATAATATCCAAGCCCTTCCTCCCCACTGGGGGCTAGAAAACCCCTGAAAGGACACTATCTGTAGACATTTAGATTCAGTTTTGCTGACACCACTTGCATTAGGCCAGGTCTGTAAGAGTCCTCTGTTTAAAATCAAGATGTTTTAACTTGGAAACCAGCATTCTTCATCAGGTGATGGTGGTTCTAGCTGAGAAACTTTGGGGGAAACGTTGAAATATAAAATGCTACATGCATTTCAATACAATTCGTGTAGTTCATGAAGTAATCAACATATGGCCCAGGGTCTTCTAGTTTAGTTTTAGTCTCTTCTATCTCATGTTGTAGGGTCTTCTAACTGTACGTTTTCCTGTTGTTTGGAATCCTTCATCTCTATTATTGTCTGTGCCAAGAAATAAGGACTCATGTTATTAATGTTGTTGCTGCCTGGTGCTTTGTCCTTATGATAATGCAGGGGAGGACCAAGGGCAGAGGTCTGAAGAAGCTGCATATATTTTGGAAAGGGGAGAGTCTGAGATGGCCTTCTGCTTCTGGGACCCCTGAACTTCTCTCAGGCTTTGGAAGACAAGCAGAACTGAATTTCCAAGCTGTCCTTATCTTAACAATAAGCCAAATCAGAACCCTGGATCTTAATTAACATTTCTGCATTTAGAATTACTTTTGTGAACACAATAGAGCTGATTATTGCTGAAAGCCTCTTCAAAGAAGTTAACTTAATCTGATAAATCGATGTGGCCAATGTAGATAAGTCTTGTGGAACATTTTCAAGCTGTACCAAGATCTGTCAAAAACCAGTAATGAATATCGAATTTCCAAGAGTACACAGTTTGGGGAGGGTGGGGAGGAGTGATGTAAATCACACACATCAACTTCACTAACTTGCTTGCCAAGTAACACAAGGATGCAAATATGCAATTAAACTGGGTCAGAGGAAGGAAACTTGAAGACAATAATGGAGAATGCTGACACTGGTCTGAGTGGCGACTCCAGGAGATGGCAAAGAAGCGGAAGGGATGTGTGGAATATATGACATTTGTGCTCCTTCAGATGTACCCAGCTCAATAATCATCATCATCCTGCTGTGAATGAAATTTCATTCCCTGTCACATCCATGTGAGGAGTAGCACACTAAAGAGAGCTTGGTAGGAAACTCATCATAAAGCTGAAGGAATGCAAAGGTCTCAGGCTGCGGCTACCGCTACCAGTGAGCAACGAGCCAGCTCTGAGTTAGCACCAACCAGGAGATTTCCAGGAAGGGTTCTGTGAAGTCTTGCATCTTATTCTTGTGTGAGATCATCTTTTCACTATGCCAAGGCTTAGATGATAGGTGGTTTTGGATGCCAGTGATATGTGAGTGGAAATACAAGACAGAGTAGCTGTTATAATCAGAAAGTGCAAGCAATGAATTCCTGTTGATAAGAAGGCATTCTTTGTCTGTCTTACCTGTGAGAAAGACAGAAGTGAGTCTGAGAAGCAAACAGAAGAGGGTTACATACAGAGAAGTGTGAGAAGAAACAAAAAAGCCCAGCCAGCAATGAAGAGGAAGAAAGATGTTATCCCTGGAGTCCAAGAGAAAAGGAAATTGCAAGGTATTAGAGGAAAGTTAGCATTACCCAATGGTCTCTGACTTGGAGGTCGTGTCCCTGACCTGTGCTGATGTCAAATGTCAGACCTGGCTGGCCTTTTTAATATTCTTATATGCCTTTCTGACATTAAAGGATGGGAGATAGGTTGGAAAGCACTTAACTAATGAATCCAGGAGGTGTTGTAGGCCCACATACAGTGCTAGCCCCTTGAATCGCTTCTGGGTTCCAATCATAGCAGTTCCCTCTGTTGTATCATGTATCTTTTTGTTCCTGCCTGCAACTGACTCCTCCGTGATGTTCAGTACGAGCAGGTATGTGACTGATGTTAGATCCATACAAGAATTTAGATTTAAAGGTCTGTTTCAATTTTATTCTTTGTAGATTTCTTGACCCCCTAGACTTTCCTGTTCGAGCTGAACTTTGAGCAGGGAGTATTAGAAATCTCAGAAGAGTTTTTAGTCTCAAGACTTTTAGTCTGAAAGATTTGTGCACACACCAGATTAACATCCAAAGTAAACCTTTGGTAAGTCAGCCCTCACTGTTCCCTAATGATCAAGCCAGCTATGCCTGCTAGCTTTCTGAGAATGGCTGTGCTCTTTTTTAGCATTTCTGTGATCTAGGATGATCTTTATAGAGATAAAGAATCACAGGGGAACCTACTTATGCTTCATGGAGCAATTTTCAGACTTGGAGCTGGAGGAGAAGGAACTGCATCCTCCGACAGATCATAGAATTACAGCAGTTTGGGTTGGAAGGGACCTTAAAGATCACCTACTTCCAACCCCCTGCCACGGCATGCTGATATTTGTGTCTTTGGAATTAGGGGACAGGGTATGAGAATAGGTAACTTGTTTACAAGTTTTTCTTCTCTTTCAACTCTCTGAGCAATTTCTGTCACCTTTTTTCATAGGTGATGTTGAAACAGACTTGCCAGCTCAGGTTAAAAGATAAAATAAAACAGATGAAGGGAGTGGAGGGGGAAACTGTTCCCTGTTTTCAGTTCTGTACAATGATATAAAAAGTGGGTTATGAACTGAAATAGTGAATCACAATTCTTCAGGCAGTTTTATACTTAAATCATAGTCTTGTCAAGTCTGTGTTTGATACGGCTTAATTAATGTTTCCCTCACTTTGTGTTTGATTTTGATGTGTATGTGATAGATTCATACAACCTCAAGTGATCAAACAGAGGCATTTGTCAGTGTCAGAGTCTGTGTTAAGGTCTTAGTTGGCTCCACATACACCCTAGATGAGGAAGGTGGGGATGGGTTATTAGAGGAATGTAAATCGGCTATTAAGAAATCACCTACAGTAAATGAAGCTAATGCTGTTTTCATTAGGCTGCATGTGATACCAGAATCAAATGAGTTTGGAAAGTTAAGTCAAACTGAGTATGACATCCCTGTAATGCAACAGAGGGTTCTTCACAGCCTGTAGGTTCCCATTTGTTTGTAAGGCTTGTGCATTCTTCCAGTGCAAAATCCTCATTTCAGCAGTCACCATCTGAAGGTCCTCCTAGCTTTTTGTGAGACAATTAATATCTGAAACCACCTTTATTATTTGAGACAATCCAGTAGGAAGGAAAGGAGATGGAGCATGTAATTGTTCTCCTAGGGACTGGTGGGGAGATCATGCCGACAGCAGAAGTTAGGAAGGAAGCTCAGAAGTCTTGTCGTTGGGATTTGCTCGCAGATGGAACTGGCAGTGACAGCAGACCCTGGATCAGCTCAGCCAGCGACGACTCTTTTCCTCCTGTTTCCCTGGGTAACCTCCTTAATCAGTTAGGATGTACAGCAGTATGTCACCTTCTGTTCCTGGCTCGCTCTGAGTGCCTTGTGATGTTTCAAGCATCCTCAGTGCTCTGCATTTCCTTAAGTGTTAATAAAAGTAATACCTGCTATCTATAAGATAGTGCTTGATGGGATAAAGTGCTTTGATAAGCTCTTAATTATATGGTCTCTTATAATTTGTTGACTTCCCTTTACAGCAATAGTGGGATACTTCTAACACAAGGGCTCATTCTCAGCAGTGTCATTTGACATCATTCTGCTGATTTCATTAACTTACACTGATTTGCACCCCATTTTTCTGCAAGTCGATCACAATGATTGATTGACTAGGAAAATAGGTTTTATCATCCTTAGGCTCCAAATTGAATAGTTGTAGCTGTTGGATTATGCTAATCTTCACGGTATCCTCCTTTGGCTGATTTGCATTGCTGAACAGAACCGCCCCCATCTTGTCCCCCTCTCCACTGCCCCTGCAAATTAGGGATTAGGCAAAGAGTTCTTAAGCTGAAGACTTGATTGATACACACGGTTATGCAAATTGTGAAGGAAATCAGGAGATCCTTGAAACGTAGCTTGAATGTTGGACATCTTCAGTGTGAGAGCATGCAGAAGAATAGTGATAGACAGTGAAACTAAAGCCCAGTTCTAGCAACAATTCCTAATCTTGATCTTAAGTCTGTGCTGGGACAAAAGCTCAGCCTTTCTAAGTTGTTGTACAAGACACTCTTGAAACACAAACCCTCCTTTTCATTCTCAGCTTGCCAAAAGGAAATCCTGCACCGACCAGAATGAATGGCAAGTGGTGATAAGCAGGGTGATTTTTTTCCCCCTGCACTGGATTTGATAGTGCTGCTGCTGCTGGTTGTGCTAACACCTCCTTCAATAAAGACGTGCCTGTTCTGCCCTGAGCTGTTGTGCACGGTTGGGTTTGCCATGGAAGGGGACATGTGGCAATTAACAGATTCTTAGTTCAATGTGCCGCCGAGCGCACCGGCTCTTGACTGGAATTTCCTTTGAGGGTGTTTTCCTGCTCAATGCAAGGAAGAGCTCTGGCAGCCGATGTGCCAGCCTGCTCTCCAGGGATCAAAGAGATGAGGAATCATCTATAGTCGGTCATTTAATGTACCAGTTTCTTGCAACCTTGTGATCCACATACCCTCTACGAGCAGGTGGAGGGAAATGTGTATGTTCTAAACACAGGCAGGAGGCAAGAGCTTGTGTGACATCAACAATGTTAAATAAACTGTATCATTCACATCCATACTTGGCAGGTGAAAGACAGAACAAAATGGCTATGTTGTCTACCACAGGCTACAAGGGAGACTCAGTGTGTGATTAAATAATGAATAAAATATCATCGCAAATGATAATGTTCTACTGTAAATAATTCCATTTGTTTACCCTACTCTGGCATTGAAGTTCATCTCCCTTGGAGACTTCTTTGACTTTTGATGCTGTTTTGCTTTGCATATGCTCGATTTATTTCTTTTCCTCCTTTATAAAGGTTCAGGAACCAACTGAACTAAGAGAATAATTCACAGCAAATAATTTCTTGGCTGAATTTAGCATCTCTATTTCTGTAAAACAGTCCTACACATGTTATGTATGTTTTGCACTAATTTATTGTTAAATTAATTTTAAGTATGAATTCCCTTCTAGCCACCATCCTTCAGTTTTTATGAAAAGAATAAAAAATCTGGTCTGGATATTTGTGACTGGAGAGATATGTATTGTTTTTGTTTCCTGCTTGGATGACTACAGTGTTGCTACTGGTATAAATATGTCCAAACAGAATATTAGGCAATGTGAATCTCAATTTTTAAGTTTATTTTTCTTAATTCATATTTAAACTATTAAAGTTGGGTCTCTGAAATGCTTTAGGAAGGGAATACTAGGCAGTCAAAAGAGATCTTCTGTGTTTTCCTCTAGAGAAATCATTTGGAGGAATATAATTTAAGGAAGAAATAGTGCAATTATTATTAATGGCTTTTACTTGACTTCTACTTTGGGATGTAGTATTTCTTTGGGGTTACTACTGCATAAAAATACTAAATTATTCTTTCAGTGGATGAAAGAGGTGGGTGTTTATATTGTGCATGTAAATCCAGACTAATGTTTCCATCTGAATATTAATCTAAAGATTGCTTTCCTGTAAGAGTATGTGGGGGGTGAAGGTTTCAAAAGGAAACCTCTGGGAAGATCTTTGTAGCTCAGCTATGGTTCCAAATCTCTGTGTGTGTAGTTGAATGATGTAAAGCCACATCATGCTACCCAATATAGTTCCAGACAGGGCCACTGGTCATGCAGCAGCTACCTCACTTCAGTTGTCCAGCAAAATGGGGGCAATTACACCTGTATTGAGATCTGTGGATGGGAAATCCTGAAGTAAAAGCACTACAGCATAAAATTCAGTACATTAATTGATGTGTATGAGACTTGTGGTATTCCTGGACATGTATCTGATTAAGTGGCAATCCCTCTCAACTAAAACAGAGATCTGAGGGCTCAATTTTTTTTTTTCTTTTCCCAGGGACCATCAAAAGATGCACATCCTGCCTGAGAAATCCAGGAGTTTCCTGAAGGCTTAAAAATACAAGGAAAAAGCCTCAAACTGTGATGAAGGATGATGACAAGGATGATGATCAGTGAAGGTGGGTTTGCTTTCCTCTTCGGAATTTTGGGTTGAGTAGGCACTGTGACCCGAGGCATTCGCAGACATGCCTGACTGCAAAAGGATGCAGTGTACTTACTCTGCTGCTCAGATGTGAGCCCTTTGGAATCCCTGGGGCTGGAAGGCTTTGCACTGCATTGCCTGCAATGTTTTGTTTCTAAGCCTGTAACGATGGGACTCTGGTAAAGAACCAGTAATTTGCTCTGCTTTGAGTGCACAAGCTGAAGTGTGTGGGGAGACCTCAGTATCAGGTTGTGGAGCTAGAAATATATATTTTTTAATGTTTCATTACTTTATGGGAGTTTTTGAGTAACAATTAAATGAACCTCTGAGATGAGCTGAATAACGGTGAAACCAAACAACGTCCGCGCTGCATGCTGCCTGCTTCCCTGTTGTCTTAGAGCAGCGTTTACTGTAGCAGCCTGGGTAGTGTGGCAGGGAAACCTTCTCCTCATTTCCATTTCAAACTCTGCCTGCTCCGAGATGAGTATAATCAGTCCCTCACTGCAGTTGTGCACTGCAGCATCTTTGCTCCTGCTCCCTCTCTCGGGGCTTGCTCCTTTGCTTGCCCAGCTGTTTGTGGCACTCTGCTTCCCAGCTGACTCAGAGGCACTGGAGCTCAGACAGCTCTGTGTGAGCACTCCAGTGCTCTCTTATTCAGAGGCACTTATGTGGCTTTTTTGCACAGCCATCTGCGTTTAAGGAATGGAAATTAATGTCACGCATATAGATCTCTTTCAGTGATCTTCTGCAAGCAATTCCCGATTCTGTATCTCTTTGTTTGGATGGGATTGCAGATAAGCTTCTGTACATTCCATGCTCTTGGTACAGCTATGTGTTGTTATGCTCTTTCTGTGCAAGCTGAAAGCCTTCCCAAAGCCCAGGGAGTTAATCATACCACCAGCAAGCTTTTGAACCCAACTGATCATCCTGTCTGCCTTCAGCAAGTATTTTTGCTAAAAAGCGAGAGGAATGTGTACTGGATTTGGCTAAACCCCAGTCCCTCAAATCCCACTTTGTACCCAAATCACAAGCCCACAGCTGTGGCTTAAGCCAGTCACGATGGCAACCCAATGGATTCCCTACCAAACTTCCCCCTCCAAAGCCAGGCAAGAAGACAAAAGCAAGAAAGCTGTTGGGGCCTCAGACTCAGAGACACCATAACTTAACACTGGAAGGGTGCAAGGTTTGAAATTTAACAAATATTTTTGCCAGGAATTGAATTCCTCACATAGACATGGTGGGACTGGAGAAGATGGGGCAGACTGCAATTCAGGGTTGGTTTGTAGACACGGTTCCTCTTCCCATCCTCACCCAAACACCAGACAAATAATAGAATGGAAGAAACTCAACATAAGAAGGGCCATTGGGGTGTATCTCCATCACATAATCAATAGGATATTTGACAGCTTTATTAATCTTTTATCACCCACTAGTTAAGGATAACAATGTCTGAGGCAGACATGGTCAGATGGCTCCAGGTTTGCACCCAAGAAGCCTATTAAGCAGGAAGAGTGATTACTCTTGTGATAAATATGTGCCTTGGGAGAGCTGGTAAGAGATTGGGGCCACGAAAAATGGTTCAGTCAGATGTGTTGGGTCACATTGACAAAAGGTTAACACCCTGTCACATGGTAGACACCAAATTTAGCAACTATGTCCAGCAATGCGCCTTCTCCTATGAGGCACAGCAACCACAGTTGCTTTAGTGATCTTACATATGAAGGAATGTGTAAAGCAGCTTAAGTCTCATTCTCTAGCTATTACAAGTTTGATCTCCTAGAATTAGACAAGAACTTTAATCGCTGTCTCACTGCTGTGGTGTAGAAGCTCACACATGAATTTCTTCCTTGCTAGGGATTAATTTTGCTGTTTGGTGACATCCCATTGAAAGAGTGGACAAGAAGAGCAAGAAAGCTATCAGTACACAGATGGTAATTCTCCTTGCTGAGCAGTGCCCGGCAGGCCAGCCACCTATTGACAGAGCTGGGTTAGGTCAGAGCTTTCCAGATAAATACTTAACACCGAACTGTGAACTAAAAGGGAAGTTTGATCTATGGTGCTGTAAGCTGTCACTCAGAAGTATTTCTGCCTTCAAAGTCCGTTTTCAAGCAGCAAGAGCAGACATCTACTCTACTTCCCTGCACAAGCGAGCCAGTGGCCAGGAAGCAAGCCTCTTCTGGAAGAGCCAAACAGAACTGGCCAAGGAAAAGAAAGCAACATGGGAGGGAGGCACAACGCCACATCCCGCTGGGCCCAGAACACCTCAGAGCGTCTACGCTCGATCTGAGAGACCTACGTCTGCTGGCCAGAGGCACTAAATCTGCACACTTGCTGCCCGTTGGCTGCCCGCTGCTGGAGAAGGACAATGTGCAGCAGTTCAAGCATCCCCTTCCCCAAATACAGCTTTCAGCTGCAGGCCCCCTGCCACGAAGCTGGGATGGAAGACCAGCCTGACCCCTCTACCACCACCTGTGTGCTGGAATGACTTTCTTTAGCTTTCACTACCAGCCCTTGGGCAGAAGGGAGAGAAGACAGCAGCCTGGGGAGCGGATGGCAGGCAGAGGAGGTAAAGAAAGGGGCTGCCGGGGGTGTTAAGGGAAGATGCGGGCAGACAGCGAGTTGGAAGCTTCAGACCCCCGAGGAAGAAGACTGGGGTAGAGCCGCGGCTGCTGCCGGCCGGTCGGGGGGCCGGGCGCACACACACACATAGACACGCACATACATGCATACACACAGACACACATACACATACATACACGCACACACGACCGTCGGGCGCCGCCTCCTGCTCCCGGGCCGGGCGGGGCGGGGGGCTCCCAGGCGCGGGTGCGCCGCGCCCCGCTATTAGGGGGAATGCGGTAGCGCGGTGGCTGCAGGGGACCGGCGCTGCTGCCGCCGCCGAGGGGCTGCTGCTGCGCGGAGACCGCCGCGCATCTGCTCCCGAGGAGCCGCGTCCGCCGGCGCAGGCTCCGCGCCCAGCAGCGGGAGCGCAGGGAAGGGAAGGACGGGGGCGCGCACCCCCCGCTGCCAGAGGAGGATGAGCGGGGCGCTGCGGGGAGCGGCGCCGGCTGCAGGTAGGAGGAGGAGGCGGCGGCGGGGAGCCGCGGAGCCAACCGCGGGGCTGCGCGGGGGCGGACGCGGCCCTACGCGGGGGGAGTCTCCTGTGGCCCCCTCTATCCTCTCCCCCCCTCCCCCTTCCTCCGCGCTGTCGCCTTGCGCAGGTGTGTGTGGGATCCCGGGGCTCCGCGGCAGCGAGCGTTGCCGCCGGGGCTGCCGCGCCCGCGTAACTCGGTGCAGAGGGGAAGGCGCGGAGCGGCGGCGGCGGCGGACTTCGGCGCAAAGTTTTGTCTGCCGGGAGGGAGGCGCTGGCGCGGCGCGGCAGGCGGCAGCGGAGGAGCCGCCGAGGAGGCGGGGAGGGATGCCCGGCCAGCCCGGTGCCTCCCCGTCTGCCAGCCGGGGCGAAGTCGGCGAGAACTGCGCGATTGGGACGTGCGGGCGGGGAGATGCGAACCGCGGCTCTGCTCGGAGAACCCGCTGTTTCGGTGGCGTGTGGAATAATTTAACACTTCCAGAGCCGGGCAAAGCCAACTTAGAGCTGTAAGCGAGCATCTTCGCGAGCGTAGTGGGAACGAACGTGAGACACCGGTTTCTTTCTTATTTCTCTGTGTGTGTGTGACTCTTTAGCAGGGTTTTCCTTCCATCCACCTATGCGTGCGCAGCCTGGAAGGAGCAACTTGAACCAGCTGTCCCCTGATGGTTTAATATTTGCAACCCGAGTAAATATTTTGTTACCCTTCAGCCTTTTTCCTCAACGCCTTCTTATAATGTAGGTGATTAATCAGTTAGGTTAGTGGCCAATTAGGCATAACCTTGTAGGAAAATAATTATGCAAAGATCTCTGGGGTTTGAGTAGTGATGTGATACAGTATACACCCAGATTTTAGGAGCTGTTTCCCAATGTGTGTGTTCTTGATTTCGAATGAAAATCAAAGTGTAACGACAGATATGTTCTTAGTTCCAGTGGAAGAACGTGATTTTCTTTGCCAGTGAAATATATGGCAGCTCTAAAGTAAAATGCAGGGAGGTGGGGAGGGATGGAGAGGATAGAGGGGGGCTAGTTTTTCTGGTCAGTCACCAAATGTTTTTCTCCCTTTTAAATACACTCTTTCTAGTGCTGGTGGTTGCTTTGAGTGTTTGGTTTGGAGAAATTAATTTCATTAGGAAATTCATTCCAAATGAATTTCATTTTGGTGCCCTAGGAGTTTCATGAGAAGAGGTGCACTGCTATGTCTTATGAGGATAGTCATTTTAACTGATGTTGCTAAATAATGTTATTATTAAATGAGTGCAAATTGAAGCAAATGCATTTTTCATTGCCCACAAGTTGTGCTTCTGAGCTAAATTTCTTTTTATGACTACAGAGGCTTTTGCACTGCAGTATTACAATACAGCCATATTAAAAAGGTCCTTGGAGCAAATAACCCTCTAATGCTGCAGCTATGTTTTCAGTAGACTTCAGTAGTTCTCTGTGAAATAATTGTGTTGGATTTAAACAATCTGGGCTGAATTGACAGTGCTTTGTTTTAATTGTGGTGTTAATTTCCTTATAGTTGTTCATGTGATTGGTAAATCTAAACCCAAAATCTAAAAAAAAAAAAAAAGCTGTGAACCCAGAGCTTTACTCTGAATTATATAATATTTTGCTCTTTTTTGCAACAGGTTTTTCTGGTCTCCCCCCCCCTTAATTGACAGGGAGGTCTCTTGCTTGAATATATTTCCTAAACTAAGAGTGTAGTGGTACATGGTACCACTGTACATCGTTCTTTCCCATGTATGGTTCACTCTGTGGTGCTGCAAAGAATGAAGACAAGGAAAGCTAGAGATAAAAGGGTGGAAGATTCCTTGAAGTTGGTGGTGTTGACAATTGGAGGGCTGAAGGTTTATTCTGAGGAACCCAAGCATGTTTGAGGTGGTGGTTTCTGTGGGATACAACACTGAAATCACAGCGTAGGTCAGCATGTATCCTTCAGTGATCTCACACTGAATTCTCTGGTGAGTACTTGGAAGGTGTGAAAAGCAGACGTGGAACTAAGCTGCTTACCTTCTAATGTCAATATTTGGTGCTAAAAATTTAATTTTGAGTGGAAGACAAGTAGGTTGCTTACTTCTCTTGTACTGCAGCTCTTCATTACTGGGTTTTGTTTGCTTTAGTAAACAAACACATCTCTTAAAATTGAATTAAAGGTATAAACTGTTTGAACCAGGGAGGGGAGAGAGAATGACTCCAGCTTAAATACTAAAGAAAAAAATAAAATATCATGCCACTGACTGGCTGAAGCACAGCTTTGGCCTGCTCACTTGAGCAGTGCTCCAAGCAAACCCTCTGTGCCCAGCACCCCTCTGGATTGGAGGGTGGAAGTGCTTGGGGTGACTTGCAGGGTAACTGACGCCTGCTTGACTGACAGACGCTCATTGTGAGTGGCACCCTGTGCTCTCTAATTTTGCCTCTGTAATAATTTCCTCCAGCAAGCTGACAGAGAATTAAAATGTTTACAGTCAGGTTTTGGAAGGGTTCATCAGGATGTAGAGGGGAGGGGAGGGAAATCCTTCCATTTTTAGATCTCTCTAATCCCAAGCTTCTGTTCCAGTAGTCATGCTAATTCTTTATTGATTGTTGTGGCAGTGACTACCATGTTTCAGAGCACAGCAATGCTGACATCTCCACTCCACATAGAGTAGTCTTAAAAAAAGGCAAATGGGAAGGAAAAGGCATTTTACTCTGGTCTTTTTTCAGATTACTCATGAAACTGAGGCCACTGATGAACAGTTGTGAGGTTGTGAAATTAAATATCAGTGCAAGGACTAAGCTTTAAATCCTGTGTTTACTGTAGAAATGCCAGGTAATCTTGGCACTACTTGCCATAAGGATGAACACTTCAGTGTTCTCCAGCTCAAGCCTGTTTCTCCACTGGAGCAAATCTGCAGGAGCAGGTGAGCGTACGGTTGAGGATGGGTATCATCTCTTTTGTTGATGTCAAGTATTGTGTGCAGAAGGAGTCTAGCTGGAGGCAAGACTGGTACCCAGAGTGGCAGTACGTGAGCAGCAGAAAATTGAGTCAGTCACTTCTGATGATTGGCTTCCTCCTTACCAACTTTGTATGTGTGTGTACATCAGGAACATAGAGTCTGTGTTTCTTTAACCATCTGACTCTGACAAAATTCCTTTACAGATCCATCTGTGCTCATCAGATGAGCCCAAAGTCAGGTTTGTGCCCAATATTCACCCTCTGGTACCTGCCTTTTGTTTCATCACTCAATTCCATACCTTAGAACTCCTTAGAGCCAGGAGCTTGCCACTGAAGCAGGGAGCTATTTGGGCTCCCATGCCTCCCCTGTTGCACTTTGTGTAGGGAAGTAAGTGTGATGTTGCAGCTATCCCAGCCTGGAGCTGGCAAATATGGATATTCCCACAGTGACACCTCTTAAGCAAATTTGCTGTCTACAAGGGGAAAGGAGAAGGGTTATGATACTCTTGAGGAAATACTGAAATGAGTATATTCTCTGTGTTCCCCATTCATCTGACTGCAGGTTACCTACAGTTACACCGAGTTTTAAGGGTGTCCTCCTACTGTCAGAGCTCTAAAGTACAAAATAGGTGGCGTGTCTGTGGTTTTACTCCTTACCAGGGGTGCAGAAGCAGGCTGGAAATGTAAACAAGCCATTCTTGACAGTTGCTAAGAGTCTTGGAAGAGGGAATGAAAACTATTCTTTTGAGTACCCTGGATAGCAGATGAAACAACCCTTTACACAGTGTCTATAAAACAGCACGTTGGATAAAATGGTCCTATTACAGGGAGTGCAGAGGGCGAAAAACCTAAACAGTCTTGACAATCGTTTTGGGATTGTTGTACAAGAAAATCAAAGGCTTGTCAGTTTTTGCTTTTATGCACATAAATCACCTTTGCTCCTCCTGTTTCATAAAACACATTGGGTCAGGACTTTTCAGTGTGCCTCCATGGTGTTTTGAGTACTTGGAGTGGTGTACGCATAACAAACAACAGGAGATTCATATTTCACAGCACTTTCATTTTTCACTGTATGCCAAGTTAAAGAACCTCCAACTTTCTTTAAAACAGAGTGAAGATTGTGCAAACCAGTTAAAAGTGAGGGGAAAACGTTCAGATATTCCTGCTTTATATCTGAGGATTGATGCATTCAACAGCCAACTTCTTTAGTTCTTGCAACAATTCAACATGAGTGGTGTAGTGGAAAAAGAATGAATTAATATTTACTCCCTCTTTAATGTAGCAGAGTTCTGGTGAAGTCAAAGCAAGAGCATGTGGCTCCTTAAGCTGAGGATACAGGACTTTCTCACTGGTGGGAGGCTGAGCTTGCTACCCTTACCCTGCCTTGTGGGGCTATATTTAGGGAAAAAAAAATAAAATTCCCACCAAACAGCAGTGGGATTTCTTATTTGAAAAGTTAAATACTCCTCAGTGAGAGGTGAGGGTATTACTCTGGCTCACAGAGCATTTTCTCTGACTAATGTATACAAAATGTACGTTGGGATTGCCCAACACTGATAATTCACACACCTCTGGAGTGGAATAGAGCAGCCATTCTGGGCTGGAAACATTATGCAGGAGGGGTTTGGGGAAGAGAAATGAAGAAAAACTAATCCAATTGAAACTGCAAGGGGAATTTAGGAAGCAGAATGCAATTATCCAAGTTGGATATTGGCCAGGACATGTTAGTTAACATTTTTACTCTTGCAAGAATTGTCATGGGATCTTTAATGACGGTGAATGGTCAGGACTGTACTTTACATCTCATTTGAAAGCCTGAGCTTTTGCTTCATCATGAGGATGAAGTGGATGCTTTGCCTTCCTTCAGGAAGTGTTGCTTTGGTCAATGTGCAATCCTCTCTGTAGGCCTGAGGCTCACTGGGCACACCTGCCTTGCAACTCCACATGTCCAAGGGTTTACTTCACTTTGGTCTGCTAAGCCAAAATAAAATCCAGACACTAAGCATTGCTTGATATTTCCTTTCTACTTAGCTTCCTTTTTGTGGAGGGGTAGGTAAAGGTGGTCTCTCATCATCAGTCCTCACTTCCCTGAGATTTTATTGTGTTAGCTGTAATCTCTTTGCATGCATGTTATTAGTTAAAGGTTCTTCTAATCCACAGCAACCCTGGTTATCATGGTTGAGCGTTAAATGACATGGTGCACCTTGGTAACTCAAGATGGTCTTTGCAGTGGATTGTGTCAATGTGTAGATGTCCTTGCAGTTACTTGTTTTGGGGACTAATAAGGCATTTTTTGCAAGACCACACATCAAAGCCCAGTTCCAATTTAGGTAACTATGGTCTTCCTATGGAGAAGTCCCCTTCCAGTTCAAGTTGGCCATTGCATGTTTCCTTCTCCTTTTGGTATCACTGGTTCTTAACCCTGTTTACTACTGACTGAAAGAATCACTATCAGTAGTAAACAGATGATAAATCTCAATGAAACTGGTGTTTCAGGAGAAAGAAGGTGATGTGTAAAATCCTTTCTTCTCTAAAACCGTGATTTTGCTGTTAGCTATCTGAATGTGAATCTTTTTTGTATAAAAAAACCAACAAAGTACTTCTCCTAAAAAGTCTTGTCTGGTTATGAGTGTGTTTTAATACCAGTACTTTTTGTGTTCAGGATAGCAAAGCAGTAGGATGACAGTATGCTTCCTGGGGGAAGGGGCTTCAAATGTTCTTTTGGAGGTTTGGGGGTAATGTGCTGCTTGTGATTCAGTCAAAATACATTTCTGGGAACTTAAAGGATTGCTCTGTATCTCCTGATACCATGGAAAGTCTGTCTGTCAAAGTGCTTGCTGTCTGTCTTGGAGGTCATGAAGCAGTGGTAGATGCTGAGAGATAAAACTAGTTCTGGATCTGGGCTTTTGTTAATAAAATTATATATTAAATATGAAGAGCAATGTAATAGTAGATACTTTCTCTTTTCTATTCGAAGACCTGAGACTTTGTTTACCTGCAAGCTGAAATATGAGGAGGTTATGTTTCTAAGCTGCCTGTCACTGATACTTATGTGCAGTATGGATAATTAAAAGATAACAGTGTTAATAGTCTCTCCTTATAGGAAAGATTTTTGCTATTTACATAGAAATTTCCCTCAGAACTCTCATGGAAACATCAATGTCAATAATTTAACATATTGTTTCAAAATCACTTAAAATATACATAATGAATAAAGTGATACATTTTGCATCCAAGGATTTCCTTTCTATGTTTTCATGTATCTGTGGACAGTTTAGATTGTTTCTAGTCTGTGGAAGGCTGGATAAAGCCAGTATCTGCTGCCATGTATCTTTTCTCCTGGTTAAAAGTAAAGGGCTGACCACTCCACCGTGTTACACAGGCTTAGGGTGCAGCTTTACAGAACTCCTGTCGTTCCACAGGGGCAGTTGTGAGTCTCCTCATACTGGTATTGTCTGTCAGAGTTGCCTTAATGTGCAGGTGGGTCATAATTATGCTGATCTTCTCTTAGAATGTGAATCAGAATCTCACCTCTGCGCTTTTTAAGGTGTTCAGAGTATGTGGAACGTACATTAAGGAACAAAATTAATATTCATCATCTTCCAGAAGCCTCAGAGGAAACCACTCTTCCTTATCTGTATAAAATAACAATGTTTTTGGTCCACAGGTTCTTAGATGACTCTGTAAGGCCAGGTTTTGTCCACCATAAATAAAGTGAATGGGCTTAGGGACTTCACATGTAAATAAAGTGCCCGTTCCATCTGCCTCTGTGTGGCTTGACCCACAAAATAACAACAAATGCTTCTGCTGCTTGAAAGAATTTGATGAATATATTATGTTGGCCAGGTGTAAAGCTGTGATCTGTGACATTTCATGCCTCATGTGGGCATTACGCTGTCATGCGGCACAGTGGGCTGCATTAATAGAGTCTTTGGGGATAAAGAGAGAGAGAATATGGACAGAAGCTGTTGTTAGGCAAAATAAATTATAGAGTAGCTCATCCAGTGTGAGAAGGATTGTGAGTGATGTAGCTTCAAACATCATTTTTTCAGTAATTGTGCTGTTTGAATTGTGACCTACTTTAATAACATTCTATCATTTTTAATATTTCTTTATTCATTACATTTTATCCACACTCAGGTGGTTTACTGCAAGCTGTGTGGAAATTACAGCGAAGGTCAAGTGTTCTTTGTGAAGGGAACTTATTACTGAAAACACTAATGTGTTGTCATTATTGTTTTCCAACGTGAAATTTTATTTGGTGGATGAAGAGATGTCATTGGGCTTGTGTTAAAGTGGGTGATTACTGTCAGTAGACCAAAGTCCCTCCAGTCATAGGTCTGAGACATACACGATCACTGAACAAGCCCCCCTTTAAATTGATTTATTTTTCCCTACGCTGTTAAGCTGGTACAGGCCCTCATCAAAACCAACATCTTTCAGATTAGGACTGGCTTATATAGATTTCATGTTGAAATGCCTTCAGTTAGCTGAAGCTAAACTGAAAATTTCAACTTTGCTATTGAAATCACCACGCCTACACACAAGGTTTTGCAGCCTTTCAAATGAGCTTAAATTCATGCTTTACATTCTATCAGTTCAGTATTTTTCATGTTGGGAAAGGCTTTGTGGCTTGGTCTGTGGAGAGCTGGAGTCAAGCCATGGGGAGGGCTGGGAGTGCACCCTTCCCTGCGAATGCTGGTGTCACTTCAGCTAAATCCCACGTTCTCCCCAGCAGTTATCCACACAAATGACCTTCTGACAGTTGCCCCGTGGTTAGTGGGCATGTAATAGTAAATTGTATGCCACAGTTCATAGAAATGTGTTCTGGGATCAGGACATCAGGATCACCAGCTTCTCAAATCATAATCCCACTTTGCAGCAGCATACACATTACTTGGCTTAGGGCAAGGGAAAGGCACACAGCTGGAAAAGAGAAAAGCTTCTCAACATCCCCGCTAGCTTTACAAAGCATAACAGACATGTTGGATGCTAATGCATCATTTCTTACCCATTATTGAAACAGAACAGCTTTCTGTAAAGGTCAGCTCTGCTTTCTGTCTGAAACGTTCCACTTTTTGTTATGCATATTAGAGGTTCCTCTGAGGAACCAAGTATGGAAAGCCTAGAAAGGAAACAGGAGGGTTGCAGTGAATATTCACCAGTTTAGCTGTCACAGCAGGTGAGGGGTTGAAGTGGTTGGTACCATCTTTCTCTTTGCGTGACCAAAATTACACATGCTGGGTTGATGTGGTGAGCCTAAAGGTTTCCCTGATCCAGAGTCAGATCTCAATTTAGAAGGCATCAGTGTCTGATTTTTATTCTGAGCTACATGACTTGAATTCTATATAGTCGTGTCTTCAAAGTACAATATGGAAGAAAACTGGAGTAATTGAGTAAATATCATGCTTTTAAAGGTTCTGGACTACTGTGCTAGGTTTGGGTAGGACAAGTAAGTTAGGAAGCCAAGAACCCTGTTAGAAAAACACAAGTGAGGGAGTTTTAGCTGAATGTTTTCTGAGAGTGATTGACCTACCCTACCTAGAAATAAAAAGAGGTAGTGGAAAAGGAGAAAGCTACCCCAGAAAAGAGAACATGTATGATGAAGATCTATTAAGCCATCTGGAGAACTGAATATGGAATTATATTTTCTCCAAGAAATTGAGCAAAGGCTGTCGTATGGCAGGAGCACGCAGCAGATAGAGAACAAGTCAGATGCTTCACACAAGGTGGTGTTACACAGGAAAGCCCACTACCTTGGGATGTTGTGGGTGCTGAAAGCTCACACAGACCAAACAGTCTTCTGGGAAATTTTGTGGTGGAACGGAGGACTATTGCATGGGGTGATACTGCTTCTGGCGTAGAAATGGCAGGTTCCCAAATGCCTGGAGGCTGGAAATGTGTTCTGGTGAATTACTGCAATATGTGTCTGCTCTTGGTGACTGCCAAAGAGTCAAGGTTACTGAATACAGGGCCAGCTGGCCCCTTGCTCTGAGCCAGAAGGGCTTTCTTGCGCATAGGTGAAGAACTTAGCCAAAAGTTAAGTGCACCATCTCCTCTTCCCTGCTGTCGTCCGGGTCTCTCTTGACTTAAAGGTGTTTGAGCTGGACTAGAGCATGTGAGATGGTAGATGTTTGAAACAGTCATCAGTGTTGGAGGAAAGGTGTGAAGTTCTAACAAGGCACTCGCTCTCACAAAGGTGTAGAAAGCTGAAATAATTCCTTGTGCAGATGTTTTATTTTACTGTAGTTTTAACCAGTGACTTTGGTTTGAGCCTGTTATTTGGTGATACGTGCTCTACCCTTGCTGTCTGTGTATTGATCTACCTGTTGGAGTTACTTGTTCTTAGCAAATACTTGTGTTGTATGTATCTTTATCTGGCTGCACAGCTGTGAGAAGCTTGTGAAGTTACCCAGCAGAATTTTAAATGTATATATTAACAAAAAAAAGTAGCAAATAGTGCCCTGGTTTAAAGTACTGAAATGAGGAATTGGAAAGTGAAAGGAGAGCAAGGATGGATGAAGCTTGCAGAGGAGGCATGCTGTGTATCAGCATGAGGAACAAGTGAATCACCTCAAAGACAGGTCAGTCCTGCTCTTCCAACCTATTTCTCCACAGGCCACGAATGTGCTGGTGGTGAGAGTGGATGCTGGTCTATCCTGAGCACTAGAATTTGAAATAAGATGATTCACGTGCAGCTTTGTCAAACAACTATGGCAGCTTCTGACTTAGTCTTTAAAACTTCACCTTTTCAGTTTAAAAAATATCTTGCAAGTTTAAACAGTCTGTGCTTTTTTTTGAGTTAAAAGCCATTATATTGCATTTAGGTCATGCTTAAAGTTTGTTCCGAGCTCATGGGATGGAAACTCTGATTCATTTTTATTGCAAGTGGAGAATCTTGGGTAATTGCTTGACTTCAGGAATTGGGGCTTAAGAAGAACACTAAATATCAGGAGGCTTGTGATAAAATCCTAAGAGTGGGCAACACTGTATAAGCCACTGAACAGCTGTCAGATTGTAATTAGGGTCGATCGTTATCAGTTTGAGCCAGGTTTGCACAGGTTGCCTAGGCGTGGAAAGGCACGTGGGCCATCACCAATTCCTTGAGAGACTCAGTCCTCTGATGGAACAGTTCCTCAATCATGGTGGTATGGAGTGATCAGGCATTTATTTTCCTCCCTCTGCATTTTTTTCCCCCTCTTTCCCTCAGTGCTTACTTGGCATGGACTCTGGTTACCTAGTGCATTGTCACAGGAGACTGTTCTACCCATGTGGGGGAATGCTCTAGACTGAAAATCACTGTTGGTCCTGGAGGTTAGGGCTTGCCCAGCTTGTTCTGATTCTGGAGGCCAAGGAAATACTTTTAATTCTAAATGTTATTTTAGAATAGATTGTTTTGCTGTGGAAATGCTTGTCTGTTCCTGTAACTACACATTGTGAAGAAATAAAATAATAATCTGGAGCAACTTTGTGCAGGGGTTCAGACTACAATGACATTTTTAGTGTGAGGACCTGGAGTAGCAGAGTTCATTAACAATTTTACCTATTACAGGCTTTGTTGCCTTCAGATTATCATTTCAAGTGCAAATACATGGTGGAGTTTACCCATAGCAACATTTAAAAAGCAAAGGGCAGATACTGTAATTGTGCAATGGAATCACTTAGCATTATTAAACAAGAGCCATACAAAAAGGAGGTTCTTGCATTAATTTAATTAATAATTATTTTGCAATTGGCTGGAGATGTTTGGCTGATAACTTTTCTTGTGGTGTGCTGTGGAACAGATCTGTAACCGACTAAGATTTCATCACTGGAATTACTCTGTGCATCATGGCTGCTAAGAATTTCGCAGTGACAAGGAGATCATATAGCCCTTATTTCAAAACTGCAAATTAGGGAATGAAATGGCATTTTTTTACCTGTCAGCAGACGTCCACAGATAGCAACAGAGATGTAAGCAATTGTGCTTTTTGAAGGAGGGTGGCATGTCCATCACAGCTAGCTAATTCATTCTTTTGCTATGTATCCTGATTAATTTTCCCCCTTTATTGAGAAGCAGTATGAACACTTCCTCACTGACATGCATTTTGGTTTTCCAAAGACTTTCAGTTTATGAACCAGCCAGCTTTCTTTGCCAGTGAGATTTCTCTTCCTACTTCCACCTGTTAGTTGCAAACATCATATTTTACCTTGCAGATGTCGGATGCTGGCTCTCTGGTTCTGTTCACCTTTGCTTCCCCTGCAGCTCCCACATCTGATTGGGCTCTCAGCTCCGCAGTTGCCTGGCTAACTTGCTTTCTGCCTCATTTACTCCCCAATGGCTGCTGAACGACGTTCCCTGAATTCAGGACCAGCACAACTTTGTGACTGGCTGCTCAGGATGCTGCAGCAGCACTGTGTTTAGTGACTTCTCTGTAAAGATGTATAGCTATACATCTTTTGAATTGTAAAGCTAAATTTCATTAGCTTCACAGGAAGGAAGGAAGGAAGGCTGGAATAAAAAATAAACCACTGAGGCTACTGTAAGAAATTCTGGCTAACTGATTCAGCACAGTAGAACTAGTGCTGGGTACAGGTAAGTATTGGTACACTCCCTGGGTGCTTTGCTGAAACTAAAGCAGAAGTTCATGGTTACCTGGTATATCGTGAACTTTCGTTATGAATAGCAAACCAAGTGACATGGTGAGTCACTTCTGTTGTCTGGTGCTTTGCACTTGAGAAGTGTTTGCTGACATGTTGGACAGGCTTAAATTTCTTTAATCCATTGAGCTGAGACCTTGTTTAGAGTGAATGTAAGGCAAGTTGAGACCAATGACAGTCCCTCTGACAGTATTTCTTAGAGCTTTGGGTTTTTTCACCCTGATGCTCACAGTCACGCTGAGCACAAGTTAGTGGTGTGAGCTACGAGTGCTGTTCCTCATCAGTTTTTTTCCTCTGTCCAGTATTGTGTATTTGGTCCTCAGTGGCTCAGAATTGAGAGTCTTGGACTGATTCCCTCCTCACAGGTATGCCTGCATCTTTGTGGGCCCTCATGAGCCTGGACATCACTGACTTTAAACCTTTGGAAAGATGGACAAGTGTGTGAGTGTGGGGTTTTCTTGGTTTGTTTTTTTTTTGGTAAGTCTCTGGTCAGTCAGACTTGAGTACTTTTTGATGGAGACTTGTATGGACAGGTTGTGGTGGGTTTTTTCCATGTGTTTATGGGGACCATTTTTCTTCCATTGTACTTCAGGCCCTTTCTAAAACCCTGGGTGGGTGTCTCCTGAGTCTCTTGAAGCTCAGGGAGAGCACTGTGATTCCCTGCCTTGTGTCTTAACAAAGAACCCCCTTTATGGGTAGATCTTACCTGCTGTCTTGATCAATTTTCCCACCTCACTGAAAGTTCTGTGTCTGGTTTCAGAGTCCCAGTTTCCTAAATGTTAGAAAGTTGCTGGTATTTTTGTGGTTTTTGCCTTAAAGGTCCTGTAAATACCATGCTAACAGGAAAGCAACAAAATGCTACGTAAACTGCAGTAATTTTGACTTAATTCCTTAGCTAATTGGGCCAACTAATAAAGTAAAATTGGGACTGAGAGATGGCATTCATGCACTTTGCTGTATTCTGCAGGCATCTGATTTATGATTTTTATGTTGGTTATCTTATAAGTAACACATTATTTTTAGAGCTCAGCATTGAAGCCAGGTTGCAGCTTGTGCATGTTCTGAGGAAGGGAGAGACAAGAGAACTTGGACAGTGATCTTGGTGTTTGTTTTTCTTTTGAAGGAGGCTGGATTTGAGACAAACCTGGCACTGCTCCATAACAGAGGAACTTGCAGTGATGCTGCAGTTTTGTTGGTGCCACTGCAGACACAAAGGCTAAAACAAATCAAAATGAACTGAGAGGAGCAGATGGGGCAAGTGAGAAGTTGGGAAATCATTCAAAGTGTTAGACACTGAATGATTTCAATTTTCCCGAGACAAGCGGGTGCTGTGGCACAACACGGCTCTTCTGACACTCAGCACACGTGAGGCGATTTTGGAATAAAAACCTGCATCAGGTGTTCTGTTCCCAAATTTTCCTGCCTGAGGGACAGTGTTTGCATTTGGCAAGGATGTCTGTAAGGGGGTGTAGGTGGTGAAAAGAAGCTTATCAGAAATCCTTTCAGGTGTTTTGTAGAACACTTGGAGCACGGTGTGTCTGTACGAGACCTGGGTGAAGTTCCTCCTTCTGAGGTGAAGATGGAATATTTAGGGGTGTCACAAAGCACTGGGGGTCAAAGTAATCTATCAAACATACCTCTTTTCTTCAAAACACAAAAAAGTGGTCTTGATTTTAATGTCCTCCTTAAGAGATACAATCATAGACTCATAGAATGGTCTGGGTTGGAAGGGACCCCAAGGATCATAGAGCTCCAACCCCCCTGCCACAGGCAGGGCCACCAACCTCCAGGCCTGGATCTACACAAGGTTGCTCAGGGCCCCATCCAACCTGACCCTGAACACTTCCAGGGACAGGACAATCTTCCTGTGGAGTGGCAGTACCCAAAAGAGTAAATGCCTGCCTTGCTTTGATAAATCTGAACGTTGGGAAGTTGGGTGCCCTCACACGTGCAAAACTTGTCAGCAACCCTGGGAGGTGTGACAAACCCTCCCAGTCCTTCCAGCCCTTAGTGGTGGCTTTGCCTTGTGTTAGCAGTGGGGGTTTTTGTGTGCTGCCTTGCCAGAAGCTCAGGTAAGCCTGTCACTGGCATAAGGTTAGCAGTACTAAAAGGCATAGGGAACAGGGAAGCTGGTAATTTTGAGGCTGGAAATGCTAAGGTCCAATCTTGCGTGCTCTGACAGCATCAGCTAAGCTATACCTCATCAATAATGAATCCAGAGAAATTCCTCAGAATATGTGACCTCTATTCCTCTGTAACATTGTTCTTCTGCTTAAGATTCTCCTTTAAGGGATTTGGCTTCTTTTAAAAGTAGGGAAATGAGATATAAAGAATTCTGCTCCCATCCAGTAATTGCAGCCTAAACACGATTTTGCAGTATTTATTGTTTATAACTGCATAAATAGACTGTAGATAATTCATGCTTTAAATGCTGTGAGGCATAGAAAAGTTGGGTGTAGAAAAAATGTGTGTGATAAGGCATAGTTCCATTAGAAAGGAAAGGGACTTAAAAAGCAGTTGGATTCTTTCCATCCACCCTACAAAGAAGAAAATTGGTTTGCAGGAAATATAGGTCATGGCACTGTTCTGGCATCTTGATGTTACTGTTTTGAAAGTACAGTGTATTGCTAGCAGCACAATTTGGGACTCCCATTAGAGCTGTTCTTAGCTGTCACACTTTAAAGGCCATTTAATATCCCTGATCTGATCTAATGTCTCCTCACACAAAGAAAATTTAGAAGATGATGGGAGTTTGGTGGGGTTTTGTTGTTCTTCTTGGGGTTTTGTTTTGGTTTGTTTTTAATTAAGTTACTGAAAGCCCCTGTGGAGACTATTCCTGCTGTTGCACCCAAAAGTCAGTCCCTTCAGTATGGACTCAAGAATCAGGGATGCACTGTGAATGGGGCAGTGGAACTTAATTCTTCTCCCTGGCCAAAGACAAGAAAATAAAACCTGGTATTGCAGTGCCACAGGGGTTTATTGGAGAAAAGTCTTGGCTTTTTGGGCATGACATTCAACTTTGATTATGAGATTAATCTAATTTCTTGGTGTTAGAAAAGATGCAAAAGGCAGCTGTATTCTGTGACTGAGATTGTCTGTATCTCCAGGAGGGGAGCATCAGGACCATCTGCAGAACAGGAGAATAAGGCCAACAATAACTTTGTGGGGAGGTAAAACTTCTCCCATCTTAGAAACTGTGGCACTGAAATGTAGAGAAAGTAAATGGGTTTTTTGTGTAGTTGTTTGCAGTAGCCAGTTCTATACAATATAGAGGCCAAAATAAAAACAGAAGGGGAGGGGGGCAGGAAATGTGGGTGGGAAACTGTACCTGCACTGTGGTTTTTGCTTGTTTGCTTTCAAGGTGTGATGTGGTGAGGTAAGCACAGTGATGTGATTCATCTCCTCGGCCCACTGCGGCAGCGCTCGCTGTCTTCTGTTCTTGTCTTCTGGTGGAACAGAAAGAATGATGTTTTGTTTTCTGGTGTGGTGTGCCTTTGAAGAAGATGTAAATATATATATTTCAAACTGGTTTGAGATGTTCTTTGTATTCTCCAGCTTGTGTTACCTTGGGCCAACCTTGTAGTGGTAGGGATGCAGGCAGCCTTCTTGTATCCATCCCACAGTACTTCTGTAGTTTCAGAAACTACATGCTGTGTATAAATACACCTGACTTACTGGAACTGCTTCATCTTCACATTTGTTTTCTTTTCAAATCTCTTAAGAGAGACTGAGAAAGAACTTTTTCTCAGTGAGGGTGAGGGAGCCCTGGGACAGGCTGCCCAGGGGGTGTGGAGTCTCCTTCTCTGGAGATATTCAAGACCCGTCTGGACGCCGACCTGTGTAATATGGGATAGGGACCCTGGTTTGGCAGGGGGCTTGGACCTGATGATCTCTTGAGGACCCTTCCAACCCCTACAGTTCTGTGATTCTGTGACTGGTGCTTAGCAAATCCAAGAAACTGGATGAAATGAAGGTCAGTCTGGGCTCTCCCTCACCCTGTCCTATGACTCCCTGTAGCAGGTACAGGACTCTCAGGCACGTTGTGCCACGTAGGGCTGCAGGGAATTGAAACCCTTTTGTTTCAGTTGAAGTTCGAGCAAGTTATTGCTGCTCAATCTGGATATTTTCAGGCGTGGCAAAGATATGAGAATCCAACTACAGATTTTTATTGCTGCCCCAATGTATTTCCAGTGTGGTGTTATTACTTCAGAGTTCATTAGGAACAAACAAAACCAGTGGAAAGCAGGCTGCTTGTAATGCAGCGCTGCACAGCACGGCTCTCCGCTGGCTGATGAAATGGCTGAGCTTTGGAATAAGCAGGATCCCAACAGTTTCCTCTGCAGCTTGCCTGAAGATTTCTGAAACCCTTAACCACTTTTATTCAGTATCTGCTGGTACACTTGGATAAGAAACAGGCTTTTGTAAAAACAGGCAATCAGGAAAACTTCCTGTGGTGACACAGACGTTCTTCTTTTGGGTCAATCTAAGTATCAAACCAGTCTTATATCTTAGGTTCTTGGTTTCTTAGTTTGGAGGATTGAGTCTTTGCATCCTGAACAAGGGGTGTGTGTGTCTATGCATTTATATGTTTGGGGATTTTTAATTGAAAAATAGTTTGTGGATTATTCCAGTCTCACTATTTCCTGCTTCAATGGGAATGTGGGGTACAGTGAAGTGCTTGAATGTGCCATTTGGCCACTCCTGCTTTTGACCGGTTACTGTTTGAGTCATCTGACTTGGGTGACATCTAGAAGACTAAGGCTAGATGCCTGAATTCATCAGAACTGTAGGTGGGGAATAAAGAAAATAGAATTCTGTGGGAAAGGTGCTGCATAGGATGCATAATGAAGGTGTGTTGAAGACATCTCTTGGTGATTGCTTCCGAGCAATATGTTTTCTTTGAAGGTGTTTCAGTGTTAGAAGGATTGAAATATGTTCTTCTTCTGATATTTTTTTAAAAAGACATAATACCTTTAAAGATGTGTTTGGTTTTGATATTTTTGGTTACATAAACTTACAACAATGAACAAAGCCTGAGCCGTTGGATGTATCTGATTGGAATGCATAGGTTCTTATACATAAATTATTATTGCATGCAGTTGTATGAACAAATGGAAAAGCCAAGTTTAGGACTCCTTGAAAATAATCTATTTCTGTTTGACATGCATATCATTTAGATGTATGCTTGTCTGTGCAGTGTATAATTTTTCACTGGCTCTTTCAGAGGTAATTTTGGAAGGCGAAATGTGCCGTGTGAATATGGTACTTCAAATTGTAGAATGCTTCCATGAGAAAATACAGGATTAGTCTGCAAATAATCTCTTCAAAGGCCCTATTACAATGCTGAACTCTCAGATGGCTTGGCTAGTCTTTGCTATTGCTTTAGAGGTAGGGAGAATGTTAAAGCCATTTACATGTATTGTCGCAAACTAAATTTAATGTGGTTGATCCTGCCTGACATGATGCTCACAACACGATGGAAAATTCATAAATGTTTTCTTCGATTTGGTGCTGGAGAAGCACTTAAAAAGTGCTCATTTCTTTAAGAATTATTTTCTCTCTTTGTATCCAATTCATAGATTATGGTCAAGTATTCATTTTTATGGTATTTACAAGAAATCAGTTGAGCCAGCTTGCTCATAACACCCCTCCCTCTCCCTCCACCCCCTGCCCAGATACATCCTTGCAGCATCAGGGAACAAAGAGAGTTGAGATTCTGAGCCACGCTCAGATTTGATTTAATAATGCATTTTCCTGTAGTAAATTTTTGAGAGGCTGAGTTGTTCGTGGTCAAAGATTCTAGGGTTATGTCCATTATATTAAAGACAAGACTAATGCTTAATAAGTTTTTCAGCTGTCTAATACTTTAATTGAGGATGAGCTTCCTTGCTTTGTGTTTGCAAGCTGTGTGTGACTGTCCATCCCTGCCCACTGCTCAGTCCACAGATGGCTAGGAATGGTCTTCATGCTAACTTCTCATTCTCTTAGTGCAAAGCATCCTGCTTTCCTCTTTCTGTGGACTGGGAGTTTGTCAAAGATAGTCTGCTCTGGGCATTGAACTCTTGGAAGACGCTCAGATTAATGGGGAAATCTCTCTAACCGATTCATCAAATTGTATTGTCTGGTTGGGCTAAATCACAGAAGATTGAGTTTTCCCTTGGAGCACTGGCTACAGTTTTAAGTCTGCTTGTAGAAAAGTGTGCTGATGGATCCTGAGGTGTTAGTTTGCTGCAGGTGTACTGGGTAGAATGAAACCTGCTCAGGGGTTGAACTGAAATCTCACAGGTGCTGCCGAAGCAGTTCTGGTGTGGGAAGTTCATGCTCCATCTAATCATCCCGGCCTAGATGACACATAGGGTGACAGTGTGCCAGTACATATGTCGTGTCAAAGCTGCCAAGGGATCTCATGTGTCCAGGCTGGAGAGAGCCACTAAACATCTCATGGTACTAGTGATGCTTCAGGATTTACGTGGAATTGCTGGAATTGAACCAAGAGTTTACAGCAGTGAGAGGCTTGACTTTCATCCTTTGTCAAGTATAATCGTTCTGGATAACAGCACTGGTAGATAAGCATTTGGAAGATAAATCACTGCCTGAGACTGGCTGTAGCTCCCAATATGAGGTCAGTCTTCCTTTTCCTGTTAGAGAATTCCCCTGTGGCTGTCTTGCTTCCCTCCAAAGTGGAATTGGGGGGGATGCTCTTAGCCTATAGGAAGGATATTCTCTGCTAGACTCTTCTACGCTTCAGTTGGCTGCTTTTATCTGCCATCACTAGCAGAGCTTTTTAAACTCCTACAGATCACTGGGGACTATGTGACAGATTGAGAAAGAGAACGTGTTGGGGTGTTCGTGGCATAATCCTGAATCCAGGCCTGAACAAATTACGTGTTCTGAATTGAGCTAATCAGGAACCCAAAGCATCTGTTTGTCCACTTGCAATTAGAAGAAATCACTGTTTTGTTGCCTTGGTTAAGGTGACTTTCTCTCACAGTGTGTGTTCCCCTTTAGAAGGATACTTTAGTGACTTTGGAGAGCAGCGGGGAGATCCAGCTGGCTCTGAGGGGTGGGTAGGATTCAGGCTTCCCTGCAGTCACCTTAGCGAGTAGCTTTCCTTGCTCAGGTAACACATTTGATTTAGTCTGTTGTTTTGTGGCTTGGCTTTTGCGTTTTCCACAAAGTAAGTGTGCACCTTGGGAAGCGCTGAGGACACACCAGTGTGGGTTGTGTAGCTAATGCTCCTTTCTGGGGGAGGTTATAGAAGAGGTTGTGGTGAGAAAGCTCGGAGGAGCAAAACATGTCACACGTCATCAGACTGTAGAAGTGTGGAGATGGCACATTGATGCTGTTACACAGTCCCTCTGGGTGCCTGTGACCAGGTGATGAGTCTGACTTTTTCCCAGAGCTGCAGTTGCCTTTCACAAGTTCATGACAATTTATCAGCTGATGTACCTAGAGTGAGCACTTCTTTTTGAATCTCAGTTCGTGTTCAGTGGGTTTAACGATCTAAAGGTTGTCTCCACAATACGTTAAATAGCTAAACTGGTTGAAGAGTTCAGAAGCATCAGACCACTTGGTTACTATAGCAAACACAGCAGTAAATTTTTGCTAAATATTGGGATTGTGTTTGTTGAGATGCACCAGAAAAGGAGTTCGCAGTCTGGGTCGCTCCACAGCAGGAATAATGCAGCTAGCAGGACAACTCTAATGACAGTTTACCCTGGTTTCAGTATTGGCCAGAAATGCCTTACCCTGCCAAATAATACAGCAGCTTAGTTCAGAGTAGAGCAATGGGTAATGCCTTTGGGCAGAAGCAGTGGGAACAAGCAGTGCATTTGGGGGTGAGACAGGCAGCGCAGGGAATGTGAGGGATGCTGTGCTGGTGGCCTCAGCTGAGGAGCCTGTTCCGTTCCTGACACAGCTTTCAGCTGGTGTGTTGGCTACAGCAACCGTTTTCTGGATCTTGTCCCATTTTCCTCTGGTGTGAATATGTATATTGGATTAAAAATCTGTGTATTGGGTCTGGCTGAGATGGAATTAATTTTCCCCATAGCAGCCCTCATAGTGCCGTAGCAGCAAGGTGTTGATAACACACCAGTGTTTTGGCAGCTACCGAGCAGTGCTCACACAGCATTAAGGCTGTCTCTCCAATGTTTCCTACCCCCCTTCCCCAGTAGGCTGGGGGTGGACAGCATCTTGGGAGGGGAGCCAGCCAGGACAGTCCACCTGAACTGACCAAAGGGATATTCCAAACCTAGGATGTCAGCTCAGCAATAAAAGCTAAGAGAAAGGAGGAGGAAAGGGGGGCATTCATTATTACAACATTTGTCTTCCAGAGCAACCGCTGCACGTCCTGGAGCCCTTGCTTCCTGGGAAGTGGCTGGTCATTGCCTGCTGATGAGAAGTAGAGAATAAATCTTTTGGTTTTCCTTTGCTGCTGTGTGTGGCCTTTTGCTTTATTAAACTGCCTTTATGTTGACCCATGAGGGTTTTTTTCCATGGTATTTTCTCTCCTCCCTGTCCTGCTGATGGAGGGGAGTGACAGAGTGTCTTGGTGGGCACCTGGGTCCAGCCAGGGTCAACCCAGAACAGTCTGGGGAAGAAGTGAGAAAAGACTAAATGTAAAAAGGAGTCCCATATGAAGTAAAGAAGGTTCCCTCTCTGTGCTGGGGGTCTGTCTGATGTGGTAGCTGTCCTGCGACAAACTGATGCAGGGTAAACAAAACTGGTGGACGAAGTGTGGGTGCTGTCATCAAACCCTGGGTAGATGGTGTCTGTGAAATCTTCTCCTGTTGCTTATTTTCCCATGATGTTTCTTCCGCCTCTTTCAGTCACCAGCTTTCCTCCTATTGACAGACCCCAGTTTTGGTTAACAGACCCCTGTTCACTCTTCCCTCTTCATTAGAGATAACCTCAAGGCAAACCTTAGACTTTTTTCATCTGATCTTTTGTTTCTTTCTCTTTGCCATCTTTGCCAACGACTGGCAGGAGCGTTTTGTACACCTCCTGGTTGCTGAGGCCAGCATCGCTGCAGCTCGCTCGGCTTGGGCTGCGTCACCTCGTGCTTCGATGCAGTTCACTGCAGTCCTCGGGCTGCTGTCGTGGGGAGTTTGTCATCTGGGACTTGCCACCTGGGGATGAGGCTGCACTGCTGTGCTGCTGACTACGCAGCAAGCAGCTCTCCCAAGGAAGGGCCTCTTCGGCCAGGGCTTGTGACCATACCTTTTTGGCTACTGCAACTCCTGGCTTGTGTTGTCTGTGATTCAAGCTCAATTAGTTACTGCTGTAAACATGCACTGAGCTACGTCGGTCCCTGCTGAGACTGATGGGGGCTGCGGTGACCTTTTCAGGAAGCCCTGCATCCCCTGGAGATGTCTTCCTGCCACCAAGGATCAGGTGCATGTATTGCTTGTAGATAGCTCGTGGCTGGCATTTTCGGCAAGGCTGCATTTTATTACCTGTCAAATTCACCTCTGGGAAGAGTTTCTTTCCCCTGATGAGGAAGAGCTGCTGTGGCTGCTCTGGCTGCTGCTCGTGGTATGTTTCTGACTTACAGAAAGATGTAAGCTCAGGGTAGGCTCACTTTAAAATGTATATTTATGGATTAAAAAATATAAACACTTTTTTTGTTTGGGTTTTTCGGTTTTGGGTTGTGGGGTGTTTTATTTTCCCTTCCCACATAAGCCCTGTAACGATTTGATCCTTCAATTCACCCACAAATAAGACAGTTCCGGTGAGAGAGCCTGTTTTATGGGATTCATTTTGGAAGCTATTCAGGGAAATTACTCTAGGCTTTTGGAGCAAATTAGTGAGAGCGTGGAAGGACCACAGAAAGGCTTTTCCCCTCAAGATTTGTAGGATCTTATGAAGGAAAAAAAAAAAAAGCCCCATGGTAATTAAAGGGTTTTTCATAATGAAATAAAATTATGCAAGCTCTAGTTTTGAACTTGGGGAAATTCTTAGCTGTTTCTGTAGTGAAAATTTTATTTTAAATTGAGGCTTTTAGAAGGGAAAGGAAATTGCTTAATCAGTGCTTCAAGTGTGTATGTAGATATGGGTGCGTGTGTATCCCCTTTGCAAGATGTTAAAGAGTTTGGATTTAGGAAGTTGTTAAAAAAATAAATGCATAACTCATAGGTGAGAAATGATCAAGGCAGCTGATCTGGTGGGTTGTGGGAACCTCAGGAGCTCAGCTCATGATGAATGTAATTAGCTGAGTTCACCTGGAGTGTATATCCTGGGGAAAAAACAGTGAATCAAATCTCTGAGCCTTTCACTGGGACTTTTCAATTATTTGAATTAGAGAGGGGCACTTCTTGTTGCTTGAATTGGGTTAATATTTTGTGGGTATGCTGCTGAGACAGCTATGATTCAGGCCATGAGGAACGGGGAGACTGTTCATGGACCTCTTGAGCAAAATTATGGCTGTGACTCTTCATAATGTGCGTTATGAAGGGGAAAAGTCAGGTTGTTGGCATAACTTCATCTGATTCTTGTAAATACGTGACACCCGTGGGCAGTGTGATGTTGAATTGCCTTGTGGGGAGTAGGAGAGGAGCAGGTGTGGCTGTGGAGGATCCCAGCAGGATCCTGTGAAACTTTCCACTAAATGACAAGTAACTTGGAAGTGTGCCTCATCTGTGCATGGGGCTAATTGACCTATGTGCCACTTGGTCTGCCTGCTTATTTTTATTTAAGGTACTCTTTGCATTCCCTCCACCTCTTGACTAATTCAGAAAGTCCAAAGCAGGTGGGTCTTCAAAACAGAGAGAGATGGATGTGGCAGCCTGCTAGTGATATGGACCATGTTTCCCTAGCAACAGTGTTCCTGTGGAAGCTCACAGAGAAACCTGGACCCTCGGTCCTCTTCTTGGGTTGGGAGAGTCTTGGGATTGGCTGAGCTGTTTGGTTTGGTGCTAAAGGCAAGGTGCTGAAATGTGTAAGGAACAATCTGTTACACATGGTTGAAATCACATCTGGCTTAAGCTGCTGCCCAAGTATTCCACAATGTCCAGTGTGCTCAGAGGACCTCCAGAGCAGACAACAGCCATGCTGAAACTATTCAAGCAATTTTTGGAGGCTTTGGCATGCTTTTGCATCGAAAGGCAGATATTATTGTGTGTGTGTGTGTTTGTATGTATCTTGCATAATCTGGGATACAATAAACCTGAGACCACTTTACCATCTTATTGTAAATGCTTTTGAAATATCTAATTGCTGATTAACTTCATCAAGCTGCATTGACAACTCAGCTGAGATAATACAGGGAGGAAAATAGCACGTGCAAGCGCTGGGAACAGCCAAGGCTGGGAAACCTTTTCTGTTTCCAGTGACATTTTCAAACTCATGTTTGCAGATGCTGGTCTGCCTGCTTGGTGGCACCCAGTAAATCCCGTGCAGTTTGCCACATGGGAAGCCAAACTGGTCCAGGGAGGGAAGCAGCCCCATTGGATCTTTTATCCTGATGCCTGAGATCTCTTCAGCCTTTGTGGTGTGTTGGGATGCAACTGTGTGCGTCATGAGGAGGAAATGAGATTCAACAAAGCTTTTTTCATAATGCCCACCTTGGGTGTAAGCAAGTTCTCAGGCTGTCTGGACAGGTACCCTCTGCCTTGCTTCACCACCCTCATCAGTGTGGTTTTACTGTTGGTATTACATCAGTACCCACTCAGGTTAGAGAGTAAGGGAAGTCAGGGAGGCTGTGTGAGAAGCTGTCTGCTACATAGTGCATCCTTCTCCTTTAGTGTGCTAAGATCTGTGTTGTCTTAAGTGCTTAAACTCCTTTCCATTTCTGAATGAAACAAACTTCTGCATGTGAGTGCGTGGCTTCTCCTCTCCTCCTCTTGTCTCTCATCCCCAGTGTGACTTTTTCAGAGTGGGGATAGCACATCAGCCTATTTAACAATAACCAAAAAAAAAACCCCAAACAAAAATCTCCCACCTTGAAGCATTGAATTTATCACAATAATTAAGTATGGTAGCTACTGTTTTGGATGCATTTCACCTGCTAAGAGATACTGCAGTCAGCACCATATGGTAGCCTTTTTTCCCCCCTTTTTAATAGACTTACAGCAGCAATTTGTTTCACCCGTGAGCCAGCACCACAGTGTGCCTTGCTTAAAAGAAACAATGTAAGACTAGTGAGCTTTTTTCATTCTAAGTTTGTAAGGAGCATTAAGCCCAGCTTTCAGACCCTGTTTCTGGCACTGCCCTAGTTGCTTTGTAACTCTGATACACATAAAATGGAGGGGCTGAAGGACAGGAGGGCTTGATTCATTTTCTGACCAGAGGCTCCTCAATACTTCAGTCTTAATGTTTGCAAATAATATGCTAATATTTACCTGCCTTTTGGATTTACTGCCAAGCTCTCTTCAATGTCTGTATGTCACCCTGAGATTGTAGAAAGAAAATGGTTGCAGATCTGGAAAATATCATTTGATGGGTGGGCTGAAACTGCAGGTTGAGTTGTGGGGATGCCTGTGCTGTAAAGTGGCCCAGTGCAGGGTCCCAGATCTCCTGAAATGCTCAACAGTGTTTCAGCACCGTGATGATGTCCCCAAGGGCCTTAGCCCTAACAGTACCATGAGGATGTGTCAGTACTACTTTGAACTAATACCTTTGATGTGGGTGAACTAATATCTTTGATTGAGGATTTTATTTTATTTATTTATTAATTACCAAGGTTACCCAGATTTTGAATGGTTTACTGCACTGTGCCCTGTAAGCTGATGTGCTTAATGCAAACCACAGGTAGCTTAGGATCCCCCTCTCTTAAAGCTTTGTGACTGCCAGACCAACTGAATTTTTGTATGTTCTTGAGCTTCCTTCAAACTTGGACAAGCCTGCAGCAGTCATGTAGTACCTCAGCAGCCTGCAATGACATCTCCAGGGCTGACCCAGTAGTGTAGCAAGTTAACCTGCAATGCATGCCACTCAGGTTTAACTCCCCATCCATCAGTGACTCTCTGTAATTCCAGGTAAATTGCTTAGGTCATGGAGGCAGTAGGATTCTCTACCTCCAAGAATACTCATGCACACCAGAGCAGGTCTCAGATGTGATACTGGAGGGTGGATAAGAAGTAGGTAGCCCATATCAGACCCTGTCACCTCCGCAGGCAAAAGTCGATGAGGGTCCTGCGCCAAGTCCTCATTCAGATGCAAGAGCTGTGGTCCTGGTGTCTTGCATCCCTCCTCCCTGTCCCCTAATTGGTCCTGGGATCTTGCCTTTTCTGACGGCCATCTAATTCTGGATCAATAGCTCAGGTTACTTTTGTTATATCAGATAGCATCGATAACCCCACTCTGCAAGTTGTTGGCTGCATGATAACCACTTCCTCTGCTTAATTAGGAATATCTGCTTAAAAATAAGATATGTATCTGAGTGAAATGCAGGTTACAAATGGTTGCAATTAAACCTCATGTAGCAGATTTCCTACATCTTGTCCTGGTTTGTTTCTTTTTCCTTTCCTTAAAGGATAAGAGTGCAACATTTCTGGAGGGTACAGGTGTTCTGTTCAGAGCTCAAGATCATCTAAAGTGAAGCGAGTTTGAACTGTCACATCCAGCCTTGCTCCTGTCTTGCATCCTTGTCATCTTTAACTGCAATAAAATGTACTTTGAATTTCACAAAACTTTAGAAGCAATGGGGACCTCAGTGGTTTTTTCATTTTAAATTAACCAACTTATTTAGAAAAAAGATGTGCCTTTTTGTGGGAGTGATTAAAAAGTTATTAAGGCATTACCCAGTGGTGCTGGAGCTACAGCTAATGCTCTGTCAGTGTTTCCTTTAGACTTGTTTTAGACAAGGCTGGACTTGAGACTGGAATACAAATTGTCAGCTTCACAGCCATTTGAATTTTCTTGGAAAAAATTGAACTATTTGGCTGGGACAAGGGACCTGATTTGTCCCCATGCTGTGATTATTCTCCACTTTGGAAACCAAGAAATTCAACACTTTTTTTGATCTTCCCTCATTTCTCACCCAAGTTAGCTACGTGCATGTCCGTGGCCTGGGAGAAGACAGTGCCCCACCGCATACCTGTGGGCAGACTAGGGATCCCCAACATGGGACTTTCCAGCCCTGAATCACAGAATCTTAGGGGTTGGAAGGGACCTCGAGAGCTCATCGGATCCAACCCCCCTGCCAAAGCAGCTCCCCAGCTCATATGGCACAGGTCGGCGTCCAGATGAGTCTTGAATGTCTCCAGAGATGGAGACTCCACACCCCCCTGGGCAGCCTGTCCCAGGGCTCTGTCACCCTCACTGGGGAAAAGTTCTTCCCCATGTTGGTGTGGAACTTCCTATGCTCCAGTTTACAGCCATGGCCCCTTGTCCTGTCTCCACAGACCACTGAAAAGGGGCTGGCCAGTTCGCCCTGCATCCCCTGCCTAAGATATTTATAGACATTAATTAGGTCCCCCCTTAGTCTTCTTTTCTCCAGGCTGAACAGCCCCAGCTCACTCAGCCTTTCCTCATAGGGGAGATGCTCCAGGCCCTTAATCATCTTCGTAGCCCTTCTCTGGACTCTCTCCAGGAGATCCCTGTCTTTTTTATACCAGGGAGCCCAGAACTGGACACAATACTCCGGGTGGGGCCTGACCAGGGCAGAGTAGAGGGGGTGGATCACCTCCTTCGACCTGCTGGCCACACTCTTCCTGATGCACCCCAGGATCCCATTGGCTCTCTCAGCCCCCAGGGCACACTGCTGGCTCATGGCCAACCTGTCATCCACCAGGACCCCCAGGTCCTTCTCCATAGAGCTCTTCTCCAGCAGGTCATCCCCCAGCCTGTACTGATACAGACGGTTATTCCTCCCCAAATGCAAACTCCTCTTTCATTATGCACCAAGAGTACTCGCTCTGCACAAGAGGGATTTTAAATCTTGGATTTCAGTAGGAGTGGGATGGACAGAAATACACCTTAGTGTTCTCTAGGGATGCAGAGAAAGATGAACCTAGGGAAGGTAACGCAGTGCCCAAGAGCTTTCTGTTCTTCACAAGCTTTAACTTCACGCATCCTCGTCACCTGCTACTGCTCAAGTGTTGCCCAAATTGGTTTACTTTGCAAATGTAAATGAACTTGTTAATGTTCTCATTTTAGCAATGCCCTGTAGAAATACCGATTAAAAATGTCACCTGGTGATTTTAATCTGTGCTGAGTAAGCAGTTCTACAAAGAGTAGATATCTACTTTGTCCTCTGTACACCTCTATCACAGCAGAACTGGTCCTGGTAATGGTCCTTGCCTAAAAGGGGTGTGTGTGTGTATGTGTGTAGCTGCTTTTGGAAACAAATGGGAATTTGCACTCCTTTTCTGAAGCACCAGTACACTCCAGTCTTTTCAACCAGCACTGGGTTTGAAGTTGAAATTTCTGGCTTGAGGGGAATTTGGAGAGAGGGCTCTGTACCTGCTTGGGAGTAAATGCAATTAAAATATTTTCTTTTTTAAAGTACGGTTTGCAGTTTCTATGTTTTCTTCTCAGCTGTTTTTAGACCTTAAATCTGCTGATATTTGCAACAGAAAGTGTGTTTCTTCTGCTTGCAGGTCCCAAAGTCAATATTTGTTTAGCAAATGCTGATATTCTAATTTGTTTTGCAAAGCAAAATCCTTCAGTAATCCAAAAATTACTCCCCAGACTACAAATAAAGGACAGGTTTTTATCTTGTGGGAGAACAATAGTGTCAAGTGTCCCTTATGATTATTACTTTTTTTCAATAGAAGGGAGGCTGTGTCTCCTGTAGCAGGAGAGAGTTCAGAAAGCAGTTGTGTGGCTGGGGACTGCCTTGCTGGATTGAAAGTCAAGAGATGCCAAGGAGAGCAAGGGACGCCCAGTGCAAGAAGATGCTCTTCTCACAGGAGCAGAGAGATGCACAGTATCAATTAGTACATACATTGGGACACCTTATGTACTTAAATAAAGGAGGGACAAGATCAAAGCATCACCTTATTATTCACAAGAAATATGAGTTGTATGGTGACCTTAAAGCAGAATTGTAAAATATTGAGGATAAAGGATACAAACACCCAGAACATGGAGATCTTAGACAAGAAAATAAAACAAAGTAAAAGGGAGGAAAAAGAATAGCAAACATTTCATTTCTCACTGAATTTAGTGTCTTCCATTAAAAAAAAAGACAAGGGGAGAATTGGCTCACATATGTCAACATGAATATTAGATATGTTCTTTCATATATGAAATTATCCCATAATTGAGACAAATTACTTGAAACATTTAAAAAAATCCCAGGCATCCTGATGTGGAAAAGACCTTGGGAGGTAAGTTAGTAACATTCCAGGCTTCTAGGTGAGATCAACTGTACCTGTCTCAGCTCCAGAAGCTGGCAGTCTGTCTAACCTCTTTTTAAACCTTGAGTATTGATTTCTCATCTTCCCTAGACAGCCTGTTCTGGGTCTTCACCACTCTTGCAGTTAACAAGACTTTCATTTTTCTAATATCTAATTCTTTTTACTGCTTGTCCTGTCAGTTGTACAGAGAGGAACTGATGAATGTCCTCTTCTGTTACTGTTGGATGTTTTTGGATGCTGCTTAGCACCTCTCTAACTTCGTCATGGCTTCATTTTGCAGGAAGAAAAGAAGAAAAAAATATTGGTTCTTGTTGACCATACTTCTGAAATCACTTTGGTTGGTTTGGTTTTTTTCCCCCTCCCCTTCTTCTCCCCTCCAACAGGCTTTTTCCTATATTTTAAGGAGTGGCACTCAAAACAGGCTATCTGTAGAGTTATTTTTAGTGTAATAAGAAAAGAAGAACAAGCTCCTTGGCCTTAGAATCTCATGCTTCTGTCATACTTCTCTGATGCTTTTGAACAATTTGTGTATGTTGATTTAAATTTTAGGGTTGTTTAGAGCTGATCTCCTAAATGCTGTTAGTGATTTAGATTGTTGGATCCCTCTGCAGTGCAAGAGGTTGTACGATATTATTTTTCTAATGTTCTGTTAGAGCTGTGTCTTCTATTGTATTGATGGTAGCATCAGCTGTATTCTCATTTGGGACTAGTGATATCCCATAATTCCCCAGCCAAGAGGAACAAAGACAATTATTCCAAGATCCATTCTCTTCATTGAAGAAAAGCTACCAGTGTTGTCAGGTAGCTGAGGTAGGTTTCAGGAAGAACTTGTCAGAACATAAGATTTCACAGAAAGATGTATACATTTGCAGGATGTAGTTAGAGTGTTGAGATTCCTGAGTATTGTAATATTATTGTTACTAAATGCTTTCACATGCAAAGTGACACTAATGCATTTAATTTCAGCTATTATTATTTCAGAGTTAATTTTACACCCATATAGAGTAAGGGAAGTGCTTGGGGGTGCTGCTATGTTACTTAGAAATACCTGTAGAAACAAACAAACCCCGTGTCACAATCTGAAATCTGAAAGTATCCAAAAGGGCACATTTTGTTGGTGAGGAAGCTGTTGAGGAAAAAAAAAAAGGGATCCCTTTAATAATCACCAAGGATATTGAGTTTTGAATCCAGCTTTTCGAGGCTTTGCTGTCACATTGCCCTCCATAACAGCAACAAAGAGGCAACAGTTGTGAAGTTCTTGTGTCTTCCCTGTGCATCTACTGCTTATTTTTTATTTAATATTACTGCAGTAGTTTTTCAACAAGGAGACAACAGATCATAGTTGTGCTTGTCTAAAAGTTTTCTGGGGGTTAGTAAAAAAATATATATAATAAATGATGGGCAGCGGACAACAGCCAGGAGGTGTGTCTGACCAACTGTGACCAAGAAAATAGGGTGAGCTAGACAGTGAAACACACTGTGCTACAAATCAATCCAACAGTGACAGGCAGGACCAGCCTTGCAGCAGGTCAAGGTGCAATGGTTTGTTCTGCACACTGGGATAAAGGTTAGTGAGGAAGAGCAACTCGGTAGCAGGTGGGATCTTGGGTTTTGTTTGCCTCTAGCTGAGCTCTTTACAGCTAAGGGGGGAGGCAGAGGCAGGAATGGTTTGGGGAAGCAGGCTGCAGTCTGGCCAGGGGACATGGTGGGCATTGTGGCTTGCAGAAGAACCCCACCAGCTTTTCTGAGAGGACTGGTGTTTATGACCTACTGTGCCAAATTGGGCGGTAGGGATGTGACAGGAGTGTCAGCCATGGAGGGCTTGTCCCCTGCCTGGTCCTTTTGGCACCCCCATTGTAGGCTGGAATTAGAGGCTGAGAGCTGATCCCACTCTTATGGGCTTTGGGTGGGTACAAGCAGCTTGTGCTTTTGATCAGAGCTGAATTTTAATCTGATTTATATTTGGGGAGGAAGTGCTCTTATTGCATCATTGACCCCTCTCTCTCTGTTTAGAGCTCTTCTGTATTTCTCTCAACTGCTCACAGATACTTTATATTGAGATAAGGATCATTGTTTGGTTTTTAGAGAGATTTAAAGTAGCCTAAGGGAAAGCAGCCTGCTTGGCAAGGGCAGCTACTTGGACAGAGAAAAAGACATTGCTACGATAAATATAGCAAATAAACTGAGCTCAGAAGGGGAGAGATGACGTTTGGGAATTATTAGTGTTTGGGTTTATTTTCTGTCAAGTGACATCCATGTGCCACAGGCCCTGAGGGGAAATGCTCTGTCCGAGGCGCAAGCAGAGCCGCAGTGACCACAGAGAACCACCCCCTAAGCACTGCCTTTGTGTGCACTTGGCATATGGTAGCAGATGGAAATGGAGCTGGTGGTTGATAAATATATATATGTGTGTGATTATAACTGGTATTGGGCTGGGCAGGGGGTTCTCCTCTGTGGCTTGCACTGATAACACAATGGAGGGGAAGGCAGAGAAGTTTGATAAGTAATCTGTGTTTGATTCCCAAAGATAAAAAAATTGAGCAAGTTTAATGTTTTACAAACAGCTCTTTTTGCTTTCTTCATCAGTTGGATGGAGAGTCTCTCAGAACAGCTACGCCTTGGTGGGTGGAAGGATCAGGAGGACAACTGTTTTTAAGAAGGAATGAGAGAAATCATTTTTGCATTGCACATTTTGCTTGCTTTTTGCTCCATCCTCATGGGAGCATTTTGATGAAAATCTAATAAAAAATAAATTAGAAATTGCAATAAAGATGAAAATGTAACTACTTCTTACTTGAAAAGCAAATGTTACTTGTGAACCAAAATGTGTCTTTTAAAAAGGGAAGTTAAACTGGAGTGAAATGGTGTGAAAGGCTTTAGCTACATCTGTTAATGGCTTTTTTATGCTGGTTCATCTGGCGAAGATCTTCTGCATGTTTCTTAACAGGATGCTTCCTCTGTGTCATGTTCTTGGCTGGTTTCAAGACCTAAACAGTTAGGAGGCACTGAATTGGGATCTCAAGATTTCTTTATGTATGAGACCTTTGAGCATAGGTTTCACATGGTGACATTAATCCTATTGTGTCTGAAGCTCTTTGGGAATATAATTAAAAAAGGTAAATATGTTTATATCAGGCCAATTTTCACCACCACCACCCCTCCCACTTCTCTCAAACTCATTTTCCCTAAGATTTGTGATTATCCAACTTGAGCTGGGATAATCCTTTCTCCTTCCTTTTCTCCAAACAAAACTAGAGGCTTCAATAACTGGCCGAAAACAAGCTCAGTTGCCTTCAGTAAGCAGCTTAACCTAACACTAAATCAAAACTTTTGTTTGTTTTTAAATGTTATTGGGCAAAAGAACTGCCCTGGGAGAACACATGCCTCTCTTGTGGGTTCTTGATCACCTGAACATCTCTCAAATGGACTGTCTGATGTTGTGGAACTTTGTGTCTAACCAGCCAGAAGGTAGTACTGTGGGCAGTAAGGATCTGTTAGTAGACATTACAGTGATAAACAGCTTTAAAAAACATTATTACATTAAAGCAGGTTTTTCAGTCAGACTGCTAAGAGACACTGAGAAGCTGATGGTGGAGAGGACCAGGCTGGTGTCTGGAGTGGTAGAAGAGAGCCGTGAGGGTACAGCAATGCAGGAGATGAAATGTGCTCCTATTTTTGTTCATCTTGGATGATAAGCTTGACTTGTGAGTCCTGCCCTACTCCTTTTTCTTTGTTAAGTGTTTTACAGCTGGACTCTGCCTCCTGACTTCTGATTTTTCCCAGCTACCGCTGCTGATCATGATGTGCAGGAAACATGCCTTCATGCTGAGCAGCTCAATCTTGGCTTCTTGCCATTTTAGGCTTTCTGCTAAGCTCCCTACATGAGAAAAGTGAGTTGATGTCACACTGGAGTACTTGTGGTGCCGTGGGGGTTTTTTTGTACCTTTAAATCCTATAGCTTATTATATGTCCTGCTATAATGCATAGGAATGTGCATTGTGGAACAGGGCGCTGTTGCACTTGTGTGTATATGTATACTGAAGAAAAGAAAGTGTTCCATCCCCCCCAACGATCTAGGAATATGAGAGCTGCTTGATGGATTTATATGAACGTGTGTAAACAAATGGTCAAAATGAATCACTCTGAGAACAGGTCCTCTCAGCATGCCCCTTTGTACAAAGTCTTTTGTAAGGCATTGCAGTGAAAGACTTAAAAAAGATAAGGAGGTGATTTCGTAGAAGTTTGTGGAAACTCCTGCTAAGGGCTCAGATCAGCAGTGGATAAAATCTGAAGGTCAGTATCTGGTAATGTAACGTGTAAGGAGTATTCATTGATCAAAGATAGGATCAGTTCTGGGTGTAATGGTTGAGAAATGAGAGGTAGGGTGGAAAAAAGATCTAGTGAAGGGTTTTTTTGCTTGAAGATACATCACGCTGACATGGGGGGGTTCGGGGGGCTTTGGGGAGTCCCTCTGTTCACCACTCACCAATACACAATGCAATTTGCAGTACTGACATTTCTCTAATTTAAACTAGTCGTTTGGTCGTTTACCTTGGGCTTTATGGATTAGCATGCAAATCATAGCACATACTGGTATTTATCTTTCTGTTGTGCGTTTGGCTTATCTATGTATTTTCCAGAACGCTTCTTTCTGTGTTGTTAAGGTCAGTGGTTCTTAGTTGCATCTATCCATCTCATTGTGACTCTGGGCAGGCGGACGTGAAGCTATTTGTTTAACCATTTCAGTATCTCTGTCACCCTCAGGCTGTTGATTGAGTCTGCCGAAGAGACACACATCTACACAGCCACACTTGATTTGTTGCAGGTCATTCCCCCCTTCTCCCTGCTTTCAATTCTCCCTTGTCATCAGTCAACCAGTTCATCTTAGCGCCGCTCTCTTCCTTCAGCTTGTGTGTCGACCTCCACCGTTGCCAGCCGCACCAGATGGAAGCAAAGTTGTGTGCCCGTTGTGCCACTGATCACATCCAGGCCCAGGATGGTATGTGCCAGCTGGCTTTGGAGGTATCATTTCGTGTGTCCTGCAGTTGCCATTGGTTTGGAGGATAATTTGGCGTGTTGATTTCGGTCAGAGAAATTATCTGTGCATCTGTGGCAAGCCATCTGCTTTGTGTGCAGTTGATGGCATGGGGAGTGCAGTGGTTGCACCTGACCCTCTTCCACTGTATTGCAGTTGAGAACTTCTGTCTCCTTTCTGTTTGCCATCCTTATCTGTCTGGCTGTGAGCATCAGTAAAACCTCTTTCCTAGTGTGTGTTTCAGGGAGAACTCCGCTCGCCTTGTCGATTGCATATGCTGGACTTTGTTTTTCCAGGATCCTTTGAGGTTACATCTGGGAACTTTGCCTCACACTCTCCTGGCTTCACACCACTGCTGCTCCAGTCACTCGCAGTGTGGTGTAGGGGTTTTCTGCTGTGGTTTGCTATTGCTTACAGTGAGTAGATGCAAATTTATTAAGGTGTTTTGCACATGTGCAGCCTTGGATCCTCCTGTGTGTATGTTCTTGTTCACCCAGTAAAAAGTGCTGGTAGTGAAACATGCTGTTACTGGTGCCTTTCCTGTGTATGTTACAGATAGTGGGTGAGGACAGACTGATGCTGTATTTGAAAACACATTCCTACACATCTCTCTTGGCTTAGGCTGCGCTACTTCATTGGGAACAAAGCCAGAGTGTAGCCCTAATTTTGAAATATACAACCATCAGCTTAAAGATGCTAAATCAATTAACCACAGCTTCACCCAAAATGCCAGTAGTGTCTGTTTTGTGCCTGTGTCAGTGTGTAGCACAGGTAGCATGGGAGACTGGAAAGTGTGAATATGATAGGTTATTGCACTTCTCTCAGGAGCAAGGGAGTCTTGTGAGTGACTGGATTCCTAGCCATGATGTTTGCAATGCTATTTGCTGACACGATGGAAATGCTGATTTTAGTTTCTCCTTTCCTCACTTCACAAAATGGACCTGGAAATAATTCACTACTTTGGATTTGCTTCTGCACAGAAATGTACTGGTACTTCCAAATGGGAGGTTCAGACTTCTCAAATGTGAAATTTGGTGCTTCTGTCTCTGCAATTTCTTGCTCATAAACGTGTTTAAGCCATTCTGCATTTGAATGAGTGAAGTAAGGCATAATTCAAGTTACTATTGTTTCCAGTTGTTAGGAAGAGCAGACTGAGCCAGAATCACCTGACTCTATTCTTGAACAACAGGAGTTAGATGAAATATATTCCTAAACAATCAGACTAAATTACATGTGTACTTTGGCAGACTTCAAGTGAATGACACTGATGAATCCTTAAACTGTGACCATTAAGTCAAGCACAGGCTTTGATACCATTAATGAAGAAATAATGTTTTGACATTCATAGCTTCATAAATTCTGACACTTCCAATTGTCCTCAAGTAACAAAACACCTTGTCATCTGCAATAATGTGCTCTTAAAAAAGTTTGCCTGCGCTAGGTAAAGCTGAGCGCTTTGTGCTAGGAAAGGACAAGCATTTCTTGTTTATGCTTTTATTGTTTCCCTTTCTTTGGTGGTTGCAGGTCCTGCTGTTTAAGCCCTCAGCCACGCTTCAAGGTCTTGTGCAGTGGCTGTTGTGTGGCTCAGTAAGGCTTGAGCCCAGCCTCCAGACCTAAGCGATGTGCTGTGCACTGACTTAGCATGTTGATGTATGTCTCCTTCCTTTTGTATCCTCAAAAAGGGCTTTAATACTGCTTTTTCTTTTGTTGGGATTGCCTTTTGTTCCTTTTACTTGGAGGACAATCCGGTCTGAGGGAGATAAATTTCACAATTTGTCTTGTCAAACTCTGAGCTGGAGCTTTCCGTTACGCTGGCCGGGCAGCGTGGCAGTGGCGCCTCTTCTGAGTGCACGTGGGTGGCTGTGCACAGAGACCCTTCACTCTCCTAATGGGATCTGTGTACTTCCCTCCCACACAGCAACCCACAAACATACTGCAGATACTTGTGCCTCCTTAGCTTGCTCCCTTCCTACCGAGAAGGCTTAACAGTGCTGACTTGGGACATAAAATCCCTCCATCACGCTTCTTGGTAAGTCATCAATTATTAAGGTGAAATACCTGTTCTGTGCACTTACATATTCGTTACATTGCCTGTTGGTTGACTTGACAAAGCTGTTTGGTGCCTCCTTCCAATCCAAGCTCCTACATTCAACTTTGCTCCTGGGACTGCAGGCTCTAGCTCTGGCTGATCTTTCATAGGAAGGATAGGACAGAACACATCTGAGAAATTAATTTTTGGAGAGGGTTAGAAAAAAGTATATTAAAATATTTCATTTACTGAGAGGGGAGAAATAGCAGTGATCATGCTCAAGGTAATAGGAATGTGGTTCGTGTTCCTCATTGCTCTTTACTGCGGTGTTTAAATGTATGGTGGAGGAATCCTCTAGCTCTACAGCTATGTTATTGTTGACCCATTTTCCCAACAGCTAATGGCAAAGACTGAATACATATTACTACCATTATAATTGTTAAATTTTACCTCGCTGCATCGGGAGTTCTGTGAATATTGTGAGTCTGGCCCAGAGCACTCTGCTAATCAAACACAAATTAAAACTAACCCAACTGACTGCTGTAAAAATATTGGTACACTTCCCTAGAAGATTTACAGTCTCATGTTCTGAGAGCTTTGTGACCTCGTCTTAAAATACGTGGCTGTATCTCCATTTTACAGAGGATGGAAATGAGATGCAGTAAGGCCTTTAACTTGCAACCACACACCAAATGAAAATTGGCTGCTCGTACTTTGAGCCTGAGAGCTCTACCTATGGTAGAGAGGTAGGCATTAGCCAGATTTACTTCCAGTTTTCTATATGTAAGGAGTGATTTGTAGTCTTGGTATTGCATTCCTGCTTCAATAAAGAGCTGTTTTCTGAATGCTGTATATTTTAGGTTTGGTGCCAAAAAAGGCCATTACAGGTTTTACTGCGATACATTTCAGCAAAGAAATACATTAACCCATTTTTTTTCTTTACCTTTAAGAACATGAGCCAAACCCATGCCATTCTGGGGAAGGGATAAAGGAAGATAGCCCACATTTTACTGAAAATGCACATCGCATGCTGTCGATTGCCATTTTCCTTCCACTGTACTCAGTGTGGCATCCTATAGCACAATGTAAACAAAATTATAATCTTATCAAGCAGGCTGCTCCTACAGTGATGACAGCTCCTTAGATTGCCAGAAGCAGGGCCAGAAAAACAGAGACCATTTTAAAGCAGCTGACAAATTTTTTTAGCAGTGTGGGTTGCAAGAAAATGATCATAAAGATTTCATTGCATGCTATTCAAAAGGGTCAGCAGAGTGAGTCTCCAGCAGACCTCAAGGCCTGCAACTCAAATGGCATCAGTGTCCCTTGTGTGCTAGGATCAGGTTGGGAATTCTGGGTGCTTTGGATCTGCTGCTTCTTGGCTGTTTAGTGTGTTGGGGGCATTTCATCATCCGGTTCATATGATGGACTCAGAGGAAGGTTTAGATTAGATATTAGGGGGAAGTTTTTTACAGAAGGAGTGGTGAGGTGCTGGAACAGGCTGCCCAGAGAAGTAGTGGATGCCCCGTCCCTGGGGGTGTTCAAGGCCAGGTTGGATGGGGCCCTGGGCAACCTTGTGTAGCTCCAGGCCTGGAGGTTGGTGGCCCTGCCTGTGGCAGGGTGGTTGGAGCTCTATGATCCTTGGGGTCCCTTCCAACCCAGACCATTCTATGATTCTAGACTGCTTTGGGTTGACTAAAGCATCAAGAAGGTGGTACTCTGTTTAGCTAAGATATGTCCTTAACTCGCCTACATATTGAACTGCTCCTCAAATAATTGCTTTAGTACTCATTATGGTTAGGACTTCTGGTTTGCTTGCTCACCTTACCAGGTTCTGGCACAGTGCAGGTTTACAGTTGTGCTCATTTTAGAGATGTTCTTGGAATTATAAGCTGTTGCTGTAGGACTTGATCTTGAACATCTCCCAAAATCTATAATGTCCCAATAAGAATTTGCTGCCCCATTCCATAGGAGTTGTGTTTTTTCAGCTGACCAGTGCATCTTAAAAATCCTGGAGATGGAGTGAAATACTGCTCTGCAGATGGCAACATCAGTTTTAGTGTGGGCTCAGGAGAACTACTCCCATCACATACTTGCTTTTAAATATATTGCGTTAAAGGTCATGATCCTAGTGCATTTTGTTTCCTTAACAGAAAGGAAGTATATTTGAAGTTGGCTATATAACTGTCTCTCTAGCTTGTAAAATATTATAGCTCCTATATATTTTCAGTTATTCATGAAGTGTATTGCATGTATAATTAAAACATTAATAAAAATAGCAGCAGGAAGAGTTCATCAGCAATTCAAATACAAATATTTGTGAAAATCTGTCTTCTCCAACATGTTCCTTTCCCCTCTGATGGAATTATTCTTTTTTTGATAGAAATATCATAATCACCATTGCTTATCCATTTTCACCACTCCAGTATCTCTGTAGGATAGTCAATTAATTTAGCTATTGAATGAAATTACCATAGATTGTGTAGGCTCGTGCACTTTCAGAGACATGGCATGCATATTCAGCACAGTAAAGGCTCCTGTCTGGCTTTGTATGTCCAGCCACACTTCAGGATAGGGAGGTCTGGAGGCCAACTTGACCCTCCCTACTGCAGCTTGGCACTCAGCAAAGAGCTTTGGGCATCTTTGTGATGTTAATGTCCTGCAAGGAAAGGAGCAGGGCTTGAAGTGCTTATTTTCTTTCTTGTTTTCTCTTTCTGAAAGGTGCCTTTGACTGCTCTTTGAAGTATGAAACTGAACCACAGCTGCCAGTGCTAGGCAGTGCAGGGCAGTTGGATTCGGCTTGGGAAGGTAGCCAGGAGATCCCGCCTGCCACTTGCCATGATTTGGGTGGTACTTGTGTCTTCGCCTTTCCCAGGCAACTTCAAAATTCTCAGTATGTGGATTTATCTTTGTAAGAGTCTTAAAAACCTTGCAGCATGTGTCTCCTTTCTGAGCTTGTAATATATCTTTTAAAGAAGTGCTGTCAAATGAGTTAGACTTTTCTAATTCTGGGTTATTTATTTTCCTCAGGATAGAATCTAAATTGTACTTTGCCTCTCATTACCATGATCTTTATGTCTATAGCACATGCTGTATTCCCAAGTGAAATATTAGGACAGAGTGCAGCATTGGTATGTTGTTTTGAATAAGGATCACAGGATCCAGCCAACAGATGAGTCTGATGCATTACGGTCCGATGCATGGGTTGGAAATAGGGTCTGTTTCCAACAGATGGCTTAAAAAAGAGGGAAAAAATAAATAGAGAAAAATGGCTTTCTTAATTAAAAGGTCCCCTTTATTTGAGGTGATTTTTTTTCTGCTCTTCTACCTCACCTCAATTTGGTGTTGGTGGGTGAGTCCATGGCTCTGGAGACAAAGGAGGGGCTTTCTAAGGGGAGTATCTCCATGGCCTTACTGCAGTTTCTCTGCATTTCTTGACTGCCTTAGCATTTCACCAAGTCATATCTCCAGAATACTCAGCTGTGAGGAGGATCTTTGTTTTAAGAATCAAAAGAGAGGATTTAAGAAATCCTGGCTCCTGCAGGATGCTGAGCTCTAGTGCTGGCAATCCTCTTTTGGGTTATCTCTTCTCCTGTTTGTCTTTTTGAAAGAACACCGGATATGGAAGGACTCTTCACCTGCTTGCATTTCACTCCCAAACCACCCAGGTCATATTAAAAGACTTTGCCACAAATCCTATGCTTTTATTGTTTAAAAGGCCACTCTTTACTTCCAGTAGAGGAAACTGAACATCTACCTGCAGGCTACCCAGCCTGCCTCTGTGGAACCTGCGATGAGACACTGATTTAGTACCTCTGTCAGGAAAGCATCCTGCTTTCTGTTGTTCTCTACGTCGATTGACATTAATCCCATAATTGAAGCATCCAGTTTTAGGATTAAGGTGGTATTTGTCAGCAAAAGGATGCTAAAAATGTGCAGATTTGTGGCAAATGGTGATTTAGACCAACTCTTCCTGCTCCTCCAACACACATCAAACTCTTCTGTATTTCTTTCTGCTTCACATCTTTCTGAAGTCGCTGAACGAGGCTGCTTCATGTGTTGGTTGCAAGCTGCTCCAGTCAGCTCTGTGGCATGGAAATGTATTAGGATGAGCAGGCATAGACTCAGAGCGTGAAAGAAAATAGCCTCTGAAATTTATAATCAAATAAATGCCACCAACCAGAAATTCAATTTGTAATAGCAACAAAATCCATTTTGGGAACAGAAACCACAGAAGCTTTTACTATCAGAAAAAGTGACTGTTGTATGCCCTGAGCTGTGGCTTGCTCTGAAGATGATGATGGTCTGAGTGCCAGAAGAGCAATGCCTTCACCACTGGGTTTGTGTGTGCATTTGATTTCTTAATAGGACCAGGTGGCAGGAGGGATGCCACAGGTGCCAGCAGTCCAGTGTGGACGCGGCCACTTCCCTGGATAGAAGCAAAAGCAAAATGAGGTTGACATCATTTTATCAGAAGCTCCCTGAATTTATATCCTTGAACTCTGCTGACAGCAAACCCCAGGCTACTTATCTCTGACAGAGCATCTTCTTCTCTTCCTTACAGAAATCTTTAACTTGGTATATGATGCTTCAGTACGGTTCAAAAGTGTCATATTTATCTTTTCATGTATGTGATTTTTTCCTCCCCTTTGTTTTAATTTTATTTTCATTGTGTTTTGATTCTATGCTGCATGTCCATTCTGGCTTCAAAAGGGCTACTAGGTGTGGTGAATTCTGTCACAAGATGGAAAAGAGATGGTAGATGGGTGATATATTGCTTTTTTTTTTTTCTCTTTCTGCTGGATATAGGCCATTATCTTCTAGTACTGCAAGAATTAGAATATTTTTAAAATATTTTAAGCAAATAAAGCTATATAAAATTCATTTTAAAAAGTCACAAACAAGCTTTGCCAAGGAGTTTCATATGTTCACGTTTCTATTAGAGATGGCTAATGTCTTCTGGAGTTTTGTTGCTCTAGAAGCCCTGCAAGAAACCACAGGGATTATGCTGTGAAAGGAGTCCCATCCATGAAAAGCTCCCTTAATTTTTTTCCTTAGGAATTTTTTTGTTGTCTGTATTGTTTTATCTACTTTTTGCACACGTAGCCTGGGCTGATGTAGTCTGAAGAAACTAGAAAGTAGCAGAAAGTAAATAAACGTTTGCTTTTTGATTTATTATATTCATTTCACAGCTCTTTTGGTACAAAATGTTTTGCTGTTTCTTAGGTAGTCAGTTGGAAAAACAAATTTGGAAATTAGGCAAATATGATTATAAAATGACATATAACTGAGAAACTGAAAGTCTGAGGAGCAGGTGAACTGCCTGAAAGGACTTCCTCTAAATTATTTTAGGTAATTGCTTAGTCTGACTCAATGAAAAAATGTCATGTCCTGTAATTGAATTTAAACTGAGGATGTATGTGGGGTGTGTTATATTTTATTTAAGTGTTTTTAATGTTTCTGTTCATGTACGTGGGTTGATGTCTTTGCTCTGAAGAGGTCAAGGGAGGGGATTCTGCCCCTCCACTCTGAGACCCCACCTGCAGCACTGAATCCAGCTCTGGACTCCCCACTACAAGACAGACATGGTGCTGTTGGAGGGAGTCCAGAGGAGACCATGAAGGTTATCCGAGGGCTGGAGCCCCTCTGCTCTGGAGACAGGCTGAGAGAGTTGGGCTTGTTCAGCCTGGAGAAGAGAATGCTCGACATAGATCTTTGAGTGATTTCAATCCCTAAAGGAACTACAGGAAAGCTGGAGAGGGGCTGGTGACAAGGGCACAGAGTGATAGGAGAACAGTGAATGGCTTTAAGCTGAAAGAGGGCAGATTTACATTAGATATAAATGTAGAAACTGTTCCCTGTGAGAGTGGGGAGACACTGGCACAAGGTGCCCAGAGAAGCTGTGGCTGCCCCTGGCAGGGTTCAAGACCAGGTTGGATGGGGCTTTGGGCACCCTGGGCAGGTGGGGGTGTCCCTGCCCATGACAAGGGGCTGGAGTGAGATAGACTTTGAGGTTCCTTCCCACCCAAACCATTTTATGGTTCTATGATGTTTTGGGGCTGTTTGAATGCTGTTTATCAGGCAAAAATGGGAACAAAGACCCGTAGAACAGCAACAGGCTTTGGAAGATGGTCCCAAAATGATCTGTAGCTGAGTGCAATAGGAATGTGTGTCAGAAGAAACTAAAGGAAGGGAATTGCTATCAGAGCACTTCCCCTCAGAAATGGCTGTGTTTGCCAGGCTGTTAGGAGTTAGCTTGGGAAAGCAGATGCTGTTAAAAAGCCTCATTTCCCCTGTGCTCTGCTCAGCTCTTCTAAATGCACTCCAAGGTTTCCCAAACCTGAGTGAGGTGGAGTCTTGACCTCAAAGACAACTTAGTGGAGATAAAAGTAACATTAAACTCTTGATGTGAAACAAATATTGACTGATTTACAAGGGGTTCTTGCTTCTCTGAATCATCCTTTCAAAACATTTTATGTCAGCGTGAGCTTCCGTGGTAGAAATAGCCAGTTTTAACCCCTTTTAACTTTCTAAAGCTCCAATATATCACTTTTGACTTCTGTGTCTCTCCTGAGACAGGTGTTAGGCAAGTTAGACTCAAATACTGCTGCTGTGGCTTGTGGTGATTCTCATTGCTTACACCCTGAAATAAGGAATGAGTAAGTGAAAGGTAACAGGCCCCCACTTATACCAGAGCCCATCAGCACGTGAGGAACTGGTGATTCAAATAATTTCTATCTTGGATTCCTGTTTTTAAATAATATTTTATGGGGTTTTGTTAGGGAGAGGAAGAGAAAGAGAGGCAGAGTTGAACAGGACTCCCAATAGATGCTTCTATTGCCAGCACCGAATAAGCACGAAGATGAAAAATGTGAAGTAGAATATCTGTGTTGTCCTAAACTAAAACTTGGATTAAAAAAATAATCTTCTGTTTTTCTTTGTCATTGTCTTGCTTTTTTCTGTCAGAAACAAGCATGGGGTGCAGCAATAGGGAGTTTCAAGGCCTTTGGGGATGAATAAAGGTTGTGCAGGTGTGGACCAAATGCAAGCTGATGGGAGATGGGTTGTGGGAACAGCTGTGCATTACTTCAGCTGCCCTTGGAGTACAAAATCTGCTGCTTATGTGGGAAAACGTTCCCAGCCTTGACCCCATCACTGCAAAGTATGTTTCCTATTGTTTCCTGTTGTATTGGAGTATTTTGAAGATGTCCATGTAGCAGTATGTGTCTGTAGTTCCTGTACAGGTGATGGGAAGTTTCTCAAACTCCTGTTGCCTGTTACTCTGGTGCAGCTTTATAGGTCTGAAGTCTGTAATTCCTTGACAGGGACCACAGAAAACCTCAATGCCTGCATCCTGCTCTGCATGTTCTGCCTCCTTTTGCACAGTTCTGGTGGGAGCTCTGTCCTTAGCTCTCCATTGAGTACAGCCAACCTGTACAGATAGTCAGGTGTTACTAACTGGGCAGAGGGCTGCCTAAAGCTATAACCTAAGCTATAACCTAAAGCTATATCCCTGATTCAAATATATCAGACCGACACAAGAGTCTGTTGTCTCTGCAGAGAGGAATGTGACACTACTAAGCTGTTACGAAGATACTGTGAAAAATGGCTTGGACCAAAGGCCTTGGTGGGACTCTTGAGAACAGCAGTGCTGCCAGAGCAGGGGAATCCCAGGTCCTGGTGTGAGTAGGGAGTTAGGAAAGCTGGGGCAGCTTTCCTGGGCAGTTGCCAGCTGTGCTTCCTTTCTGAGATGGGAGCTGACTGGAGATCAGCATGTCACGTTGCCAGGCTGTATTTTTTCCTTTGCAATAGTTATTATATCACAGCCAGCATTGTGCCTCATTAAGATTTACTGGGTAATAAAATTCTTGAGAAGTGAGGAAATTTAAGCCACCTAAGTCATTCTGATCCGTAGTTGATAGACTTACCATGTGGGACATGTTTCATACTTGAGAAATGAAATGGCAGTATTTCAAATGGCTAAATAAAAGCATTGAAATTTATTAAACTCCAATATATGATTGTTGTTACTTAATGGTGTGGGCTTTTTGTTTTAAATTAGCTGTCCTCAAAGCACAAATGCACATGAAGAGGTATTGTGTGTTTCTGGAGCCTGAGAGATTCCCAGCTGCCAACCTGTTGTCTCTGCACTGAGACTGGATGTCTGAGGGGATGGGGAGTACAAGCTGCTTATTCTATTTCATGGCATCTCTCAAAGATATAAAACCTGTTTTCATTCCAGAATTCAATAAAAACAGAATCATTTTAGCTACAATTGAATTGTTACTACGGCCCTTGCTGAATCATGTGCAACGGGCGCGACTTGCGGAGGCACTGCCAGATATCCAGTGGAATTCGTCATCGTGTTGCAGTGACTGATGCTCTGCTGTCTCCCAGACCTGAGCCCTAGCCACCAGCCTCCAGTTTGTGATAGAAAACATCTGCTTCCTTCTCTTGCACAGAAACACATCTACAAAAATGCGAAAACATTTTGGCTGTCGTGCAACAGGAATTTGGAGAGAAATCCTTTGAATTGAACATGCTCCTATCAGCCTCTGCAGGCGATTTATGGGGTTCTCTGTGATCAGCTGTTTCCACAGTCATTGGGGATCACCTAACGCAGGATGTGGATACCCAACCTGGCTGCTCAGAGAGTAAACACAGGTCTGGGATGATGCTTCTGTCCAAAACATTTGTGTTTCACCTCTTCCCCTTGCCCAAAATTGCTATCATCTGGTGAAATTAAACTTCTCTTCAAAAGAATAAATAATATTGATAGGAATTCTTTTCACCCAAACCTCTAGCACTTTTATCTGTTCTTTAAACAACTTTAAAAAGTTTTCCCCTTTTCTCTCATTTTTTCTTTATATTTTTCAATTCCCATCTCTGAAAAAGCCTGGTAGGAAAAGGTGAGGCGGTAGAGAAACTTTAGGAACAGAGCTCAGTAAAAATTGGAAGTGGTGACAAAAATTGTAAGCAGCTGTTTGCTTTTTTCCACTTTGGCTGGAAAACTACAGAAGGAAAAAAACTCATCAACTTCCAGATTAAGAAAGCCTCTTTTGCCCAAACATTTTCATTTAAATATTTTTATTTGCTTTACTGTCCTGTGTAACTGTTGCTCAGTGTGGGTAAATATACGTACTCATTCCTGTTGGGACAAAGGACTGGTGAACTGGACCTGAATTTCTTGGGCTGGGGAGCAGAGCTTGTGAGCTAAGTCTCTGGGCCAGTCCTACATTCCTGCTCGTACAGATTTCAGGAGCATGCTAATAGGATTAAGTTCTACAAAGCTGTCTTGCAGTCAGAATTGCCATCAGAGGGGAGCGTCTTGTGGAACAGAATTTCTTGCAAAGAGCAATTGATAGCAGGAGCACAAACTGACTGTGAGCTTCAACTCTCCCTTCCCACGTGCTGCTGAGAGCTGCCAGTTCCCTCGGGTGGGATTCCTGCTAGTCCCAACCCACCTTTCACCCAGGTGCTCAGCTTCACCCAGGAGATCCCCTTGGGATGGACAGCCTGGGCTGCATGCAGATACCCATCTGTCAGTGTGTTTTACATGTGGGCCAGGGGCTGCTACTGCTGGGGGAGGAAGAACTGGCTGGGCTGTGTGAACAGTATGTGCTTGGGTTCTGGAAAGAGCCTTAGTGGACTTTGTGCAGAAGTTGGTAGCCGTGGTCACGGTAAGGTTTGTCTCTTGAGTGGGGGGAAGTCAGGCCAGTGTGGGTTTTTTTAGGAGGAGAGGTGTCTTTACTCTGCCACTCTCCTTTGCCCATTCTTTCTTTTTATTTGTTTCACAAAATCCTGCAGCACTGGAACTGGAAATGTAAAAGCACCAATTCAACATACGTTGGGTTACAAATAGAACAAAAATCCCCTGCTAAAGGATACAAAGCTGAATGTGAGATAATTCTGTAGGTTCCCATTTCCAAGGTCCAGCCCCCCCAACAGCCCATCTCCAGCATCAGCCATACCCCAGGGGAACACAAGCAGGGCAAGCACACTGGTGCTTCTCCAACGCTTCCCAGGCTCCGGCTTTGTTCAGCTCAGGGCCTTTATGCCAGGAGTGATTTCTGTGTAGAGAGTAAGCATGGACAGATTCTTCTTCTGTGAACTTAATCACCCTTAAGCCAGTGTATGCTTGTGACATCCACAGCTTCTTGTTACGTTAAAAAAACTCAATGCTTTTGTTTGTTTGGTTTGGATGTGGTTCCAGTTTGGTTTAAGGAGTCCTTGTGTCAGTATAGGAAAAGGCCATGAAGAAGCAGTCCTCATCCGTGCTGTCCATGCTACACATTTCCTTTCCCCTAATGATTCTTAACATTTGATCTGCTGTCTTTTTTCCTTTGGCTGTTGGTAGTTCTGGGCTGACATTTCTGTGGGGTTGTCCATTGTAAATCCAGGATTTCACTCCTGTGTAGTCACGAGTGGCTCAGAGTCCATCATTTCATATGTGAAGTTAAGATTGTTTTTCCCACATGCATATTTGACATTTATCTCTATTGAGTTTCATCTGCCATCTCATATGTCATATCATTTCGTAAGGTCCTTCTGCAGTCCCTCACCGTCAGCCTTTGTCCTCATTACCCTGAATAAATTGGTATCAGCAAACTTCCTCCCCCTGCTTTCCAAGAATACGTTGGAGGGTGTTGATCCCTAATTTGACCCGTATAGGTGACAGGCTTTCAGTCCTGTAGGTCTGTGCATCTCCCTTGGTTAATTGGTACTCAGTACCACATCGATAAATTCAGTATGCTGAGATGAATATGTATGTGTCCTGTTTGCTCCAGTGTTTTTGCTCACAAGAAGCCAGAACAAGCTATGGGAAAAGGACTGTGACAGGTTTTATCTCCCAGGGTGTTTGTGAGTATTCTCTTTGCAAGTGTCTGATGTTGCAGAAATCCAGGTTAATCAGGACAGTTGTATTACTCTTCTTTCTCTTGAACAGGAACCTGCTAGCTGATGAGAGTCCTCTGAAGTATAAAACCTCTCTTCTTGCAAGTAAATTTGACAACCTGCTCTAAAGAGCTTGAATATTTCTTTTCATGGTGTAGCATGTGAGAGAACAGAGCGAGCAGGTTGTAGGCATGTGTTTAGAAGTAGTAAAGTGACTTGGCTGAGATGAGGGAACCTGTTGAAAGGCTTGCTGGTAAATAGGTGGGCAGTTGAGGATGTGCAAGTGCTGTTCCTACCAGGTAGTCCAATGTCATGGGTGCATTGGATGCAGGAAGGAGGGATGGAGCAGAGACCCAGCTTTGGAGATCTGTGGCACTGGGAACTTTGCTAGCTTGGAGATCGCTTCCCTGCCCCTATCCCACATCTGTTCCATGACTGACAGATAATTCTCTGCATTAGGATCCTTATCCAAATCCAGAATTGTTGATGTTGATGTTTGTCTCCTGTGTGTGTGGATCAGTCCTCGTGGTGGTGAGCGGAAGAGAAAAGGGAGAGAAGAGGCTGAGAACTGGCATCACATCAGAATTTTCCTGAACAGTTCACAACTGGATTCTGTGGGTAACATGAAAGGCTCCAACGAAGCCTAGAAGAGAATTGGGAGCTTCAGAGATACCTCGTCTGATGATTATGATGTAGATAACTTGGAAGAAATCTGCCATTGGTGTATTGTGCTGCTTTTCAGAATGGGCACAGTTGAAGTTGTAGCAGAAAGGCAAAGACCAAAGAGGATTTGATCAGGTACATGAATATGCAGGCGGGAGTGGGAACACGGCCCTGTGAAGCTCTTTGCATTTCTCTCTTCTGCAACAGTAGCTTTTATTTCAGCTAACAGAAAGTGTTAGTGGTTTTTGGCAGTATTTCAGGCGAATCTTCAGATGGGGATGAACTCTTCTTGAACCAAATCTCCCAAGGATTTGGCACAAGTGTGCTTTCCTGCAATATGAAATGTGGATTTTTGTTCAGTATCTTTATTTGAATAGACATTAATGAATGCCTAAAGAAAATCATGATCTCTACTTTTTCTCTTGTTATTTGATTTCCCTTTGTCTGCCTAATGCTTATGCAGATTGTTCTTATTGTACTGGCAAATCTTACCTGGTGTCTGTCTCTCTGGGTCAAGGGGGTGGTGAGGGGGAGGGCTCGACTCTGATGCGACTCTGACAAAACATTTACTGATCAAGTGTAGCAGTTTCGGTACCTAATGTCTGATGATGATGCCAAACTGGAGGGAAAATCCCCCCTTTTTAAAAATTTTGTGGCGTTGTAGCAGACTCACAGAAAAGGCTATGAGTCAGTGAGTGAAGTTGCTCTCTGTAGGTATCACTGAGAGGAGGTGGGTATCATCAAATAGTTATTCTATTTGGTATTGTCTCTCCTGCTTAATGTGGGAGACCCCCTGGTTCCTGTGTGTGTCCATCAGGAACTGATGACAGTTTCTTACCAGCAAATTCAAGTGTGTGGCCAGCTAGGACTGCTGAAGTTGATGTGTTGGTAGAGTACTGAAAGATCTGCAAACCGTGTTCAGGCACCTCGTAGGAGGGAAGAAGTCTAATGAGAAAAGTGTCAGTAATTGTATTCTTTCTGTGAGAAGTCCACTGCTTTCCCTTTATTCTGTAATAACTAAAAGGAGGCAAAAAAGAGAGTAACCCTGATCTTTTGTGAGCTAAATGCAGTGTCTTGTGGAAACAGATTTTGGTGCTTGACCAGAGATCAATGTTAAATTTAACCTGAAATCTAGAATCATGTCAGCAAAGTAGCTGACATCACAGGATAGTTAAAAGCTTGTGACCTTTTTCAGCTTTCCTGAGTTAGTAGATTTATTGCTCTAGTATATTCTTTAAGGGTGGTTTTTAAACACTTGTCAAACTGTAAGTCCTTGTAACAGATTAGCCCTCCAGAAGGTATGCCCCAAGTTTCCTCTAGACCTTCAGCATTGCACTGAGTAATGATTCTCTGTTAATGAAAAATTGAGTTTGTTTCATTTGCTGTCACATCTGAAGCACAGGTATATTTTTTCTGCCCTGGGACCGGTTACATTTAAACGCATATATTCAAAATTCAAGTCCAATCTGAAATGACCTGTATCAGCTATGATATAGTCAGTGGAAAGCACCAAAACATGATGCATTGAATGTGGTTTACAGTCCTAGGATAACAGCATCCTTGAGTTGATTTTATGCAATGTGTATACACAATATTTGATTTCAGTGAGATGGTCTGTAGATGCAGATGTACTTCTCTCTGAATATATTTTGGTGGTGGTAACATACATATTGCTTGAGTTTTGGATAGGGAAATCACATTGTGGGGTTTTTTTAAGCTCTGATGAGGAAAACACAGCTGAAAGATACAGGGTAACTGTCACTAATTTCAGAGTTTAATGGAGAAGAAAAGTATATTATCATGAACCAAGCATGGCACGGTAGGTTTGAAGGCATTTCACTGAGCCTAGCAGGCGTGGCAGGTTCTCAAGATTTTTATCAATCTTTTATAAGTCTCTTTATGCACTTAGAGTAGACTGTCAGATATGTAAAAATAATTTTACCTGTATCAGAGTTATGTGCCTTCGTAGCTGGTGCACGTATCCTCAGGGACTGGTGTACAGGCCTGAAGGGAGAGACAGAACAACATGCAAAAAGTGGGTAATTAGAAGCTGCCTGTTTGCTTCTGAATTTCTAATCAGATTCACATCTCCTTGCTTCAAATGAATGGAAATGCTCTTTTTGTGCAAAAGTTAAAAATAAATATTTATTTTATGGCAAGTATTCCAATAGCTCCCTGAGCACATCAGGATTAGGAGACAGAGCTTTGTAATGGAGCCCCTCAGTGGCTTCCTGAACAGAACGGGGATATGAAATGACCTCAAAAGTTATGAAGAACATTTCATACATCACATCTGATGAACATGCAGACTTTGAAAGTGATGTTTGAGGATAACTTGAGACATCTTTAAACTCTAGGGCATGCTGTGAACCCTCAGAAACCTCGGAGTGAGATTATTTTATAGCAAACCACGTTTTCTGGCACTAACAGAGATGTGATGGAGAATTTTAAAACTTTCCAAAACCAAGAAAAAATGTCAATTTGAGATTAATTCAGTTTGTTAAGCTCTGAAGATGAGGTCTCAACAGATATCAGTCCTCTGACCCGTTCACAAGAAATCGACTGCCCAGTAAACAGCAACTGGCTTGGGACTTTCTCCCCATGTCCCCAGCTCATCCTTTATCTGGTTTCTGAACAGCAGAACCTCTTGCCATTGGAAATCCAATTACACTTAAACAAAGATTCACCTCAGTGCCTCATGGAAAGCTTTGAAAAATGTTTTGCTTAAAGACAGTTCTGCCCACGTCTGTTTTAGCAAGCCAGGATTTTCTGAAGGTTTTAATGCTGTGTCACACTCTCCTCTGAAACAGGGTATTAGCTAATCTTGATGTTAGTGTTAATCTTGACCAGTCCCTTTTGTAGCTACCGAGGCCGTGTAGGTCACATTCTTACTGCCTGGTTCCTCATGAGATTGGCTTAGAACGATGACTTCATTAAAATGAAATGTGGGTTTTTTCCCTTTAGTTTTTCCCTTTAGCTTTCTCTTTGTGTCATCTGAGCCACGGAGGATTTATGTATTCAGGATTGTCTCTTCCTTCTGTGCACCCCTCTTTCAAAACCCAGCAGGTAGAAAATCACTTTGACTAACGCTGAGATTCTCACATTAGAAGCTGAGATTCTCCAGCTTTTCAAAGTATGTGATTATATAAAGTATCAAATACTGTGAGAATTGGATTAAAAAACCACGAGGGCTGATACGGAGACAAATGATAATGAGCAGTGGGAAAAGGCAGTGTGTACAAATGCAGTAATGGATAGCAAATGTCAGGAGTTCAACATTCAATTTTATTTCTCTGGTTTTATGAGCTGGATTTTTATTATATATGTCATGGGGAGTGTGTGTGTATGGTTTAGGGAATAGCTGAAAAGGTACATAGAGAAATTAAGGGTCAGGATAGTCAGAGAAATTTGGAATGAAGAAGATTGGGATGAAGCCATGGGAGCAGATTGTCAGATTCCTTGGGATGCCACTGCATTTCCCCAGATTGGGGTTTGCCAGTGCTCACAGTAGTTGCAGAAAGTTAGGAGAGTCCCTTCAGCACCAGGAATGTTGATTCAGCATGTGGTAGAGGTGGATCCCAAATGCTTTTCCTCTTGTGGAGGCAGTTTCTCAGCACATTGCTTCAAAACCAGAAAGAAACAGTAGCTTTGTGCCTGTGTCGTTCCTCCTTCCCTGCTTAGGGAGCTGGCTGTGCATTTTAGGGGTGAGATCTGATGGTGAAGACGGGGGTTCAAGCACTGTAAAGATTTCTGGCAAACTGCACCAAAGATAAATGCTTTTTTGATTGAGAGGAGTGACAGAAAAACAAAGATGTTCTCCAGCATCCCTCAAAGCTGTAGACTCCACCAGTGGAAAGAATGCTGTTTACTCCAAAATTTCAAGTGGGCCATTTTCTAACGATGGGTTCAGCATGTCCAGCATCTGCCTTTGCAGCTTGTGCATTTTGGGGAGCCTGGGAACTGTTTCCAGACTGGATATGGAAAATGTGAAGTGCTGCAATTGTACTGTGGATATCTGCATTCAGGTACACTTTGTTGACTGTGATTCAGTTTTGCCCTTTTTGCATCACTGAAGTCCACTCTGCCTTTTTTCTTCCCTCTCTCATCTCTGTTTTCATTAATGACTGCCAACATATCCATATATTGCTGCGGAACATGTTCTTGATCAGCTTGCCCGAAGAGGAAGGAAGGGATACAGTCACTAAAGGCAGTGCTCCTGCCCTACAGATTGACCTTGGGCTGGTGCTTTCTGCAGCTCCTCTTGGCCACCTCTCCTCAGCCACCTGCCCTCTGCTTAACAGCTTCTGAAGTGCTCCTGCCTTGTGCTGGATTTCAGATTAAAGACATGTCATTTCTGGCCTTCCCTTCTGTCTTAACTTAGATGGAAAGGAGATGACCTGCTTGTTGTTTGAAAGTAGGCTTGAAGAGGGAGGATGGAAGTGATATGCCCTGCCAAAGGGGATGGGTGTGTTTAGACTGGAGTTCACACCCAGAGAGCCAGAGGAGGAGAGGTCCTTGCTCAGATGGGGTGGGACTGGTTGGGCATCGTGGATTCACTGACCGGCCCGAAGGCAGCTGCCTCACACTGACACCCCAGCACAACTGCAGAGCACGTCTGTAATGGGGTGTCTCCTTAAAGAGCGGTTACACTATGAAATGTGAGACTCTTGGGTGTTACATCTGGGTGCCTCACGTTTGTTCTTGCTCCCTCCATGGCTTCCTCATCAAACCCAGTCCAGTTAAAGATTCAGAAGGAGCTTTCTCTTAGCTGCCAGCTTTGCAATGCAACCTGCTATCCAAGAAATCAAGCTGGGTGCTGTCTGCTTCATCAATCATTATGAGCCAGCTCTGACAGGAAGGATTCAGGATGGAAACTTAGCTGGCAATTAGGCACCTAACACATAGGAGCGAGCGGAGAGTGAGTCCAGCTGGCAGCAGCCGTGTGGGTGCCGTGCAAATGGCAGGGGAAACGTTGTGCCTGCTTCTTAAGGAGGTCAGCATGTGGCTTTGTTCAGGGATTAATTTTCCCCATTTTGGGGCTTTGCTATCTTGAAAATTAGCTGTATGTCTCTGCATTTGATAACAGCAACATTTGGTTGGTGTTTTGGTTTTAGGAGGGCAGCGTTTTGGAACTGACAGCTTTGGCACCCCTCCCCAGCACTGCTGTTGGGGCAGCATTGCATCTTCCTCTCACCAACAGCCTTGTGAACATCTTAAACAGTGCAGAATGTGTGTCATGGTGTCTGCTTTCCCCTCTGCTGTAGTGACAGTTGTAGATAGTCTCTACCACACAGTCCTAGCATACATTGTGGTGTTACTCAGCTGTTCGTAGACTTTGACAATTTGGAGCCATCCTATATGGTGGGTAGTTTGGGGAATTGAAGGCTTTTCCAAACTAACAGTAGTTAGTCTAATGTCAGGGTGTGACATGGCAGTACACTTTCTCACTGCCAAGACGTGCTGCGTGTCTCACACGCAACACACATGCACAACAGAGCTGCTGTCCCTGTGCACATTCTCTTTCACACCTGACTTGCTGAAAGAGGAAAAGGTGAAAGTGCGTCAACTGATCTTTGTCAGAAACATTTCTTCAGTCATAGGTTTAACAGACTTGGAATGAGGATTAACTACAGCCTTTGAGAGCAGCCGATCAGGATGCAGAACAGGCACCATCACCCTGAATCAGTACTTGATGCATTAACATCTGGCATGCAAAGCAGGGTTAGAATCAAATAGACCTGTGACTCAGACCTTTGGTTTGCAAATCCCAAGTGAACACCATAACCACAGGGAAGCTCCTACTCCCTTGCCTGAGGAGATGTGTTTTCAATTAACTTAAAATTAAATGGTCTTTCCAACAGCCTTCACTGTGTTTCTCACTGGCTGATGGACTGTGTCCCTATCCCTGAGCCACGAGGAAACTCCTGGGGATAGCTGGAGATGGAGGGGCCATTCCCAGATTTGCCAGGAGGCTCAATACTGCAAACCCCCAGCTGCAAGGGCCCTCACAGTCTGTGCTGGTCACAAACACTTGGGCAAATATCTCACATGCAGGCTGAAGATGAAGAGGAGGAGAGGCATGAAGTCTTACAGCAGTTTTACATACACCAAAACTTTGAGGGAAAACCCAAAAAAGTGTTGCAGAGAAAGCCCTCAAAACAGACAGTCATTCCCATTTTTGCAAGCCTGTGTATAAGAGCAGAACTGGTGGAATTAAGATCTGCAGCAATTTTGCAAAATTGTTTCCTCCTCTCAAGTGGAAATGAGTGAAGCCATACTGTGAGTGGTCTTGTGGTCAGTGCATCATAATGGAAAAACAGCACATAAAATACTCCTCCAGCAATAATGTGTTAATGTCTTTTTAGCACCAAATGCAGTTTTGATAGCTGTCATCAATGTATTTTTTTAATAATTGACTGGGATGGTTAATAATGCTATGCATAATTTGGGAATCCAATTTATTGACAAAACCAGAAAGAAACCACTATATTAAATAGAGACAAAAATCAGTTTAATGCAATTCATGGGGAGGATTCCTGACTTCACAGCAGGAGAAATACAATAAGCACTAATGTAACCTTTTAAAACAAGGATTAAGCACAAAACCTCCCACCCTGTCCAGTGTGGAGCATGAGATGGTGTGGAGGCGTTGATTCCTTGGTTCACAGCCCATGATCTGTCTGTCCACCCAGAGAGGTCCTGTTTTATTGACCACATTTTCACTCTTTGTCTTTCCCTTTAGCTGCCCTCCTTTTCCTGTTTGAAATGACTCTCCTTCTGGATACTCGTCAGAGTATTTTTGAAACCCCTTCCATCATGGCAGGGTTTCCCTCCATTCTGTTCATCTTTGCTTCAGCAGCCGAGTCTGTTTAGTGAGTTTATTAATTACCATGTTACATTCATTGAAGTGAGCACCTCATTTGGAGAAACCTCCTGGGGACTCAGCAAATATACACATACTCATTAGACAGAATGTTTTCCACTTGTATATCAGCATTTTGGTAATAAACACTTTATAATGTTAAAAAAAATACAGTGCAAGTTAAGAGTTAGAATTAAGTTGAGGCTAGGGGTTTGGGTTTTTTGGGTTTGGGGGTTTTTTTGGGGGTGGTGGTGCATAATAACCATGGGCATATGGTTATTAACTATACAGCTATCCATCATCAGACAACCAGGAAAATAACTTCTCACATGATTTCTGCACTGTGCTTAAAGAAGTCCTCCTCTTCTGTCTTGCTGGTTCCTACTCATCATCTGACACCTGGCTTGGCAAGTTCAAAGGACAAAATGCAATTATTTATAGTTCTGAATTTCCTTGCTTTGCAGCAAGGGCATGATAATAGTGTCTGACTCAGTTTAGTACTGGGAGCCGTGCAGTTTAACCCAATGTATGCCCAAGATTGGGTCATATAAAGTCAAATAAAACTATGAATCAGGTAGCCCATGGCTAATGTTAAAATTCAAATCACAAGGTGGTGTGATGGCATGGTGTATTCCAGGAGGGCTGAATGCAAGGTGGAAATACCTTGCAAATCTTCCTGACACAATTACAGGTCAACTAAAAACCTGGAAGCCTAATAAACCAAGTGAGTTGAAATGCCTTGGACATGTCTAGGGCTGTGCCTGTGAATCAGCCTCCAATTTCTCACTGTAGATTTGAAAAACCAGGGAAGGCATCTTAAAAACCAGCTGGGTAACTGGAGGCTGCCAGTGCTCTCCTCTCCTCTTGCAAGAAGAGGCGGGACACCTATATTGAGCTTCTCTGGGGGCACTTAAGGCTGAGTTTATTTACTGTGTAACGTGGTGGTTTAGTGTGATTCCTGCTTGCTGCCTAATTAGTTCCACTAATTTATTTGGAACACAACTTCCTCCCTTTCTGTTGAACAACTGGAGTGGGGTTTCTGCAAGCACCTCCAGTCCCTCATTGAGCCGCTCCACCGCGGCTTGCTGGATGCTGTGCTCTCTCTCTAAGGTCTATGTTTTGACTATTAGCTTTATAAGCACTTTACCTTAGTGATGCCCAAAGGCCCTTTTGGAACAATTGCAATAGAATTTGTGTAGGCAGAAGATGTTACCTTGATCCTTGTAAAAGTTCTGTGCTCCTAAGGAGGTCCATTGTTGTGAGTAGTCCCTGGAGCACAGGGGTTCCTGAGAGCCCGACCTTCAGAGAGAGGACACATGGTGGTGGTGGGACAAAGGGGTGAGCCTGACCCATGGCTAGTTGATAGCTGCGCAGTCGAAATGCCCAACTTCTCATTTCAACAAGTGCACAGACACTTAGGGAGCATATAAACAGGAGGGGAATTAACTTTTTAAAAGGGCAGACACTGGCAGGACAAGGGGGAATGGACTAAAGCTAAAGGAGGGAGGATTAGATTAGATATTAGAGGGAAGCTCTTTACAGAGAGTTGTCAAGGGCTGGAACAGGCTGCCAGAGAGGTGGTGTGTGCCCCATCCCTGGGCGTGTTGAAGGCCAGGTTGGATGGGGCCCTGGGCAAACCTTGTGTAGATCATGTCTGGAGGTTGGTGGCCTCCAGTGTGGCAGGGGGGTTGGAACTCTGTCATCCTTGGGGTCCCTTCCCACTCAGACCAGTCTGTGATTCTGTGATTTGATGCGCTGGCTGGCCCTGTGACAAGTAGATGCCTGCATCAGCCACTGAGGATAGTATGTCTTAGCCACATCCATCTGCTCTTTTTCTTTTGGCAGTGAGACCACTAACTGCTCTTGACAAACATACATCTGCGTTTCACCGTGTACACACACTGCAGCTGGGTCTATGTTTCTGCAGGGAGCAGAGCCTGGAGCACCCTGGGGTTCAGGCAGACCAATTCGCTTTGTGTCTCTGCCTTCAGCTGCCTTCAGTGTCGTTACCTGTGCTGCACTGAGCAATATAGATGAGTCTATAGATACTTCCGACAATTTTATTCATTCACTTTATTTCTCATACTTTGCTAATTAACTTGTGCCTGATATAATTTAATTTATTTATTGGCCTTAATTCAATAAGGCTGTTCAGTAAGATAAATCAGAGAATTTCTGTATCCTTTAACTTTCTTCTGCTTCATATCCTGCTGCCCGCTGACCTGTTCTCTCTTCCCTGCCCCCTTCCACCCTTGCTTACTGCCTGCTTATTTATTACCTTTGAAAGTGATGTAATTGTTTCTACGGCATATGTGCACTTGCAACTGAAACTCTGACTTGTGAGCAATTTGTACAGGAGCAAACTCGGCACTGGACCTTCCTGTCCAAGTGCTGCATCTTGGTTCTTCTCCGTGGAGGGCTGGCTGTAACCTTGGGGATTTTGGCAAGGGGAACAGAGCACAAGAGAAGGATTGAGGTGTTGGCTGTGCAACATGTGCACCAGCACTCCTGCCTCCTAGCCAGAGGTATGCGTGCTTGTGCTTCAAGTCAGGGCTCAGCGCCAGTGGTTCTGACCCAACCATACATATGGTGTGGACTTAAAATTTGTCAGGGATTTCCTTTGCTAGAATTGCTTCCTTCACTTTACCATCATCACATGCATGGCTCAGAGCAGAGAGGCCTACCAGCTTGTACTTCCACCACTCCATGCAAGCAGCCACCTGTACTTTGCCATCGCAGATGTATTTGGCTCAGACAACCAAGCAAGTGCTATTCAACCTGTTGTAACTTCTCCTCCTGAAAGTTTCATAACAGGGTATCATATATTTTTGGTCTTTTTCCTTTTGGCAAAGGAGACTTCTCCCACTTCCCCTGGCTTGGGACTTGGAGGGAACTGCACACTGCTCTGCAGAGGCTCAGTGCCTGTATGAAAACAGCTGTGAGGTAATCAGGCTGGCACAACAATGTGCCGTTATTTATGAAGTCAGCTCTTTTCTAACTTTTCCTTTGTTTATGCAGTGTAATTTCAATGTCATAAGTACTAAAAGGTTCACTGCTGAGAGATGAGAACTTCCCTTATTCATCTCTGCAATTAAACAACTTGTGCCCATGGTGGCTTTTCCTTTTAACTGCCTTTTAGGATGGAGTCCAGGATTTTAAGTTTTCACTGACTGAATTTTTTAATGAGGTCAAAGAGTTTTTGAGAGAATTTTACATGCTATTTCATTTTCTGTTCTCTTTACAAATGTTGGCTCTGTTTTTCAGCACAGTCCTTGAGTTCCTAAGAGATTTCAGACAAATTCTTTTTCCTTTTCTGTGTCTTTCTTTTACCATTATCTGTTACAGGATAACCCTGGATACTGCCTTTAAAGTGTGTGAGCTACCCCAGAGCCAGGTACACTGTCACAGCTCAGCTGCTCCCTTTCTTCCTGGCACAAGCTCTGCAGCCTCTGGGCTTATCCTGGAAATGTGTCACACAGTGACAAATATTTTAAGGGAAGGAATCCTGATAGAGTTTTTTTCCTGCAAAGAATGGGGGAAGTTACTGCACGATGATCCTGAGGAGTACTGTGTGATCCTTCAGTCGGCGTAGGACAGGTGGTGCTTTTGTTCCATTGATAGAGCTCTGTTAATTGGGGTTGCTTCAAATATGAACCAGTGTCAGCTGCGGAGAAGGATGTGCACCAGTGAATTTCCAGCTTGCCTATGAGAAGGAGGGTTTTCTGCTGACGTGCTGCCACTCCTACCTCCACAGACTTGGGTGTTTTTGGCATTTCAGTTGAGTGGATGTGATGTTAACATGACAAAGCAAGCCGTGCTCTCCTAAATAAGACACACAGGACAGTCTTTGTAAGGAGCTCCCTGGATGCTCCTGACTGTAGAGCCCTCCAAGCTTCTGCTCCTGTGTTTTTTCTAGTTGAAAGGGTGCCACCTCACACCCAGTCACTAATGGCTGTTGCTCATGGCAGCTCCTAGGCTTCAGGGACTGGCTAAGGGAAAATGAGAAAGGATGAGGTGTTCCAGTGATACTGCAGAGCTCTCTGCAGACCTGGCTCCTCTATTCCTTATCTACAGACCCCACTGGCGTTAAGATTTGGGATGGGGAAAAAAACCACAGCAGACAGCAAGCTGTCTTTGGACCCTTCAGTAAATGGAACTGTTTCTTGCAGTCAGTCACAGATTTTGTAGGTAAATTTTATCAAGAAGAGGAATATAAAGAAATTCCCTGGTCACTGTAGAGCTTTTAAGTGTTTTAAGCTGTAAGTATGATGTTGCAATAGTCGGAGTAGCTGGTGTGTATCAACCTACTCTCATTTCAAACAGCTGTTCAGTGAGAGCTTCTTGTAAGATCCCTGTTAAGAATAGGCCATAATGAGTATGATGAAACCACCTCATCCTTGAAAACAAATACCTTTTCATGGCTTAATTAAAAGTGCTCTGAATACGTCTTTGAGCATACATGGTAACTTAGGAAAACCTCTGTTATAATTTATTTAAAGCAGTCTCCATTGAGAAGCAAAATAGATAACATGTTGCTTTAATATTATGCAGTAAAAACCGTTCTTATTTCTGAACTTCTGGTTTCTTCCAGTCAGATACAGTGTGTGTTTTACCAATTTAACAGCTTTGCCCCAGAGACTGGCATGGCAGCCACTTTCTCATGGCTTGTAGTAATTGGGAGCAGAGAGCGCTAGTTAAAGTTGACTCTGCAATGAGCAACGGTGCAAATTGTCCAAAATACACCACCAGTGAGAAATGCTGCAGGATGGGTTTGTGTTAGAGAGTCTTGGTGAGAATAAGAAGGTGGATACCAGCTGGTATGGCCAGAGCAGGCATCTGGGACCTGTGGCTGGGCTGCCCCAGTGAGTCGTCCTGCTGCCCCAGTGCAAATAAGATCCAGAACAGCGTCACCACCTGCTCCACACTGCTGGCAGTTCCTGAGCCTTTTCTTCTTTCTTCTAGTTTGTCACAGTGAAACATCCTTCTCTTCTGTAGTTTCTTTGGAAGATGCTAGCAAAGATGCTAATTAAAGAAAGAAATGTTGATTTGAGAGACGATTGCCAAAATGAGAATTGTAAAAGACCAACTGTTCCTCTAGGTTTGTCTGGAATTGCTCTCCCTTTGGGAGAAGCATCAAGCCACAAGTCCCTGGTGCAGGGACTTCCCAACCTGTGTTACATGAGGAGGAAGGTGCTGAAAAGCAGATTGTTTACATACCATCTCCTTCATCAGGCTCTCTTCTGACATACTGAAAAACCAGTGAATAAATGGCCCTGGAATGTGTTAGATCCACCCTTAAAAATGGGTCTTGTTAAAAAAGAAGAGTGAAGACTTGAGGGTTGACCGTCTTGGGTGAAGAAGTCCATTGCTGTTTGGGAAATGCCCCGTGCCTCTGGCCTGGCCTCAGCTTTCATCTGTCCTTTGGAGGGGCACAAGCAGTGCCCAGTAGCTATGATAAGCAGCCGTCTGGGGAAGAAGTAGGGGGGACATCACACTGTTTCTGTGTAGCCAGTGGCAGTCTGGAGCCAGCTAATGAGGAGCAACCTGTGACTTCCCATGCAGATGTAGCCCTGCAGCAAAGGTATTTTCCTGCTCCTCTTGCCTTTGTATCTCTTTTATGTGCAGCAGTTTGATTTCCCAATGGGAGACACACCACAGTTAGGACAATGCATGTGTTCCTTTCATTGTTTTCACATTGTCAACTTCTCTGTGCTTCCTGAAGTCACGCTGGATCAGCGTACCTGTGGAGACTGCGTGGTTCATCACGTGAAGGTGTGTGTGTAAGATTCAAATCTGATTGTTAAATGGTGACTTGGTTGGTATCACAACCCCCTGACCTCTTGTACTGCAACACCACAACAGATATTATTACTGAAAGTGGAGTTTAGAAAAATTAATGGCTAAGAAGGCTTTCTTTTCATATTGATTTCTAGTGTACCCTCCAGACAGTCAGCCTGACAGCTGTATTACTGACCCTTTGTTCTGCACTCAGTTTAGGACATTGCTAAAACCTGAACTTCAGTTCCACCAGTATTGCAGACTCTAATTTTCATCAATTTGTGTTTTCTTCTGGCAAATCTGTCAATCCCACTGAACAATGTAGGTGCGATGTGTCTTTTTCAAGCTCTTCTTCACACATAGCTGCCTCTCTGTCTTTTCTTGGAGGATTGTTTCAGCTTTAAATGCTACATGAGAGATGAAATTCTTTAGCAGAAGCACTGCCCTTAGTAGCACTGTTTGCAAGTTTTGTTAATTGCTCGTTAGCGGTGCCTTGGCTTGCTGTTAGTCTGTTGTTTCCTCTAGAAAGAGGTATATTTGCTGTACTGAGTAATGTTCATATTTCCCCTCCTACTTTGCCAAAATGCTCCTTGTGAGAGGCTGAGAGATTGCAAATGTCAAGCATGGCACCCAGGAGGACAATCTACCAGTCAATGCTGAAATGATTTGAACTAGTGAACTCTTGTTAAAACTGTTAATTGCTTTTTTAAAAACACTTAATGGAAATTGCCACATTTAAGTAGTCCATAAAACTGTGATGACACCAGCTTTAATCAGGTGTCATGAAAACACATACATTATAAGCTACCTGGCCTGATAACTTTGGCAGTGGAAATCAGTCATGACAGCCTGATGTTTACAGTCCTGGATCTCTCTGGAAGAGAAGAATCATTCATTTATTTTACTTGTGAGGAGACTCTTCTCTAAAATGCACCTTTACACGAAATAAAGCTTATTGAAGACAATGACCCCAGTAAACTCACAAGTCTGTAGAGTAGGGCTGTGCTGCCTGGTTTCAAACATTTCACACTGGAATATACTAATTGGCATTGACCTTGCTGCAGACTCAAAATAACCACGCAGAGCTGAATGAAAACACCGCCCTGTCTGGTTGATTCCAAAAGGCAAAATGCTGGATGGAGGAAGTTCTGGTGTTGAGCAGGGAAGTCCTATCTGAGGATTTTCAGCTAACAGTTCCTCAGGACCAGATTTTAAAGAATACCAGATGTTTATGTGACACAGGGGTTTTTTTAATATCAAATGAGTAAACTTTAAATCCCACTGAAAACTCAGAGGGGAATTTAATGTATTTACACTGTGAGTTATATATTTGCCTCTTCAGCTGTCTGCAGAAGCTGGTACAGAGAATGGTGTGGTTGAAAATAACCCCAATTCTTACCTAGATTGTGTACCAGCATGTGACCCACGGGAAAAGATCTTTGGGAAGAAGATAGGAGCAAGCATTAGGTGAAGGTGTTCACGTGGCTGAGGACCATTTCAGTTCGGTGTCCCCAGTTCAAGTTCCAACTCTTGACGGCAGCCTGCTCAGAGGTTGACGGCAGCGGGTGTGCTGGCCTTGCTCCAGTTCCCTGAGCAAAGGTGTTCCTCTCCTCAGATCTTCTCAAAAAGGTGTCATTAATTGCTGTGCTTAGCAGCAGTCCCAGAAGAGGATCTGAAAATAGAAGTGGCCCGATGAAGCGACATACTTTCTAACCCTTTGCGACAGACCCTTTTAGGTCACAGCATCTTAGTAGGGCAGTGCATTAAATGTTAGAAACCTACTCGTTTTTTACTCTCCCTCCCCTTGCACCTCTCCTACACATATCACACTGGCATATATTATCATGCACTTAAAGAAAATATCTGTAGTCACTACCTACTTTTTTCCTCTCTTGACACTAAGGGCTAAGTTGAGAGGAGTTGTGGTAGCAGTGGCATTGCCAGAACCTGGTTTTGTTGATGACAAATATTGGTATAAAACTGGTAGAAATCAGCAAGTCCAGAGTTGCTACCTTTGTGTCATGAAGAGTTTCTATACTACTATGATGCTGCTGCTTTTTTTCATACTCCTTAAAGTTTTGCTCTGGCTCTTACCACGAGTTATGTGAGAAAACTTCATGGTATAACCTTGAATTTCAGTGAGCTCCCTGAAAGACTTCACAGAAACTTTTCCACTTCTTTTGGGGTAAAAGTTCACTTTATGAAACCAATTTAATTCGCTGACAGTGTTGTTGTTGAGCAGAGCTTTCATAGAATCATGGAATCATAGAATGGCATGGGTTGGAAGGGACCCCAAGGATCATAGAGCTCCAACCTCCCTGCCACAGGCAGGGCCACCAACCTCCAGGCCTGGATCTACACAAGGTTGCCCAGGCCCCCATCCAACCTGGCCTTGAACACCTCCAGGGACGGGGCATCCACTACTTCTCTGGGCAGCCTGTTCCAGCCCCTCACCACTCTTTCTGTAAAAAACTTCCCCCTAATATCTAATCTAACCCTTCCTTCCTTTAGTTTTAATCCATTCCCCCTTGTCCTGCCATTGTCTATCCTTTTAAAAAGTTGAATCCCCTCCAGCTTATAAGCTCCCTCAGGTACTGGAAGGCTGCAATGAGGTCCCCCCACAGCCTTCTCTTCTCCAGGCTGAACAAGCCCAGCTCCCTCAGCCTCTCTTCATAGGGGAGCTGCTCCAGCCCTCTAATAATCTTTGTGGCCCTCCTCAGACCCCTCTCCAACAGTTCCACATCTTTCTTGTATTGGGGGCCCCAGATCTGGACACAGGACTCCAGATGGGGCCTCCCGAGGGCAGAGCAGAGAGGGACAATCACCTCCCTGTCCCTGCTGGCCATGTGGAGGTGCAAGTGGTTCATCTTTCTAGTGGTGGGATGTTTTTGAGAAATAAAGCCTTACTGAATTAACTGAAGTCAGTCTCTACATTCATCAGATCTCAGGAGGTTTATCTCATAGGGCAGATTTCTTTGACAGCCAATACTTTCTCAAGTTGTCCTTGCTCAGAAGGCTTAGCTACTTCTAGATCAATGATGTATCCAACTTCCCACTGAGAAAAGGGACTCTGGTCACTCTCTGAGCTGACAGAGTGCGTGAATAAAATTGTAAAAACTTAGATTTTTTAAAAAAAGAGTAAGTATTTTTGCTTCTTTTCTTTTCAGTTCAAAACTATACTTTTGGAAAGCGGTATCGGAAAACGTATCTGTTTTCAGAGGACCAAACACTGTCTCTTTGTGAAAGTCTGTGCTTGTTCATTTCCCTGAGAGAGCATTTTTCATTTCTTAGGATTTGTTTTTGTTTTGCCTTTTAGTGAGGGGCTAAAAAATGTCTGGAGACATTCAAACCCTGCCTGAACGTGTTCTTGTGTGACCTAATCTAGGTGATCCTGCTCTGGTGGGGGTTTTGGACTAGATCTTTCGGGGTCCCTTCCAACTCCTAATGTTCTGTGTTTCTGTAACAAAGAGTTTATGGTGCTGATGCAGCAAAGTATTTCATGGGCTGTCAGAGAGAAGTGAGCACTGAAGTGCCTTGTCCTGAAGCAGGTTTGCAGATGAGGTGGGTTACCAGTTAATAGTGGTTTGTACATTTGCTGGCAATAACCTCAACTTTCCCAGAGCTGCCATGCAGTGACTCCTTGCCTCTTATATGAAATATGAAGTAATATGTCTTTATTACACTTATGTGAGATTCTTAAAACCTTATTTACCTGAGATACTGACATTTTCTGCCATTATCATTACTTTTTAAAAATATAAACCCTAAATAGTGCAGACAGATTACCAGAAGAGCTAAAGGTAATTTAAAGCAGAAAATTTACAGTGGAACTTGAAAATAACTTTTATTTTGAGGCAGCTGTTCTAAATGATATGTTCTTAGGCTTCCTTCTCCAAAGGGAAATTTTGTCTCTTCCAGTCAAGGCAATAAATAAAGGTGAAAGAACCACCATGAAAACATCACTGAATTATTAATTTGCCAGAAACACTTTCTTGGAAGAAAAAACCTCTTCAGGATAGTGTTGGAATGTAAAATACTCATTATACACCAAAGACATAAGCATCTACACAGACGGGCCCACAAACCTGAGATCAGTTAAAGATTCAAACCGGATTTTGAAGGCTGCTGGGTTTTTTTTAATATAAAAATGAGTGTTTTTTTAAAAAATACATATATAGCTCAAGATATGCCTTCATTGTAGTCCAAATGGAGAATGCCTGTGTTACGAAATCAAACTACTATAAGGTGTAATGATGAGTATGCTTTAGCTTTGATATGAAAAGGAAAAGTTTCTGTTGCAGTGCTTGGCCCAAGGAGTTAAGGCTGCAATCAGGAACATACCACAAGCCTCTTGAGTCCCAGTCCCTGTTTCTGCAACCATATACCCTTTAACTTTGGGCACCTTTTAAAAATTAAAGGTGCAGGAGAAAGGTGAAATATTAACAGTGTATTGTTTAGTGTATCATAACAGTTCAATCATCAGTGCTGGAAAGTCAATATTATATTAACTTCAAAACAGTCTGTACTTAAGTTCTCCAAAATGATGGAAATTCAGCAGTCCTACTTTTCTAGCTGTGCATTTACCTGCTTATGAAACGTCACATAAAAATGATGTTTTGGTAAGAAATCATTACCTCTGTTCTCCCAAAGGCAGCAGTTATTTGTTACATCAGGTTTGGTTTCAGAATAGAGTTCAAAATAATATTGACATAATGTAGTCAGGTAAGAAACAATGCCTTGGTGATTCCTACTGGAAATTCTTTGAATATTTCTCAAATTGAGTATCAAGTAATAACTTCTGAATATCTGTCAACAGATGACTTCCCAGAAGGTGTTTGTTTCTACTCCTGACCGCAGTGGAAGTTCATTACCTGAGATATAGATTATTTTGTCTCTATTCTCCCTGGTGTATCAAGGCTGTTGAATTGGCAGCTACAGAGTGTTGTAACACCTGGATTAACAAAGGCCTTTGTTTACCATTTACAGACAATAAAAGAGGATTTGAGCTTTTATAAACTAAACATGTTTTACAGGACAGTAACAGGTGAGAATGCAGTATGCTTCCTATTGCGTAAAATACAGTCAATTTTCTCTAAGGGCTTAGGGGCTTACCCCCTGCCCTTCTTCCACTCCTGTTAAGCAGTGTGGGGGATTGAAAATCTGAACAATCTGAAAGAATTTGATCCCCAAAATGCTGAACCCCAAACCATGAAAATAATGTCATATGGCAGCCTGCATGTACTTACATGGCAGATAACGTGGTGGTGGCGGGTACGTACGTGGTGGCTTCGTTTCAGTGCCGTGGGGTTTAGTCTGTGTAGATGTGTGTGATTCCCAATCTGCATTTCTGAAGGCTGGTGTCTTGCTCATATCTGATTCCAGTGTTTGTACAGTTCAGAGGAATCCTTCAAGGGCTTATTTGCTCTACGTTCATCTGGGATGGAGTGAGTGTACCATGTAAAATAATATGTCAGCTCATAAACTGCATGTACAGCAGTGAGATGTAAGCTCATCCCACTTTTATCACAGGACCTTGAATCAGACTTGTTCTGCTGCCAAATCCCTGAACGCTGCCTTGCAATGTGCCTGGAATTCACTTCCCTGGAATTGTTGTTTCTTAATGTGTATTTGTGTGTCTTTTTAGAGTCTCATGCAGAGAACTGACTGCTTCACAGACGAGAGCCAGGAGGGATGCAGCCAGTGTGGCTGGGAAGCTTTAGCATTTTGGGCCCTTCCTAGGAGCTCAGGGCAGGATGGGAGGTCCACCAACATGACCAAAATCCCATAATCTGTGCTTTATGGGCCATGCTGAACTGTTCTGGTGTCTGCTGCCCCGTCTCTGTGTCACATACTGATCTGTGTGCATTTTCTCAGCAGCACAGAGTCCTCAGTCCTCCTCTGTGCCACGTGAAGTGGCAGGATGTGTCCCGCTGGCCCAACACCAAGCAGCAGCAGGTTGTGGTGGGACATGGTAGCCCAGAGCAGAGAGGAGGAAAGGTGCCAACAGCGTTCTTTCCTTTCCCACTCAGCTGCTGAGCTCTCTAGGCAAAATGATGGCTTCTTCCAGGCTCTGTGTCAGGGAACTGGTTTTAATGAGCATTATACACACTGTGCTCCTCTGTGCATGGAGCCGTGATGTCTCAGGAACGTACGTTGAAGAGGTTTAGGAAATTTATGAACTCCACTTACCCACAGTGGACTTAGTGGGATATGTAATTCTTTTTACTGTTACTGTTCACAGAATGACTGCTTTAAGTCACAGCATTTTCTTAAACCTCTGAAATACTGCCTGTTAGTCACGTTATCTTGCTGGTAACGGCTGCAATGTTGGGTAGCACTGTTGCTGCAGACTGTTTTTATTAAAATCTTCTCTCATCATGTCTCCACTTGCTGGTCTGCTGTGACTAGGAAGATTTTTGGACTCTCCCATGCCACTTGTTTCCTTGGCAGAGTGATACTTATCTCCTCACAGGTTGCTCCTTTGCGAGACGGTATGAATCATGCTTTGAAACGAGCTGCTGTGTTGTCTCGTGCTCTAGAGGAGCTAACTTGTTATTTTAGTGCTCTTCATATCCTTATGACAGCTTGTCAGAGAAGAGAAGTTTTGCTTTATTTTCTCTTCCTTTCATCCTTGTTGACTAATTAGTAGCCAAACAGACAGCATTTGTTTTTGTTATCGAACTGGTAGTAATTTAGGAGTTGGATGCAACCCAAAGCTCTGGTACCAAATAATGAACTTTGAGTATGGTCAGAGGAAGACGTGTCTTGGAGTGCTGGCTGGGTACATCCAAAGCAGGACCTGAGTGGGATACTTCCCATCCATGGTGAAGGCTTTTATATTTTGGACTATCTTAAAACAATCATGTTTCATTTTGAAATGCCATTTTCACAGCTCATGACAAGCAATTTAATCTGCCACACTCTAGAATCAGTGTGTGTGGGGCGGTGTGTGTTGGACTAAGGAGAAATTTTGGACCTGACTCTGATCTCCTTCATTTGTTTAAACAAGAAGCAACTGGTGAAGCAGGCTGCTTTCTGTTGTGTCAATCCAAGAGCCGTAAAAGGGGATCAGAACTGAAGCCCCTCAGCAGAGGTGGTGTCTCCTGAAGACGAGTCACTGTCAGACTGCTTTTAAGCTCCATGTGACTTTCTGAGTGACAGATCAGCTGTGTGTTTTGCGTATTTATTTGTACCTGGCTATGAACAGGAGGGTCATTCTCAACCAAGGGACCTATTTGTGCAAAGGAGCTAAACAGTTGTGCAGTCATGTCATTTGGGGAGTAACCAGCACCCTATCTTTTTCAGCCTGTGATTCATCACGCAGAGCAATAGGTGACAGGCAGCCATTTTTCATACCTAACACCGTTCTGGATGGGGAGATGTGTGGCACTCTGTGTCCTACAGCTCCCTGACAAAGCAGCGATAGAGAGCAGACCTTCTCGCTGGCAGGTTTCCCAAACCGCCATGCCTCATGCAAGAAGACTCTACCACCTTCCCACAGTGGGACCAGATGTCCCAACACAGAATGTAATATTGCTAAGAGGGGAAAAAAATTAGGTAAAGAGCTCTGAGAACTAATCTCTGTTTTGTCGAACAGTTGGAGAGCTCCTGGCCATGGCATCTCAAACCTGACAAAATTACCCCGAAGTCACTGTTTTTACATTCCATTTGGCACTAGAAAATCTTCCAAAGCATTCAAATTCTGCTTTCCTTCATCAGCTCCGTTGGGAGGTAAAATAATTCAGAGTAAGGGATTATTGTGTTTCACTCAGGCCTAGGAATGATTAGCCATTTTTTGACAAAATTCCTTTTTTTAAAGTTTTCCTCATCTTGCTTCCTCCTGGCTGTGTTAGCTCAGCACCGGTGTGTGTCTGCTTCTAATTTGATGAAGGCTAGCCATCTTTGGGAGGCTTGTTTGGAGTCAGACCTTGGCTGTTTAACTCTCATTAACGTTAAGAGAAAAGTAGTTGAGAATTTCATCTCTATACATTGACCTGATTATCCATCCCAGACTGCTGCCTCGGTGACAGGCTTAGACCCTGCAGCCTTAATGCGCCTGTGTATCAAACACAGCTCTCCCACAAGGTAGCAAGGGAAGTGTATGTTTCCTATGCATTATTTATGTAATTGAAAATGCATTCTCTTAAAAAATTATTGCAGACTGTGCACTTCTTTGCAATGCAGCTGGAAACATGGGGATCTCTGACATTTGGAAGGACCTGGGATGGGCACTCTTACAGCCTTATGCATTACACAGCCTGTTCTAATTCACAGCAAGGGGCTGTGAAGTACTTTTAGGAGCTTAAGAAAAGCAATTAGTACATTGTTTATTGGATTTTGAGAGTGACTGAAGGAAGGTTACAAAACAGCTGGCCAAAAATACGTGTGGCACAGCAAGTCTAGATAAGTGTTTTGTTTTTGCTGAAAAAAATGAATACATATTCTCTTTGTTTTTTTCATAATCAGATGTACAAGTTGTTCTTGCAGATGTAATGGTTTCCCAGGCAGGGTATGTTTATTGTGTTCACTGGCTTTTGTTCAGAGTTGCAAAATCGACCTCAAGCCCCTGTTGTCCCCACAGGGTGCTTGGAGCAGAGAGGTGGGACCCTGTGCAAGCTGGGACTTTCAGTGCTCCTACCATCCTTTTCCATAGCAGCGCCCACCCAGCCTTTATCATTTGTGTGCATTGAGAAGCCAGAATCAGGCAGGCTTTATTTTTAATCTTATTTTGATGAAATTTTTGCTCATCCAAGCAGTCTGTTGTTGTTTTCTGGGGTGGTACACAGCAGTACGCACGGGCAGTCATCAGTATCTCCCTTACTGCTCTCGACTGTGCAGAGTCAGGTGAATTATGATGCCGTATGGTATTCTCTGCAGTGAGGAACTATTAATGCTTTGACTCAACTGTCTTCTTGATTAGCCTGAAAATGTTGAGAGCCAAGCTTTAGACAGTGCAATGGCTAAAGCCCAACCAAAGACAGATTTATATTTGTACTAGGAAATTTAAGACTGGTTCCCATGCCTCCTCTAGCTATCAGGAGGAGTTTCAGGTATTGGTCTACACACAAATATATTTGCTCATTAATGATATGCATCATCTATAAGGCAGGGGAATAAATTATATAAATTGCTGACAATCTCTAGCCAGCATTGACACGTGGGTTTGAAACTCTTATTTCATCCTGGATATTTTATCCCTTCCTGCTAAGATGCATGCTTGGAGTGTGCCATGGATAGCCTACATGCAGATAATGTACACAGTAGGTTTATTATTTTCAGGTGAAAAAGAGGAATGCATCAGCACATTGCAGACATTAAAATGTATGGTTTCTCTGTGGCCCTTAACGAGGGTTTGCAGGAGTTCTGGTGCTCTATAAAAAATACCTGGATTTTTCTCCTACTTTCTTGCTGGGTCCAAAGAGGAAAGAGGAATTTGCCATGTGTGTGTTCTGTGGATACCATATTTAGGGTAATCACAGTGTTTCATTAGTTTCTTACATGCATCCAAACACAGAGCTAAGTAAGCTGTTTAGTTCTGCATCATTCCTGCACTGATGCCTAAAAGAGGTTGAAGTCCTTGTGTCCATGCTTAGTAGCTGAAATCAGTCATAGGTGTGCTCTCCAAAGCCTACTCTGCCAGGGTTTGGTTTGGTTCCCAGGATGGTGTAAGCTTGTGCAAATGTTCTTTTAGATACGATGATGAATCAGCTTTACTTTTTATTTTCAGCAAGTTTGCTGGCAACACCGAGCTATGTGGTGTGGTCAATGCACTGGAGGGAAGGGATGTCATCCAGAGGGACCAGGAGAGGTGGGCCTCTGCCAGTCTCACAAAGTTCAACAAGGCCAAGTGCAAGGTCCTGCACCTGGGTTGGGGCAATCCCAAGCACAACTAAGCCTGCGTAGAGAATAGATGGAGAGAAGCCCTCAGGAGAAGGACTTGGGGGTCTTGATGGACAAGAAGCTCAACATGAGCCAGTAAAGTGGTCTTGCAGCCCAGAAAGCCAACTGTGTCCTGGGCTGCCAGGACACAGTTGGAGCGAGTCCAGAGGAGGCCACGGAGGTGATCCAAGGGCTGGAGCACCTCTGCTATGAAGACAGGCTGAGAGAGTTGGGCTTGTTCAGCCTGGGGAAGAGAATGCTCCACACAGACCTTCGAGCATCTTCCCATCCCTAAAGGAGCTACAGAAAAGCTGAAGAGGGGCTGGTGACAAAGGCAGGGAGAGATGGGGCAGTGGGAATGGCTTTAAGGTCAAGGAGAGCAGATTGAGATGAGATGAAGCAAAAATCCTTCCCTGTGAGAGTGGGGCGGCTGTGGCACAGGGTGCCCAGAGAAGCTGGATCCCTGGCAGGGTTCAAGGCCTGGTTGGATGGGGCTTTGGGCACCCTGGGCTGATGGGGGTGTCCCTGCCCATGGCAGGGGGTTGGAGCTAGATGGACTTTGAGGTTCCTTCCCACCCAAACCATTCCATGATTCTGGATTTTCTTCATACATTTATGATCTGTAAGTGCACTAGCCAGTAGGTTTCTGTCTGTGTTTAGTACTGAGATAGGAGGATTGAAAAATGTTTCCAGAAGGAACATTTTGGATAAATAACTGTGACTGTTCACCCTGGAAATCTGACTCTGAGATTGTCTTTTCCAGTCAAGGAACAGATACACTGTGTGACTTATGTCTTACCAAATCCACTCGGGTATCTTGTAAAATCACAGACCGGGAAACATGTCACGGACTCACAGACTAGGAAGTACTCACAGAAAGTGTTTAATGGCTAATCTCAGGTAATCTTCAGTGTCTGCTGTGACAAAGGGAAGACACTCATGAATTCTTCACAGTTTGCAGAAGGAGAAGCAGCTGATGTACATTAGATACTCCTCACCCATCACTCAGCTCTAGCTACATCTGGAGAGGAGTTTTCCTGGGGTGGTGTTTCCCTTTATTTTCACATCCACCAGGTCTGATGGACTGTGGTGTTCACACCTTTCTTCTTCTGTTGGATGGAGGACCACCATATCTTCCAAAAGTGGTGCATGGTCGGGCTTTCATCCCCTGAGAGCTCTGAGCTGCCCTTCACATCTCACCTGACTTCCACACTCCCCTTTTGTAGCACCATTTGTTCCCAGACATCTGGTCCCCTGTGGGAAGGTGGCAGCAGGTGACAACATGAGACCAGTTAATGATTCTAAGTACGTTCAGGCAATCTGCCAGTTTGAGTGCTCAGCCCTTCTTCTTTTTTTAACTTGTCAGAAATTCAAAGTAAAAATATTTTAGTGAAGAGGCTCGTCTAGAGAAACAGCACGTTAATTATGGAAGGCAGTTTCTTGGCCATCAGTTGCTGTCCTGCACAGAATAACTTTGAGGTTTCTATTTTTACTGTGGGAAGACAGTTTAAGTCTGGAGCTACTGGCTTTGGTTCTTATGGTTTGTCACAACCATTCAGTGATATCTCTTAACAAAGACTTTTTGGAGGCTGTAGACAAGAACTGCAGCTTTCTCCTTCTTCTTTGTCCCTTTATGATAAATTTTCACTCTGTCAGGTCAAAGTTTCCAATGTTATCAGAGAGTTTTGTGTCCAAGCATCTAATAGATTTTCTAAGTGGCTCTAAGTGCCAGTGGCTAGAAGCAAGACATCCCTGTCCTGTGATTGAGATTTTGTGATATATAGCAGCAGAATTGACAGCATTTCAGAATAAGGCCAACATTTACAGCTTATATGCCAAGCTGCATTAACATTATGTAAATCCATAGAAAAGGAGAATTCAGGAGGTTTAAAAATCAAGTCCTTTCTATAAATTATCATGGTAACATTGGATCTGCATTTGCCAAGGAAGAGTCTTTCTGAAACCTTGGGCTCAATGCTTATAGTGAATGCCCCAGCACTTTGGCATAATCCTTTTTGCAGAAGTTTTAATGTACTGAAATTAAGCATGCAAACAGAAACCTCGATGGGGGAGTGGGGGAAAGGGGCTTACCTGGAGTTATTTCATCTTTGGCATTTACTTTGATCATTTTGATGTATCTTTTTAAGCCTCAAACTCAAGTCAATCAGCAAAATAACAAACCTTCCTTCACTCCAAGCCAATCTATTCCCCAGTACTACAAGTGGAGGGCTTTACCCTGAAAGAGTGAGAGAGATTATGCAACGACCCCAAAAATATAGTTGTCTACTCTCAATTATACTTAGAAAGAGCTTGGGGATTCCAGTGAGGGATGACAGTATACAAATTTCAAGCAGCTTCCTTTGGTGTGTTTTGTGATATGATACAGGAGAGATAATTTTTACCCAGGGTCTTTTAAAGGAAATCCTGAGGATGAATCAATTACCTTTCTTTTACCAAATCAATAGGGATGGGCTGTACTGCAGTTACTTTATGCTGTAGCGAGTGCTCAAGCACAAAGGATGGCTGTTGATGATAACCATTGCAATGATGCTGTGCCATTTTTTTCTCTTTCTTCTTCTAAGGACACTCCAATCCCCTTAGTTCACACACTTCATCATTCCTAGTTACAATCTTTTCTCAACAAAGATATAAGAGCAGAAGGAAGAAAGCTCTCCAAATGTACGGAGTGTGCACTGAAACACGGCTTGTAGTCCTAATGACAGCACTCCCCCTTCCCAAGTCTCTCTCTAAACCCTTGACACTTGTGAATTTTGACTCAAAACCATTCAGATTTAGGAGATGAAGTAAGGGGAAACGGGTTATGAGCTGACACTGGTTCTAACTAAGGTTAAATCAAGTAGTTGAGGCTCATTCAGGGATAAAAACAGATTTCCTGTATCTCTAAACCAAACACTCCTGCTTTTTGCAAGGTGCTTCTGTGTATCCCACCAGGTACACCTGTGTTCAAGTAAGGTAAAATATTGCTAGCTGTAATACCTGGTATTTTAAAATAATGTCTGATAACATACTGCCTTTATAACCTTCAGCATTACACACTCAAAATGGGTGTGTATAATATGATTGTAAGAGCTTCCCGAGTGCAACCCCTATGGCAACCTCAGGGCACTATGAAATGGCGGCAGTGCAAAATGGAGCACGGGCTGTGGTTTAAGGTTTTGTTAAAGGTATCTTCAGACAATTTGGACAGTGCTTTCTTTACCTTCATTTGGATCTCTCCGTGTTTGGGATTTGGAGAGGTATTTTTCCCATTTTGGAGCTTTCTCCAGAGGTGCCAGTGTATCTGAGGGGTCTGTATAGGTCACTCATCTGTGCTGTCAGACTGATATCTAAAGAATTTTGGGAGAGAGGAAAGTGGAAACTAAACGAAAAAGGAAGGCTTCTTCAGCTCCTGCCTTGCTTGCCTGATACCGAGGTCCCAGGAGGGCTAAGACAGTCTGAGATGATAGAGAACTGTATTTGGCTTTTCTCTCCAGCTCCCTTGATCAGGATCTGCTTTCCTTTTCAGAAGCTGAGAGGAGACTAAAGACACTAAAAAGGCAGTGAGGGGTCTGACCACATACTGGTTCTGTTGGCTGCTGTTTCTTGAAAGGAGGAAGCCTGTATCTTAATCCAGAAATGCATTTACTTGTTGGAGAGAGTCCTGCTCTCTTGCAGGCATTTCTTTGTGTTTTGTGGCTTGCATAGTAATGAACTGGAAAGGAAAAGGAAGAGAGTTAAAAAAGAAGACAATTTTAAAATGCCTTTTTCAGTGAAGAGAAAATTGTACAAGCAGATGAGGACAGGTTAGAAGTGGGGGCAGGAGACTTTGACATGGCTTCACCTTTGCTTCTATAGAATAGTTTGCATTGTACCACCTGAAAACTCAGCAGAAGCGATTCATGGATACTGCTTCCTATGGCATGCAGGTGTTCAGCCATCCCCAGGTCAACAGGGCTCCATCACACCTCACAGTGACTTGGGAAGACATACACCATCACTCTGAACATCCACCCCTTCTTCTTCCCCAGCTTTATATGCTGAGCATGACGCTGTACAGTATGGGACATCCCTTGGGTCACTGGGGTCATCTGTCCTGATTGTATTCCCTCCCGACTCCTTGTGCACCCTCAGCCCACTTGCTGCTCAGGAGAGGTGAGAAGCAGCAAAGGCCTTAGCTCTGCGTAAGCACTGCTCAGCAGGAATGGACACATCCCTGTGTTACCAGCACTGTTTTCAGCACAGATCCAAAGCACAGCCCTGCACTAGTTACTATGAAGAACATTAAAGTCCATCCCTGATGGAACCAGCACAGTAGCTCACTGACCCATCTTGACATTAGTTTCATGGACCTCTGATGGCTTCCAAAGCTGCTCTTCACCCAGATGATTCCCAGCCTGTGCTCATGCGTGGGGTTAATCCATGCTAAACTCTAAATTCTAAAAAAGAAACTTAAATTTCTCTTCTGTGAGGATCAAGAGGTTTCTGCTGAGCCCATCTTAAATTTTATCAAAGCTCTCTGGATTGAAGCTCTTGTCTTTTTCTTGTCCCCTCCCCTTAATTTAGTACCAGTCACACGTTTGCTGAGGACGCATGGCTGATGACCAGTTTCGTGCAGAGATGCTTAATGAGTGGGGCATTATGGAAGTCCAGGCTTGTGATTTAAAATAGATTCAAGAAATGCCAATGAAATTTTGTCTGGGAGCCAGAGAGGTAATATTCCCTCTGTGCAAAGGCCCTTTTTCTGCCTTGGAATCTAACATTCATCTACAGGTAGTTCGATAATAGAAACAGGTTAACAAATTAGGTGGAATTTGGGAAAGAAAGATGGTTGTGTCTGAAAGTGAATTTTCTGGGTGAATAACAAAATAGTTTTGATATATTTCATTTTGACTGAATACCAATCAGCTTAAAAGGGGCAACTACCAACAGAAAGGCTTCAAGGATATTTAAGGTACAGGAAGGGCTTTTTATAAAAGTTATGTACCTGTTAACTACCAAGAGGGATATAAATGAACCCTGTCTCTATAAGCTGGATCCCAGAAGTGCTCTCAGAGGCTGAGCAAAGTAACAGCAGATATGGGCTGTACCAGGGGGGTATTTTGTGAGGATGAGATGAACCATGTTCGAGTGCCAGTGCAAGCCTCTAAAACCTTGACAATTACCTTAATCACTTAAGGTAAAAATTAAATCTGTACTATGACTCTGCCTCCATGCACCTCCAGAAGGGATGGAAAGAGCACTGCATTTCTCCCAGTTGCTCCTATTTTTCTTTGCTCTTTTGCTGGGAGGGATCCCTTTAGAGAGGAGATCCTGCCAGCTTGCTTTTATGTTGCTTTCCACTGAGTTATTCCCCTTGGTTTCTCCTTGCTTTCTTGGAGGAGAGGGAAGCAGCTTTCATACCTTCAGGGTGTAAAATCTGGCTCTGTTGGGGTGAATGGAAATTTTTCTTTGACTCAGAGGTGATCAGAATTTTACCCTTAGAGTCTGCTTAGGAAAAGCAGAGGATTTAATCTGAAGCATTGCACGTTCTTGATGATCATACATAAAAGAACAACATTAACCTCAGTGCCACATACAGAGTTATTTCTGAGTGGATATGAACAAAATTTTATAGAGTAATATTATTTGCAAGACCTCAGTAAGAGAAAATATTCCAGATGATGAAGAGAAATAAGAATTACAGCTTGAACTACTGAAAACCTCTTTTTGACACTGTCTCTTTAATTAGAAAAAATGAGCCTAACCAAGATGTATATCATCATTGATTTTTATAATAAGCTTTTAAAGCAAACATACGTGGTGTCACCGTGCTATTTTATAACATACACTGCTCACCATTTACTCTGTCATATAACAGTTCACCAGCAGACATATTTTATTATTCTTTTCTATGTAATAAAAAAGATAAAATCAATACCTATTATATGGCATACCTTCAAGGTTAAAAAGTACTAAATCTTGATGCTAACATCTTTCCTTGTATGCATTAATTTAGGAGCAATATAAATTCAATACAAATACATTTTCTAGCTCTGTGGTTAAAACTGGATCCTAAGTATAGCAAAGGATTTGGACATTGGGTAATGAACATCAAGATGCTGTCGCTGGGCAGCAAATTCATGTAGATTGTTAAAGTTTGCAGGAAGTCTGACAATGAAAACCTGAGAAAGCTGGTGCATGACCCAAGTATGATTGGAAAGAAAGATACTGTGATTTCACATATCTGGATGTAGTTTTTGATCCAACAGAAATTCGTCTGGCTTGACAATCACATGCCAATTAAATGGCTTTATAAGGTCAGTACAAAAATGGAGTAATTTTCCTTGGCTCTGTCGCTGGCAGTCATTTAACAACAATTACAGAGTACAGTTAATTTAATGATGAGAAGCATCAAAACTGAAGAAGTGAAAATGGAAGTGTCAGAGCCATCAGAAGCCCTGTCTTTACTAGGCTGGGCTAAGTTACTTGAACGCCTGAGTGGGAAGCAATACGATAATGTTGCAGCCTATTACTGTGCACTTTGCCAGTGCTTCAAGAAAACATCAAAGAAAGAAAATCCAACACTTATCTCTGCTTATTACAAGTTTAGTTCAAGATCTAAAGTGATTGCAGGAGCGATAAATGAAGAAGGGGCACACTATCACCCTTTTTTATTAAGCAACTAAAGCTTTTGGATTTCTGATGCAATGATGGGCTTGTGGCAGGTGTGAAAGCCAAGTAGTACTTGGTGGTGATGGAACGTGCACAAAGTGCATGCTTAATATGTATTTCGGTCAGTGTTAATGTAGAAATCGTTTCTATTCATTACTGCTTTTGCACCATTCAGCAATTAATTGTGTGTTGAGATACTTATGAATATGCAATTACTGCTTCCTGCCTGTGAGCAGCCTTCTCCTACATGCATGGGAAACCGTTGCATAGAGTTAACTAAGCACGAGCTGAAACTCCCTGTTTATAATAACATCCTTAACATGCAAAACGCAGATGATGCTAGAGATGCTAATGAATGGATTCATATTTATTGGACCAAATTCTGCCCTTGGGTTATAACTGCTGCCTGGGTGCTGTCCTGGTGAGGAGCATCACCCCTTGTCTTGTGGTGCTTACAGGGAATAAAATGGACTCTCAGTCCCAGAGATAAACAGCTAACACTGAACACCTCTTGTCCTCAGAGTCTTCTGTTCCTGTTCGTGTCTCAATAATACACAGTATAAAATTAATGATTGTGAGGATTTTCTTCCACTTGGCTGTAGATCTGCTCTCAACAACTTCAACTAACAGCTTACACCTGGAATCATCTTTTAGTTTACTTTCAGTAACAGCAGGAAAAGTTCTTCATGGGACTTACTTGCATGGCTTCTTGTTACAACTTAACTCTCTGGCTGACTCGCAGAACCCAGACCTTGCTTTGCAAAGTACTTGTCAGCTGCAACACATATGAGGAGTGTTGCTGGACTCTTGTTGGCAAGCTGGCTTCACTGACACGGCAGATTTGTTTCACTTTCTGGGATGTTGCAGAAGGATTCCCTGTTGTGGCATGTGAGAAAAATCTCTTTGGGAATCTCCAGTTATCAAAGAACTGGAAACACCAGCTATCAAATCATGATCAACTTCTGGATTCCTTCAAATTATTCACTTACCATTCACTATGTCACTTTCTCTTGGCAGAATTTGAAGGAAGAATTCTGTGGGCTGCTTAATATTTGCACTGTTGGGGTTTTTTTGAGGGCAGCAGCTGTTTCGTGAGCCTCATAATGCATCCCAGGCACCTTCTTTTTTGTACTCGATACATTTACTGGCCTTTATTTTTAGATGAATCTTTTCCAGATAAAACTTAGCTTTGTTTGGCCTTGGTTTAAAACATCTTGAGAGAATTCAGCTTGCTTCTTGCAGAAAAAAATAGCAGTGAATGCTAATAATAAAATATAATTTCTAAAGAAATACATGGGTCTGAGATTTTTTAAAAAACAAATTGGCAAGGCAATAAAATGCTAGCTGATAGATTAGTGCCTTACACGCTAAGTGTAAGTTGGAGAGACATTTCACTGGCAAGCTCTAAGCTTCTGGATACAGAGGATTATAAGGGAAATGCTCACGCAACCTTAGCAGCATTACAAACAGCAATGCCACAATGAACAGAACAGCCTCACTGCAGCGATCTAAAGCCACTGCTGTTTTCTTTAAGGCAAACATTGTTTTTATGCCCTACAGATAAATCCCATTTTAAGCTTTGATCAAAGCAAATACACTCACTTTGAGGCTTTGGGCAGATGTAAATTGCTTTGTTATACACATGCATTTGCATACATTTGCAAGGAGACGGAGTCTACATGTAATGGTGCCTTTTATTTTTGATGGTGCGCTGAAATTCCAGTCACCAGTAGCTTTCTCCCAGTGAGAAGGCAGAAGTTCCTCTGCAGAGGAAATAAATAACATGAGTGAAGCGATGTGGAGGTGAGCACGGAGCTCTGTCGTTGCCAGTGCTGTGAGGTCACACGTGGCCCTGACCATCCAAAAGTTCTTTTCTTTTATTTTGCTGTTCCTTGTGGTGAACAAATGTGAATGAAACAGTTCCCAAAGAGGGACATTTCTCTTCTTTGGCCACTTAGTGTATGAAATGTGGAGATTATTAAAATAAGGGGTATCTGACTTTGTTACAGGCTTCCATTTGTTTTCGTATATATTTCTATACTTAGTTTCCTGAATTAAATTGGATTAACTTCCTCTCTCTCCCAATTAATGCTGTTAACAGTAATAACAACCATAATGTGTGAACATCTGGCATTTTAGTACACAGTAAGCTTTTAGAAATAGCAGATATGAATCTATTGAAATCTGTCTCTATAGTGATTTTCCCAGCGTTTTGGGGCTTAGATGATGAATTCTTCTTTCCTCTCTGGTTTCCTTTCATTATCAAGGTTTGTTAATTCTTTAGATGCCAGGGTTAGATAATTAAATACCCCTTTGTAATTACCGTGGTGCCTGTGGGTTTGAGACCTCTAGCTCATTAGGCAGTACGCTGTCCTTCTAAGATATTTGAGGGAAATACTTTCATACTCATCAAAGATCTCTGTGGCAAATTAAGGTCATGGCTGTCTCTTTGACAGGCTGAAGGCAAAGGTTTTAATATTTTTTTTTCATTAGTTACCATAAGGCCAGTTCATATCAGAGAGAGCTTTCCAAATTCAAACATGGAGCAGCCAGCCCTTCAAAACTTCTGTGCTTTCAGTGGCAAACAGGTTGCCCTTACAAATTACACATGGCTTCATCACTATGGTGAACAGAAAGATTTTTGTGGGGCTGCCTGCACTTTCATACACTCTCAGCTGAAGATTGGCCTTACAGTATCTTTTATTTCTACTCTATTGCAGCTCTTGACCATTTTCCAAAGTTTTTTATTACAGCTGAAGAAGGAATTGGAGCAAACTTCCAATTATTCCTCCTTGTCATTTTGAGAAAGTGCTGGCTGTCACCTGTACATGAAAGGTACAGAACTCATACTGGAGTTGCCCTTCACTCCATTACATGCCCCAGAGATTTCTGTTGATGTCTTTTGTTGTCTATTTAGATGTCTTTCCATACCGAACTTCACCATGTTCAAGCAGTTCTTGTGAATGTGGTGAGGCTGGTTTGCTGGTGAGGGTGTGAACTCCTGGTTGTGCTCTTTTGTTCAGTAGAACTTTGTGGAATTTGATGTCTCCGTGATAAAAAAGGAATAAAAATACTTCACTGGTATAGAAGGATCATAAAGAGCCTGGATATGGAAATGGAGAATGATGCAGCATTGCTTGGTTAGTGGAAAACAAGCAAATGGAGCCAGTGAACTCTAAAATGAAAACCCTGGAGATGGATATGGCTGATTTAGGAAGTAAACTTGTTTTTAATCAGCAGAATAGCTGGAAAAGAGAAAAAACCCCATCCTTTCCAAACAGAAAGATGGGGTGGTAGGGGTGCAGGTATAGCAGAAGAAAAGCTTTAACGTTGTGTCCCCATTCTCAGCCAAGGTAGATTGGAAGGTGAGCAGATCTGGGGCATCTAGAGAAAAACCTGGGTTGAAGCTTGTTTAAAAACCCTACGGAGGCACAGTTAATTCTTGTGTGAGGCAGAAGCCAGCTTATGAGCAGCAGAATTTGCTCAGAAGGGAGCCCCAAGATGTTTTTCCCCCGCTGGAAAATTAATAGGGAGTAGCAGGCTGCTCTTCTGCTGGCTGGAGGCAAGCGATGGGAGGAAGGGCGTCCCAAAGCCTGCCGTCACAAGCCTACCAGCACGCAGGGGGGGAAGGGTGTCATCACCGATCTGCCAGATGGAGCATGTTAAAGGGCAGCCTGCTGAGCAGAGAAGGCAACAAGCTTGAAAAGCCAAGCGCATTGACGAGTGCACCATCTCCCCTAGGAAAAAATGAAGCTGCAGACAGTGTTTGCAGTTGCATCACACTGATTCATAGAGGCAGAGTTGGGGGTAGGGGGTGGGGGGCAGGTATAACTTTGATTTATTGGGTTGTATTAGTAAACAACTGCATTTGATTGTGGCTTGAACCAAAATGCCAGCTCCCCAACTTTAGGGCTGTGCGTCAATCTCTGCTTGGAGCCTCGCTGGTTGAACTGACAGTAAAATTCCCTTTGACTAATGTGGAGCTCAGATTGGAGCCGTTACATTGCAGGAAAGATGTCCTATGGGGCAGAGCACTCTTCTGCTTGGCAATGAGGGCTACAGAAGTTGAGAAGTACCCAAATAACAAAGGAAATGCCGTTGGGCAAAGCTACATCCAACTATAAATCTCCTGAAGAGCATTAGAGTCTCTTCGTCTTTTTGTATCTCCAAGATGTTTATTTTTTACCACCCACGAATCCCACAGCAGGCATCAGACTAAAAGAAAAGCTGAGCATTGTCAACTGTATTTCAAGAGTTCTGTGCCTCATGTGGTCACCTCTGATGTTGGGCTTGATCTCTTAACTTCTCTTTCCAGGAATTTTAACTCTACGGGTATCACGGCTTTTGCTGATGTGGAAGTTGAAGGCCATAAATAACACTCTCATTTGCAAAGTTTTCAGTTTATAGTGCTCTAGTGCAGGGAGCTATGAAGCAGATTTTCATAAATCTTCTCTTTTTATCTCATCTGGTGGTTTCTTTTTAGATCTTCCCCTGCCAGCAATTTTCCACTTTGCCGGACAAATGAATGTACGTAGGCAGAACGTCCGTGGCAGTTGAAAGGTTAATGGAAGGAAAATGGAGTGACATCAAAGTAAGTTTTATTAAGTGAAGCTTTGATTTTCTCCATTATTGGCTCTTTTTGTATGAACAAACTTAAATTCTATATAAAGCACATGAGCACAGACTAGTCGTGAGCAGAAAGCATGAGAGCACAGCAAAGAATATTAATTTGTGGTTTTTCTATAGCTCCTTCCAGCTGAAGGTCACCATGAATGCATTACATTTCAAGTGTGTCTACTCTTACATGTGTGTTAAATATTACCAGTTTCTTATTATAAATAAATAAGAGACTGAAGCAGAGTGTTGCATATTTAAAGATGAGAATAAATGTCTAAGGCAACCCTAGAAGGAGATGTTGGATATTTTGGTTCCCACTTTTGGTGCTTCCTAAATGAGAATATTTTCTTGATAGGGCTGTTTCTGTGCAGGTACTGGGCACAGCACTGTCAGCACTAAACAGATAAATAATAATCATCTGACAGATTCGTGGTTGCACCTGACACACCAAGTTTATTTGAGAAAACTTCAACTGCTGGCAAATACAGATTCTATGTCCTCATGCCAATTATGGGATAACTACCTTTTGTGAAGAAGAGAAAAGCCTTATTGTTTTAAGGGGCTTTTAGAAAATTATACACCTGAAAGAGGTCACTTTTCATTATGCTTGAACAATTCCAGTTATCTTAAAAAACCCCCCACACACAAGAAAAAAGAAAAAAATATCCTATAATTTTCTAAATTGCCAAAAGAAATCTCTTTCCTGTGCTCATCCCACCCAGGTTAGCTACTGTGTTATTAGTGCTACAAGAGATGAAGGCTGGAAAACCTAGAGGCAGGTTTCAATTTTAGACAAAGCTAAAATTTAGTACGGGCATCGTTTCTTACCCAAGTCGTGTGGGGAGTTCGTGTCGGCCACCTGGGGTGGGAAAGGTTTCTTGGGCAAGTGAAGATGGAGAGGAGAGGAAGGATAAATACCCACCAGGAAAGGTTCCTAAATGTTGAGAGGGTGACCCCCTTTTTCAGGGGCTGAAGACTGGTGATGCCTTCGAAGCAGGGAGAAGGCAGAAACTCTGTGTGGTCGAAGTAGAGGGGTTTTTTGTGTTTTTAAAGGAATGCACTTGACCATTTTGTTGGTAGCTTTACTGAGGGATGTCATCTTGTCTTTCTGACATAGAGTAATATGAGGATAGAAAATCATTATTGGCACATACAGCATTTAATAAAAAATCTAAGCAATGTTTTCCATTAACATTTTCAATTAACAGCAGATAATGTATCCATTTCCAGCCGTGATGAGGTAGTATTGGTTATAATTTTTTTACACTGTTTTGTGAGGAAAACCCCGAATTTCTCCTATATCCAGTGATAACATGTAGTACTTCAATCATGTTGTTCCCTGTAAATATGGATTTTGTAATGATAGACTGGTCCGTTATGGATCAGATTCCTTTCATTTTCTGTATTATGGCAACTTCTCCAGGAGATCCAATATGGAATTTGCCATATATGGGATTTATACTTACAGCTTATATCTTGTCCTATGTGGAAATCCACTGTGTCACTATAAACAGACATAGCTGATCTCATAGTAGGGATGTTATTCTGCTTTAACTACACCAGCACCGTTAAAAAATGGTGATGTAGGGAGAGGAAAAAAAGGGGAGACAGAAAAAGAGAGAGATGAGGATCCAAAATCCCATTGAAAGTCAATAAAGCTTTAGCACAGGAGTTATTTATATCCTTTTGTAAATGTTATCCACTTTTTTCTGGGTGCAAAGTGCAGATTCTCTGCAGAAGGCTGGCTGAACACCGTGAATCTTGAGGGGGAGGATGGGAAGAAGATAACAAGGCCACTGGGGAAGGACAGGAGGCAATGGAAATTGTCTCAGGCACGGCAGAGTGGCGGGTAAAGAGGCATGAAAAAGGAGGTGTGAGAAGGGTAGGCGCAGAGGAGGGGGAGAAGAAATGAGAGGGCTTAGGGGGAAAGTGAGAGCCGTCGTGCCCTTGGGAATGCTGGCTGGGGAGGAGAAGCCTGGCTGCCCTTTGCCGGGAGCGGGGTCTCAGGAATAAGCACGGTCGTTCTGCTCACACCGTTGTATCTCACATCATTTTAAATGGCAAGATTTTAAGGTGGTTGGTATCTGCAGTTTGAAAAACTCTCTTGTCTACCGCTTAGCTGTACAACATGATTTCCACTGAGACAAAATTGAGTCCTGCAGGGTTTGGGTCATGGCAAAAGTTGAGTCGGGGCATCCCTGAACTGAAGGACCTGGGTTACTTCCACCTACATGCAGGTAATATTTTCATGTGGAGGAAGGTGGAATGTGGGAGAAAACAAAGTACAAGTTTAGCAAGATATATATAAAGTGGCAAAAATTACCTGCTAGTCTGTGGCTTTATTAAAAAGCCATCACTTTGCATATATACTTTTTTAATCCTTCACAGCAAAGAATTCAACCAGGGATTTTATTCTTCCATTAACCACCCCCACCACCCCCCCCCATTGCCAAATTTCATCTTACTGTGACTGATGAGTTGTTTTAAGGCTGCACATAGCTTCATGGTCAAAATGGAAATGAGTGGAAGAAAACACATCATAATTAAGAATTCTGCAATTTTACGTATCAGTTCCCCTATGATAATTGGCCTGCAACATGAAATATTTAAAAACACAATCAAACTCTGTCTGTATACATGAGGATATGTTTGTGTATCTATATCTGTTAGCACTGCACGATGTATTAGTTGCTTGCAACTAATTAGTTGCTAGCTACTCACAGCATCTGTATTTCACATCCCGTGGGACTCCAAGGAATGTGACCTTATTTTAATGCTTTTCTGTGCTTTGAGAATCTCTCCTTTGTATCTGCTACTAGGACGTGTTTTGTTGCTTTAATAACAATAATGCTTAGCAATCTTTTTAGATTTAGATCCCAAGGACATCTACAAAACTAGACAAACATGATTATGAAATCCCATCTCCTACTTTCGAGCTGGCCACTTAAAAACAGAGTGGTTTCATTAATTATTGGGTGATGCTTTTGCAGTGGTTACAGTAACCTGTGCTGGAAGTGCCACAGATGGGATGAGGGGACTCTGCCCTGCATGCTAACCGCATGGCTCCAGTTGCTTCCCTCGACACCTTTTACTCCTGGGGTGGCTTCTCCCCATGCCACCGATGGGGGTACCTGCCCCAAAGTGAACAGGCTGCTGGAATAAGGGAGTGCTGTACTCCCCCACAAAACACGATGGGAAAGGAGCTACTTGGAGTATGTCCATTGGAGTGCAGTGGTGACTTGTGCTAGAGATTGATTGAGATCTGTCCAGACAAGGAGAGAGAAGGGAAATAACAGCTCTACTTCTGAACAACTTGGATTCTGTGGGTGTCTGACTGCACAGCGATCATAAGAGATCCTGGGGTTTTGCTCTGCTTTCCCTAATGCACGTCTGTCTACAAGGCTGAAGTGAACTTTGATCTCACTAGAACAGATTTATTTCTATAATAAAGAATCGTATTGATGTACTTCAGGCCTGGGGAAGTTTGATTAAAGAGGTTCATTACACTTTGTCTAGAATTTGGTATAATGCTTGGTGCGTAGTTCTTAAATACACCCAAGTTTGCCAAACTGGTACTTAGTGTGTACTTTTATGAGAGTGTTTGTGTTTAGTAGGTGATGCAAGGTTATTTTTTTTATTCAGCACTAGAGCCACATTGAAATTGGAGCTTGTTCAGTGGTTATTTTCTCTTTAAAAGGCCACATTATATAGGATGTAACACTCTGGGCTCTTGCCACTTGTATTCATTAAAGATCTCATGGCACTTCTGGCAGGAACTAGGTGGCTGGACTTCATGTCCTGGCTTGTACTCCAGTTTGCACTGGCCAATGTCCAGTATGAGTAATTATATTCTGCATGCCTTAATTCCCCCAGTAATTTCAATTAGAGTTAGTATTGTTCTTTGTGCCTGATCCTAAAACGTTGCGTGGTGTTGCTGTGTGATTAAACTGTTCCGACGTTCCATCCCAGAGGTAGGTAAACTGATCTTGGCTTTCACAGTTTGTAAAGCATTTCCTTGGGATGAATGGGCAAAAAATAGGCGTAAAAGATTATTACTGTTTATCTGAGACACATTGACAGCCAGGGTTTCTGCTTGTTTGTTAGCCTTTTATTTATTTTTCTTGCACTAAAGCAAGGAGTGTTGGAAACTCGAGACGTGAAGAAGAGACTATAATTAGGCTTGTTGCTCAAGGTGTTTTAAAGGTTTTAAACCAAATGAAGATAATGTACCTTAATTGCATTTGCATAATGGACATAGTGGAAATCAAGTCCCTTCTTTTAATGTGTGTGACTTTCTCAGCAATGTGTGGTGCCAGAGCCAACTTTCTACCTGTGGCAAAGAGGAAAATTGAAACTAAATCCGGATGGAGTTTAGTATGTGAGCAGAGTTCAGATGAAGATGTAGTTGTGCTTAGTGCCCAGGGAGGCAGCCATCCTTATTCAAAGTGGTCACGTGTTCGCATTTGGGATTTACCAAGTCCTTGATCTTTGAGATACTGAATGAGCTCATTCCATCTGACTGCACACTCAAATCAAGCCTGAATTGCAGAAGATAAGACCTGCTGCAGAGTGCATACATGGTTTTTTTCCACCCCACTATTCACCTGGCCCCAAGATGTCACACCTAAGCTGGATTAAAAAAAGCTTTGATGACTAAGAAGCATAAATAATATTACAACAGTCTCCTGGAGTCAGAGGAGTCACTGAACAAGGGCAAATCACATGTATGTTAGTTCCTGAGCGGGGAACTGTCCCTGGGGATCTGAGAGTACGTGCAAGTTACCTTCATGTGCTGGCCCATATCAGCAGAATTGGCATGCTGCTTTTTAAGCCTACAAACCCAAGTCGTTCCTGGAAGTAATGTAGATCCTCAGGGAAAAAAAACAATCTTCCTTGCTCCAGAAATTGTCCTTGGTATCAGATGTCAGTGGCTCCCCCTGAAGCAATCTCAGCAAGGCAGAGACAATCGACAGCCATGCATGAGCACATTAAGATACCATGGAAAACATTGTTAACTAAATGAAAATTTGTGGGTGCAGGGTGATATTTTAGAGGAAAAGGTTTCCTTCCTAGGCTGACAGCACAATGGTTCCCTTCAACCCGTGGCTTTTGGGGTTAGGAAGACTCTTCAAGAGCAGTGCTTTAGGTGGGGTGCTTCTTCTATCTCTTATAATTTCAAAAGCTTTGTAAAATGCTCTGAGCTGCAGTTTCTCAGCTTTAAATAATTCAGGACTGAAAGCAGTGGTCCTTACTGAGGCAAAGCTCTTAATGGAAGTCAGTTTTTTTGCTTGAGCAGGTCAGACTTTACTCCGAAATAAAACCTAGGACACTCGATTGGAAAGCAGCTTTATTTAAAAACAGAACTGTTAAAATACTGGTAACTCTTCTTTTAATTAACAAATGTCCTTCCAACAAGGGCAAAACCACACATGTGCACGTAGCAGTCATACGTGTCTCCTCCTTCAAATATTTAGTGTGGTTTGAAGACGAACAGAAGGCACAGTTGTGCTGGGTTTTGTAGATGGTGCTTGTGCACAGAAGGCAGGTTCCTCATGCAGTAGTGTTCAGATTTTTTCACTCCCTGGGTTGGCTCTGTGCAGGGGATTTTCTCTTTTGGCACTTCACTATTCACTCAGTGTTTGTAGAGGGTCAGTGGGTCTCCAGTCCTGTGATACTGTTTGTCTACCAAGGCTTAAGGGGTGACAGCAGGGAGCTATAAAATGGAGGGGAGTCTTTGGAAACCATATTAATTACAGGTTTAACATGGCAAAATAAGGACTTGTGTGAGGAATCCCTGCCTGAAAAAATCTCAGCTGCACTCTCAACATGCAGATGCAGATTGGATGATAATGGGCATGAACTAAACAGAAGTCCATTTCACATTGATGTTGCTCACAACCCATCTCAGTGAATAGAAGCCACACTTCTCTTGCTGAAATGTGGTATATACTGGGGGAGACTGTTCCTGCAGAGGGGAACTGTGCTTGGGCCAACGACATTTTCACTGAGCATTCATGTATATATCCATATGAGATTTAAATTCCGTTTGCACCCTTTAGATCCTGCCTTTATTTGTTTAAACAGGGGCAAAAGCATTTTGGTTGAAGGCAGAGGGGTTGATTTCGTTCCTCTTTTTGATTTTTGGTCTACTCCCCAGAGCCTTTTTTTGAGCATGGTCGTTAGTAAATCACTGAATTGTCTGAGTTCTGCAGTTGCACTAGATGTGGTCAAAACCTGTTACCCCATGAGACATTAACATAAAGCATTAACATAAAGCATTACCTGTTCTGATGGATAGTTGTGACACCTTTATTATCAGAAGTGACTTATGCAGAGGGCACAGCTGTGATTTTTTTGGTTGATTCTTAAAACACCTGGCTGTTTCTTAAAGAAAATAATCATGACTGCAGCTGAGACTGCAGCCATCAAACACAAGATCTGTTCTTGGGTGATTCAGTAGATGCTGAACATGCTGAGGCTCGAGCCCCTAAGTAGAAAATAATATATGATGGTGAATCTATTTCAGAAAGCATCTTTAAAAAACAACATTGCTGCATTATTCTTTCAGTTGATGACTATTTCTGGTATATATCTCATTTGCCTGGTTTATGCCATCTGTTTTCTTTCCAAGTTTAGTATAATTATATTAGCTACCCATCAGACTTTGAAAGTTTTAAACATTGCCTTGAAAGTGTGTGAAGAAAGTTGAAATCATTGTTGCCTTGTGGCTTTGAATTCCACAGCTTTTAAGTACAGTATGTCAAAATAGCTGCTTTAAGAAAAAAACACAACCACCACCTTGAAAAGTAAATTGAGTTAATAATGGTATGGATAATAATCTAACTTCTGTATGCTGCAGATGTAAATTGTCAGAGGAGAAAGGAGATAAAGCAGTATATCATCAGTAGGACTAGATGTTAGATTTTTTTTTTGCATAATTTGCATAGTAATGGAAGACAATTACACTCTTAGACTTCATTGTAAGCTCATATGAATCACCTTCAAAATAATTTATAGTACATGTATGGGGAAAAAAAAACCCCTTTATAATTTTACTGATGTTTCAGCTTGGCCATGTCAGCCTGACCTTCAATCACTGTCAATTGTTCCATTCAAACCAATCAATGAGACCATTATTAGTAACAGTAAGTGACGGCTTATGACAGATCAGTGCAATGTGATTAAATCATCAGGGCAAATATAAGTGATTGCAGCTATAGGTGCAAGGAAGTATCCCAACTTAAATCTGTTCTGGTGACTTTGGCATGAGGTATTTCCAGAGACAGATGTGTGCTGTAAGGGTAGTAAACTGAACACCAGAAATGTGTACATCTTAGATGACAAAGGGAGCAGCAATAGCAACCAATGCTCAATCTTAAGTGGTGTCGTTAACTTCTGCTCCGGATTAAATGGAGGGCTGCTTCATGTCATTAATTCCATGTTCCCACTACTGTAATGCAGTTACATTCCTGCTCTTCTTCAATATCTACTGCCAAGAGACTTTCTTATCTCCTCTCTCTGCTGGTCATTTAGGCCCTCTGCTTCCTGTGAGAAGCCCAAGTCAAGCAAAGGGTAACAGGCTCACCCAAAGCATCCATCAGGGTAAGGGTTAAGTTTTTCATCAGGATGACCACTCTTAGCCCATGCTTTGTGTTGCTTTCATCCTCCTTAGCTGGAAAAGGGTTGCTGGGGAGAGGAGCCAGGGGATCCAGAGGAAAGAGCAGAGGGGAGCAAAGAGAAAGAGAGCTCTCAGCATTGTTTTTTATGGACGTGTATGGTAGAGAGTAGTAAATGTGGACAAGAACTGTGTGGAGAGAGGAAAAATATTAAAATAGATGGAAATTTCATTTCAAACCTTCTTTGAGATTCTTTTTGATTGAGCTGTTGTGGGCGGGTCTGGATCCAGTAGAAGATCTATTTTGGTTCCTCTTTGTGAACAAATACTATTTTTGGTGTTTGTCTTGATGAGGGTGCGTGCCAGCCTTCCTGCTGCTCAGCTTCTCATGCTCTGCTGAGCCCTGAGCTCCTTTCTGGGAAGGGCTACGGGTTATACTGAGCCCTCTTACACTCCTATGATGAAGTGCTAGCCACCTTGATTGCTGTTTTGTTATTAAGAGCTGAAATAACAGATGGGCCATTCCTGAAACGTAGTGCACAGTGCAGGGGTAGCAGAGGCACGCTGCACAAAGCAAGGATTTCCAAGGGATTGATGGACCAAGCACAAGAATTACATCACTGATGATCTGGGACTGAGTGGGACTGTTTTGGGGACAACCAGATGAAACAGTGACACTAAAAATCAAGTGGCTGTGGTGAGGGAAAAGCCAGGAGTAAATATTTGGGTTCCATGCTGGCTGGTGGAAGAGCAATACGGTGGTGGCTTCTGTTTCTGTGCCCATAGAAATAAGGCTTGTAAATAAATAGGATGTGTTAAAGAGACTTTGAAGTTCCTTGTGAGAGGAATTACATCTGAGATGGTTTGATTCAAAAGGGGTAACGTTACTCTTTGCCACTAGTAAATGCCGAGTGCAAGCTCGTCACATGTGAACTGCTTTGTCCCACGTGAAAGTGCTTTGCTGCAGCGCTACGGATCCATCTCGAGTTCCTGGGCCCTGGTTCAAGTTCTCTGCCTGTGCTTTTACAGCCTGTGAAAACAGACCTGCCAGTTACACACAGTGCCAGCTCCCTTTCTTCCAGCAGTGGAGGTGTCTAACAGAAACACCGGTGTCCACCTTTGGACACCATCAGCTTTATTTTCCTGATAAATTTGGAATGTTGTTGGATGTAACCTGGCTTCTTGCTGTCCCTGCTTTCCTGGCTCTGAGGAATAACCTCTGTATACAGCTCTTGAAGGCTTTACTGACTGCAAGGGCTAATTATTGCATAATAATTTAATGACTTATTCCAGTTGTTCCAGGTAATGGAAGAATTTGAAACAGCAGGTCAGTTGTTTTTCCTGTTAAAAGCAAAGCCCTGAGTTTTGCAGTGACACTAGCAAACAGCAGCTTGGAACAGGCTTGCCAGCTGCCACATCGTTTCCTGGTAACTATAATATTCCTGAAATCTCAAAGCTGAAAAAGCAGTTTAAAAAATAAGCATCTTTTTTCTTATAAACTCTTTCCAATAGTGCCTAAGCCCACCTAATGCAGAATATATTAATTAGTAAAACTTCTCAAATCTTCCTTTCCCTTTCTCTCCTTTGATTCCCATCATCCGTGTGCGATTGGGAGGCCTTTGCCCATAGGTGTTGTTTAAGGGTCTCTCCCCAAACAGTTCCTTTGCCCAAAGCTCGGGCTAACCTTTGCTCCCAGGTTTCTCTCACTCTCACCCTTATCCCAGCTCCTCTCAGTTTTTTTACAAGTGTTGCTTCCTGACATTACTTTTCCTTTCCCTACTTGAAACAAAACAAAGCCACCTGCCCTCCCCAATGCCCCAGGTTTCACCAGCAGGTATCCTTCTCTATTTCCTTTCCTTTGCTGGATTTCACTCCAATTACACTGTGACTGTGGTTTCCCTTTGAAGTTCCCTTGCTGCTTGGCTCTCTATTGACTGCTCCCCATCGCTGTGTATCATCAGCAGATCTGACAAGTTTGCAGCTGGTTTCTCCACGGCAGTCGCTGCTGATTAGAAACAAAAAGGAGACTTAGTGAACCTTCCCCCTCTACTGACCTGCTTACCTGCTCCTCTAGCCTGTAATCTCTTTTGGAGTAGGTCTCTTCCATGATTTTGGTTACTTCACCCCCCAGAACAACTGGGTAAATGACATCCTTGCAGCGCTCTCTAGGATTACAGCTTGGCAACCCAACATTGTGTATGCACACCCTAACACACACTCCGGTTGGGTCAAGAAAGGAAGGTTTAGATTAGATATAAGGAAGGTTTAGATTAGATATAAGGAAGGTTTAGATTAGATATTAGGGGGAAGTTTTTTACAGAAAGAGTGGTGAGGTGCTGGAAAAGGCTGCCCAGAATGGTGGTGGATGCCCCGTCCCTGGGGGTGTTCAAGGTCAGGTTGGATGAGGCCCTGGGCAACCTTGTGTAGATCCAGGCCTGAGGTTGGTGGCCCTGCCTGTGGCAGGGGTGTTGAAGCTCTATGATCCTTGGGGTCCCTTCCAATCCATGCCATTCTATGATTCTAAGACAGAAAATTTCCCATCAGTTTGACGGTTCTTTTAGGAGGGATACTCAGTTTCCATCCTTCAGTGTGCTGTTAGCTGTAGACCTGGAGGCCCTGATAGAAGTAGGTGAGGTTGCCGTGTGGTAGAGGGCAAGGCACCTTGCGGTGAGGCTGGTGAATATGGTCTTTAAATTGGCTTTGGGAAGGATCAGACTAATTGTGGCTCTGTAGGATCTGTGAGGAAAGTGCTTTGTCCTAGCAGAGCTGCCCACTTTCACCTCCTTCTGCTTGGCCGATACCATTTAGCACAGCAAACAGAAATGCCTCAATCTTTAGAAAGGCTCTCTCTCTGTCTGGGTAAGAGAGTTTATTAATTTTCTGATTTGTTTGGGTTTAGTTACTTTGCTGAAAGTGTCCACAAGAGGCCAGTCTACTGATGGGATCTGCGGGGAGCTCCAGGGACACTCTCCAAACTCTGGCTGCACCTATGTACAGTACGGCCTCACAGCCCCTAGCAGGAAAAGCATCCCGAGCTACAGGGAATGTGATGCACGGATAGGAAAGATTCTCCATCATTTTTTTAAAGCTACAGGTCTCCTGTACTATCTATACTTTTCTTACTGTGTAAATACTTTGTGGTTTTAATTAATATTATGATTATACAGCAGACATGCTTCTAGAGCGTCTGTTGCTGTGGCAGCTAGACACTTTAATTACAGAGATTAAAACACAAATCAAGGACAATACAGAGTTGTTATGATGATAATTACTGGATTTGAATATTTGTAGAAAGCTGGCCACTCAAGCCACTGAGGTTAATGTACAAACACATGCCATAGGCTCTTCTGGAGAGTAAGCTGCTTGGGACAGAGAAGGGAGAGCGTGGAGGGCATCTTGCTTTCATCTTCCTGAAGTGTTTGAGCTGTTGGAAGAATTGATCTTTTTAGCCTAAGGGGTGAGAAATTTACTCAGCCAGGGTCAAGACCCCCGTCTGGGGCCCCATTTGGTTAATTCTATTATGTATTCTTAATTTTTTTTTTCTTATTACTAATTCTGAAGGAAGCATTTTCTCATTTCTTACCAAAATGAAAATGCTGGAGGAGGGATTTTAGTATTTACTTAAAGGCACCTTAAAAATTCATTTCATGTTCAAAGATTTGAAATAATGATGTAAGAATTTTTACTGATTTAGAACATGAGTTGTTTGGTGGGTTGAAACAGTTTCCTATGTTTAATGCAAAATTGGGAATAATCTATTCCATCTCTATACACATTTCTGACTGTGGGGGTGGGTGGAGGACGATTTCTGTAAATAGTTAGTCTGGCTTTAAAATCACCATGTAATTTAGGCTTGCACATCCAGCCCAGAAAGCTTTCATAAGGCCTCAGAATACTCTCCAGCCTCAAAACAGGGATAAAATCTTTGTATTCAGTTATTTTTATTTTACAAAAAGAAATCTGTACTTTAAGAAGTATGTTGTGTATTGCTCCCATAGCTTGTAAATACCTTCTTTCCTGACACGTGAGTGTATGTGTTCTCTCCACTAGATTTTCTGCTCGCTTGCCTGTGTGTTCACTTACTCTTTAAATAGCAGGAACAGAACATGATCTCCCCCTAATTCTTGGCCCAGAGGTCTGTAACAAATCTGTTGTTATCTGGCAGTTCGTAGCTGTCAGTATGCTCGTGCAGTGGTCACTGGGAAATGTAAATGCTGCTCCTTTGAATGCAAAGGACCCTGATACTTTGGTCATACGCTCCCTGATTTCGCCACCGTTCATCCTCCCCACATCACTGCCAAATCCCACTTGTCTCATGCTGTCACTCTGGCAGGGAACTGAGAGTCATAATCATATTGGAAACATGGCAGGTTAAACTCGGAAAGGAAAACTAAAAAGGGTCTCTCCAGAAGGATTTCTGCCTGTTGAAAAATCTCCAAGTCATCTCCTGCCAGCATTGCTAGACACCAGGGGATTGTCACCTGTGGTGCAGTAAAGGAAAACATTTCTTTTTTTGAAAGAGTACACCACCATATTCCTCCTTAACTAGGCAGAAATAAGGGGCTAGCAGCAGGAGCTAACTATAAACCTACAAAGAGTGACAAATAAACCAAACAGAAGCAATAGAGTATATGTGGTCGTTTGCCACTCATCTCCCTGGAGAGCTGTAGAGATGCTGTGTGCGAAGGTGGAAACAGCAGCGTATGCACGGTCTTCCCTTGCCTGTCACCCTCTCTTGATCTAAGTAACACTCCCTCCCAAACACACTCTTGATTCAAGAGGAAGCTCAAATGGAGCACAGAAAGGGTTTCCCAACCATGTTCCTTTCCCATTTCCCATATGTGGCGGATGGAAGCCAGATCTCTAATCGTTGCTCTAATGTTTGTCCCCATGGATCCACTTAGGGAAACAAGCTGTGTCCCGTGGGGATTTTCCCCAGGTATTTGCAGGAGGAGTGGGTTTTTACTTGCAAGCAAAGGAAGACTTTAAGGGACGTGACTGAATTTTGATACTTTGGTCTCTCTAGGCGAGTGGGTACCTGCCTACGGAGAGCAGGTGGAACACTTCAGGCTGTGCAACACAACTTTATTTTATATGGGTTATTTCATTTTCTAGTGTCTTCAGCTACACTGCAAAATTAGATAGCAGAAAGTAGGTGGTCTAAGGCAGAGTACATGGAGTTGTGCATATGTTAAAGTCATAGCTGAAAGAAGAGCTTGCAAGGTTGGGTCAAGGAGAAAACCCGTGTTTTCATATTAGCTTTCATAAAAGATGATTATTGCTAAACCAAAGAGATAAAAGGAAATATGTCTGTATGGCAGAACCTAGAAGGAAACATCCTATGGGCACAAGTGTGGTAGGAAGCATCAGCTGTTTCCCTTATCTCCTTATTGACAAAGTTAGAGAAAAGTTTTCCAAAATATTAGATGTTCAGTCCTGCAGCTTGGGCTCTTGCTAATGATGAGGCTACCTCTTGTCAGCTGAGCAGAAGTGTCTTTGTGCAAGCTTTTTGCCCGCAGCAAACCCAAAATAGTTCAGCTTGGTTTTGATTTGCAGTGAAAAAAGTCCAGCATGCTTCTTCGTATCTCAGTGCACAGGTTCCTGTGTGCAGAGGTGACACAGTTCTCCATTTGCAATGAAGAATCAACAACTCATAAAATCTCATAGTCGAGGACAACGGGATGATGAGGGTTGTATGGTTTCATTTTAAATGGAAGATAGGTTTGAACCAGACAGTGTTAAAGAGGGAGGGATGCAGTGGAACAGCCTGGTGACTATGGTGAGCAGGACTTCTTGATCATCTACAGGAGTATCAGTGCAAGAAGGCTGTAGGAAGACCCTGGAACAACAAATCTAAATACCCAACTCAAAATAAGGCTGATGTACAGAGTGAGGATTCAGCAGATGGGCTGTTGAAGTAGTTATGGACAGTGTATTCCAAAATAACATCCCAGAAATAACTTATTTCATACCTTATGTGAGTTTTTTACAGCTTGTAGTCTATTGACCACATTTAGTTGCTGGCATCCCCGCCTCCTTGGCTCTGGGACTTCTGAGGCACACCAACATTTTCTGTCTGTTGAGAGGACATACAGGAGCTGGTAATAAATTGCTCCCAAGGGACTGTTCCTTAGATAGAAACTAAGACACTGTGTGGACAAAGTGTGATGGATCACTAATCATACTGGTGGCATTAAACCAATTAATAATGGAAAAACCAATAAAATGTTGTGCTGCTCTGAACTTAATAGAGGTTTTGTCAAATACTTCAGCAGCACTGGGATTTTATCCTAATTATTTAAACATTTCAAACATCTGAATTGCAGTTTAAAACTGTGTTAGTTAGCTGCTTAACCAGACGAGGTGTTGGAGCTCAGCAGGTGTACGTGTGTGCATACACACGTTGTGTTCCTGTGGGTGCTCACTGCCTGTGTAAATGTACGTTGTGTAACGACGTGTTATGTGTGTATTCACATCTGCCTACAACAGATCCTCTGCTACTGCTCCAGACTTATTTGTCAGACACCATTGGACAACTTAATTCAGAGCATTAACAGTAGTTTCTTTTCATTAACAGTCTTGTTAATTTGGGAGGCAGTAGTCATTAGAGTACAGTGGGAAAACAACAGTATTACAGCTCAAGTGGTAGGGAAGTTCTTGATGTTTTCAGACCCTCAGCTCATTCTTAACCTGTTGATACTTGGGGGCCACTGAGCATTGAATGTCCATGGCTGGATCTATCCCTCCATTCTCTCTGTAAAGACTGTGTGAAGAGGAACCTCTGCCTGCCATTCCCATGAGCTGCTACAATGCCTCTTCGTGCTGCTTTTCTCTTGTATTGGGGCATACATAAAACCAGGTAATTCTGAGCCTCATTTGCCTTCAAGATTTTTTGTGTTAAGACAGCCTGGACTGACATTTGCTGCCTAAGGTTGGACTCCAGAAAATCAATTCTGCCACCACTGAAGTGGAGTGCCCACGTCTGCACCATGTGTAGAGGGAGAAGGAAGGTAAATCTTGAAGTCCAGATGTACATCCTGCTTTAGCTGACATCTGTGATCTAACAGACACAGCATATGCCTCTATTTCATTCAGATCCCCTCAGCCCTTTAACAGTGTGAGTCCTAATTTCACTAAAAGTATGTCATTTCTTCAGTGTTTTGGGGGTTTGAATCTAGGACAAGAATATCAGCAGAGAGCAGCAGGTACAAATATTCAGCCTGTATATCTTATCAGATATTCAAGAATGCAGCAAGAAATGTCAGAGCTTTCTACGAAATATTTAATTAACAGCAACAGCTACAGAAATGAAAAACAACATCCAGGCAATTACAGTGTTCAATAAAGCAGCTCTCAAAGGATGGAGCAGCAACGGATTAGTGACTGACTGGCATTTAAATATGTTATCAACCAGTTAGGGAGACCAGAGTAAATTTGCTCCCCTGGGGATCAAGCTAGTAGAAGTATTATAACTATATTATTGTTTCTCAGGGCAATCAATTGAATTATATGGTGTGGTAGTCTAGGATGTTTGGCTGCTATTCCAGCAGCTGGTTACGTGAGTTGTTTGGCTGGACATTAATACGATGTACTGGGTGAGATTTGTCTGTCAGTTGGCAAACAGACAGAAGCATTTTCTTGTTTAAAAATCAATAATATATCCATTCCACTTCTGGGTTTTAAATGCAGAGTATACTGGAAACTCTGTAATTTATAAAAGTGGTGGAATATGCTAATCTTGGATGTTAAAATAGAACACAATGAAGAATTTATGTTATCTTTACCTCCAGGACCAAATATATGCTGAGGAGGCATAATGAGCCCACCACTTGTAATGTCTTCTTTTCTTACCATCATGCACAAGTATGGATAGTTTCACTGATTGGGGATTTTTGCTATTACAGATTTTACATTTTAAAAAAACCAGGAGGAAGCCCTAGAATAAATATCTGTGCTTTTAGTATGATGAATGAGATAAAATGATGTGAACTGCACCCATACTTCACTGCAAGCTAATGCATCCCCTTTACACATACATACAGTCTTGATGATGCAAAAACCTTATTTCCTGATGAAATTACACAGGAAAGGCATACTGTGTATGTACTCCTCTGTACAGGTACATGTTGAGCTGAATTTCTAATTGCATCTGGGAGTTGAGTCCATTGCTTCCCTCTGTCTCTTGGTGGAGTACAGGGGTGAAAAAGAACTTGGAGGGGGGTAGCAATTTGTGAAGTTGGACCTAATAAATTGAGTTTGTACTGATTTATGTTTGATGCTGATCAATTTGGCAAGTAAATTAAAATGAATTGGTGTCCCTTTGGTAAATAACTGATCTAAACCCCACAGTGTGTAAGCCAAAGGACAGCAAGCCAGAAAGATTCAGGAAATGATCTACATTTCTTTGATATCACAGCATCACAGAACATCAGGAGTTGGAATGGACCTCAAAAACTCATCTAGTCCAACCCCTCTGCCAGAGCAGGATCACCCAGACTAAATCACACAGGAACGTGTCCAGGTGGGTTTGAATGTCTCCAGAGAAGGAGACTCCACAATCTTCTTGGGCAGTATGTTCCAGATATCCTTCATTCTTTCTTTACAGCAGCAGGGTTAGCCTGGTCAGGTGGTGCTGTAACAGGCTATTTTTCCTGAAGAGATGCTGAGCAGCACAGAAGAGCTTCTTACTTTTTTCCTCCATTGCATTTATATAGATTCATTTTCCCCCACGGCCCCTCTCTTCTCAGTTTCTATTCCAAAGTTGAGAGCAGCCTTTGCTTTGAGGACACTGGAAGCCAACCGAATGGTCCCAAGACAGAGCAGCTACCAAAAGGGGCACTACTGTGAATTACATCTTTCACTCTAAGTGTGTGTAACTCATGGCTGAAAGTAAGGAAGAGACACGGATAAGTCAACCTGTTGACAACTCAGGTGCTTAGGAGCCCCCTGGAATAGCTAAACAATTTTAGCATGCTTAACTTCAGAAGAAAAGACTGCTGTTACAGCTAATTTTACAATTAAAAGCCTCTTATCTAAAGACTGTGAACCCCAGAACGCTGTAGTCAACTAAATAATATATCAGTATGAACATGTTTATGTTCAGGAACAGTCACAAAGACAATTACAGACAAACTTGTCATGCTAGTAAAGCCCACCTTGAACCATGACTTGTGTAAATCAACAAGTGTCCCACATTATGTCCAAAGCCAGTAAAATGGATGGGATTGTCTGATCCAGCTGGTGGGAGAGGAACTAAAGCGGGGTTTCACTGCTCACCAGCTCGTCATGAAGAAGAGAAGTGTTTTGTGTGTTGCCTTATTATCTTGCAGATGCAAAGGTCTAAAATATGTTACTGAGTGAGAATTCCTTCGTTACAAATGGACTGTGAGCTACATTTTCTAGCTGAGAAACAGCTAATCAAGAGAAAAATGGGAGCAACTGCCCTGAGCTGTTGCTGGTGGAATGAAATTCCAGATGAGATAAAGTACAGACTGAAGAAAATGTGTGTTTCACCTCTGTTCCCATTGTGCTAACCACTGAGGGATGGTGAGAGCTCCTGAGCAGCCACCCCTGGTAATTCCTCATGGCAGCAAGGAGCGGCGGGCAGTGGTCAGGCAGATGAGAAACTCATGGGAAAGCTGTTTGTACGCTGCTCAGTCCTGGATAAAATGGGCAGTGCAGATCCACTCTGGGGTCTTCCCAAGACACCTTGCAGGAACTCTGTCAAAGTGGAATGGATTCTCAATGTGAAAATTGTGAGGTGCCCCTCTGAGGTTAAATATTAGGGATCAGGTTGCTTGAAGCTCACACGGTTTTCCCCGGTACTCCTGTAATGTGGGGAATTGAGGGAAGCAGAATGAGAAAAAGATGTTCTGAATAAGAGAAGCCTGAAGTTAATTAATGCTCAGAAAGTGGTTTGAAGATGAAAAGCACTACTGCTAAGTGTTATTAATAGCGGAGTAACCCCGCTGTTAATTATAAATAACAATAATGCTACGGAGCATGCTACATGCAAAGATCTCAAAATCCTTTTGAAATATGAATCACTGATTTATTCTGATATTCTAAATGAGAAGAATGAGGCGTGGAGGGATGTAACAACTTGTTGGAGTAAGGCATTAAGTACGGAAGTGGAGGGGTCCGAGGCTGCCAACCAGATCTCAGGCTTGCATTTTACTCCTGTGCTGCTGCCCAGCTAGCAAACACTGTGCAGCAGTGTCCGACCTCTGACGTGGGAGTTCCTTATGAATATCTAATTGTGCTGTGTTAGTGATGAACTGAGAAGATGTGTACCTATACCTCTGCTTTCTCTGCTGTTAGGAAGCGCAGGGAGTCGGAAGCTGTATAAAATGGCCAAAGCAATCCAGTTACTATGCAGTTAATTCCCCTGAAAGCATCCCTGAGACTCACTCTTGCTATGCATGTAAAAATAAATCATTCAGTATTGCTCCTCCATGCCAATGCTTTGGCTTCAGCATGGAGTGATGCGAGGCTGACCTCTCAATCCGAGGTTTCCTAACTGAGAGCCTGTTGCTGGAATTCTCAAACAAGAAGCCTGCAGAAAAAAGTGACTCACAAAGAGTGACTGAATGTCAGAGACACTGATCGCAGCCAAAGACCCTCATAGTTTTAGGGAATGACAATTTGGAAGTAAAATGAAAAAAACCCAACAACCCAGCTCCTGTGATAGAATCATAGAATGGTCTGGGTTGGAAGGGACCCCAAGGATCACAGAGTTCCAACTCCCCTGCCACAGGCAGGGCCACCAACCTCCAAGCCTGGATCTACACAAGGTTGCCCAGGGCCCCATCCAACCTGGCCTTGAACACCTCCAGGGATGGGGCATCCACCCCCTTTCTGGGCAGCCTGTTCCAGCACCTCACCACTCTCTCTGTAAAAAACTTCCGCCTAATATCCAATTTAAACCTTCCTTCCTTTAGCTTTAATCCATTCCCTCTTGTCCTGCCATTGTCTACACTTTTAAAAAGTTGATTCTCCTCCGGTTTGTTTATAAGAGTGATATAAAAGCATCTCATCTAGGTCCTTCACTCTCTCATTCCTATTGGTTTGGCTCTCAGTTTCATCCAATCTTTTTTAAATGAGGATTTTTAGTTCTCAAACTAATCTTTTCCTGTGAAGGAGGGCTTATTTGTATGCTGTTATTGTCATCAACAGTGTAATCTTCAGTCTTAATGTTAGTGTGTCTGTTTTGTGCTTCCTTAGGGTAACTGTCAAGTACTTCTCCACTAACCCATGAGTTTCACATTTTACCGAGGACTATTGTGTATTGTGATCATCTGCTAATAGAGGAGATTAGCTGAATCACAGCAGTCTCCCAAGCAAGAGATATGACACTTTGTTTTTTCCTTTTTCCTCTCCAGTTGATGTTGTAAGCCTGTCTTTTTATACCGGGAATAATCATGTTGTGTTGTTCTTTTATTATTGCCATTTCTGCTCTAAGATTTCTAACTGCAGAGTCCTAAAGCGCTTCCTTGTTTCATCTTCATGGCCATTCAGTGTGTTTAATGGGCTTACAAGCAAATCAAGACTTCCATCTTCCTTGAATGGAGCTTTTGTTGGGAGTCAATCTGCTCGCACAACTGGGATCACAGGTGTATGCAACCTTTCAGGCAGTGGTTCTTCTACTCCAGACCAAATTTGCCCAGATGTTACTTTGAGAGCAATCAGAATTATTAACGTATAGTTCAGCAAAATGTTGACAGAATACAAAGCATAAAACACCTTGCACTGAAATTCCAAACCCAATTAAATGGGCTAATTCACCTACTGCTTAATTGGCTGGAAGCCATATGAGTAATTACGCCACTGACATCTTCCAAAATGATATTCTTAATTGTTACATTTATTTGCATCGCAATGAAATAACCACCTCTCAGTTGAGCACAGCTCAGCTCCTCTTACGGCAACAGCCTCGCCAGCATGTGGGAAGCAGCAGTTTTACATTTCACAGGGTTACCTTCAGGAAAACGTCAATTGGCGAGGTAGCAAAGCAAGGCCGCTGGGGAGACGGGGCAGGGAAACGCAGAGTTGGTCTGTTTATTCTTGAACATATGTAGCTTGTTATTGTAGTACGTGGTGGCTTTTATTGTAGCACGCTGCAGAAGACTCCTTTCTTTGCTTTCCCTTTTTTCCCCTCACCGTTATTGTTCACTAAAACGGATGAATGTAGCAGGGCAACGCTAGATCGGTTGTGCTTGCAAACTGCAATATAATATCATACTCCAGAGATGCAGTGTTTCTATTTGCTATCATAAATTTATTTCGTATTTTCTCCCCTTCATAAAATATACCCCTACTTCTTTATACAAATAATGTCATTCCAAGGAAAATGTATGCAGAACCACTTTACAGAAAACCTCTATAAGCACTGTTTGGTCTTGCTGTGTAGATCTACTCTCTAATTGCTTTGAATTTACTTTATTGCAAGGCTGGGGATTGCTTTGAAGTGATTATGAAAGAATAAGCAGGCTTCTGCAAAGGGAATTTAGGAAAGAAAAAGCTTTTAAGAAATCCTATTTTGAAGTTCCAGTTCCAGAGGGTCCCTGGTTACTGAAATGTAATGCCAACGCATTCCCTTCCCTTCGCTCTCTTTAACGGTGCACTCTTCTTCATTAATAAGTCTTACACTGGCATGAAAATTGTTTCTTGAGATCATTTTCCAGCCATGTCATTTTGTTGTAGGGGGCTGCAATATTACTATATTTATTGGCTTTTTGAAAGTCCTTTATATGCATTCAGGAATATTTTCATCCATCTCACAAGAGCGTTACCCAATTCTAACCCTGTTCCAAAATACAATAGGTGCATGATGGGTTTGCTGGCTGCATGCTATCTTCTTTCTCAAGTACATGAGTTAGCTACAAAGTTCATCTGAGTGCCTACTTGACCAAAATAAATTGAATACTGAAAAATAAGGACTCAGGTGGAGCAAGTTAATGTTATTTTAAAAAATAAATAAATAATGGGATAATACAGAGAGGAAGTGAAGATTAGGTTTTTTACATTTCTGAGCAGTCAGGAGACCCAGGTAAGCATTGCCAAGTCTGATGATAGGAAAGAGCGGGGTTGCTTTTTTCAGTCTATAATCAGTTAGAGACTTCTGTAAAAAAACCCCAAGTGGACCCACCAATCCCAGCACAAACTCTAGAGGATGAAGAAGGAATGGAAATCAGACCCATGTTATTTTCTTCAGCCCTTGTGAACAGCGTGATTCCCAGACAGCATTCCCTTTCACAAAACCTCTGTGTTCATTTATGAATTGTTTATTCATCACCAAACTCAGATTTTCCATCCACGCATAGAAGACTTGTTGGTTTTCCAACGCAAAGTTAATAATGTCTGCTCTTAATTAAACATTAATTGTAACAAATGGCTGCCATCGGGGTTTTTTATCTGCTGTGAATCTGCGTGGTATCTCAACATCTTCTGGAAGGCAGATCTCTTTACCCTGCCTCCCTTTGGGTGCCCTGAACCCAGCACCCACAAAAGCATCACCCTTACAGGTATGCTCAGGGCTGTCCCATTTCAGGTGTGGGTGCTGGACACGAACAGAGATAAGCCCACTTGTCTGGTGATGCCTTGCATGGGTCTGAGGAGGGCGTGCTCAGGGATGTGCTTGGATATAACTGATTCAATAATGACTTGGGTTGCCTGTGCTACAGTCACTCCAAATAATACTCAGCTTTAAATCCTTTTTTTTTAAATTTTCTTTAAAAGGGAAATTTGGGAAATGGGTGTCAGGATAAGAGATGGGCCTGCTAATAAAATGAAAATTGGCAGGCACCACTCACAGTCCCACGGCAGATAAAGAGAATAAAGCTGCTGGCATAGAAGGGAGTGACAATTTTGTAGTACATTAGTTAAGCATTACATCTGTGATAAGTCATAGTTTCCCTGGTAAAAATGCATTCCCATTCAGCCATCCTATGGAAAAGCTTACATGTGTTCTAAGTGGTTTATCAGCCACGCAGTAGCTCCTGCCATAGGAGTGTGTGGAAATTCAGCTTCTCCAGCTCCATTTGGGCTGTCTCCTCCTGGGTGAGCTCTCCTTGACTAGTTCAGCATCGATTTTTTCCCCTGCTCAAAGACCAGGCACCTTTCCCCCTTCTCATTTACAGTCCATTGCCACACAGGTCAATCAAACAGTCTTATCTGCAACTCACTTCAAACACTCCCTAACTTCAAAAACACCAGTTCAAAGAAATCTGGTTTATTTGCTGGTTTTGCAGCAGTTACAGCCTAAATAATTAGCTAATACCTTTTAAATATGTGTTTTAAAGATTATGGCTTAAATCCCCAAACTGTGTCATCATTTGGAAACAAGTTTCCCCCCAAACTGCAGAGCAAGCATAAATCACAGAAAAGCTCCAGATGGTCCAGGAGTTTACTGTTTATTTACAGTAAAACGGATCCTTCCCCCTCAGCCTTTTATCTCAGAAAATACAGTCGCTGAGCGAAAGGCAAGGGGCTTTCTGTGAGCTCTCTGAGGTATCTGTGTCCTTTTGCCAACCTGAAAAAGCCACCTTAGCCAATTCTGGTGCCCTAAAACCAGATGGGTAACTCCGATATACATTGAGGTGTCGCTGCCCAGGCAGTGTTAACATCCAAAAACATCTGTGTCACATCACCCTGAGCCAAGGGAAGAGCTGCCAGTGGGGGTCTGTTGGCGAGACACCTCTCAATTTTTGTATTATTTTCTTGGTTTTGCCCTTGAATGTTTGTTTTGAGGATCTTGACAACAGCGTTTTATTATTTTATGAGCCGTGACTTTGAAGGTGGGACTACAAAAGAGGTTTGACTGAAATATTTGGGATATTTGCAACTCTCACATCTCTACGTGGCTCAGCTCTGCTTTCTAATCTTTCCCAAACAGTCACAGTTTTCACCGATCACAGATACTGCCCTAAATCAGAAGAAAGCCCTGTTGTCCATCTATGCAGAGATCTATAGAGAACATCTTTTTGGGTTTCCCAATACAGTTTTTGTCAACTGCCTTTTTCTTGTATTCTTGTTCGTGCTCCAGCTGGGCCTTCTGTGCCTTGTACAGAGAAGCAAACCCTGCCAGCACGTTACATTATTTATAAGGCAGAGATGCTATCAGATCTCACTCAGGTTGGAAGAGACTTCGCTTTCAAATAATTATAGAATTTACATTTATGTAGTGCCTCTCAGGGAGACCTCGAAGCGCTGTGTTGAGTGTCAATATGAATCTAGGATTGTTAGTTTGCTGCTGAATAGAAATCAAATCAGTCGGAGGGGGATAGGGGAGCAAGTACCCCAGGGGTGGCTGGCTGCCAGAGGCTGCGAGGAGGGTTTAGGTGGAAGGTAACAACTGCCTAAATTGGAACTGAAGTAAGAGAGCAGGCCTGAACCGAGCTGTGGAAAAGAGCACTGGACTCGTACATGACCAGTGTGGGCAGATTCCCAGTGTTGGATTTCATCTAGAAGAGTTGTTATTGGCTGCGTAGTTCCTTACACACAGCAAACTGGGACCTTCCCAGTCTACAGGGCAGAGCTGAGCAGTCGTCTGGCTTTGATGGAAAGGAGGGCTTGAGATGGTGTGGGGCGAATTCCCTTGGGGGTCAAAGCAAGCTGCTCACATCTAGGCTGTTTCACCTCCCATCCATTAATTTAGTTTTCCAGTTTTAGGCACGACTTTGGCATGTTGCTGGCTTCTCAGCAGGGCTAGGCACAAGCTGCAGCTTCCTCCAAAGTTCATTTTATCGGGACGTTTGTAACATATGCCTGTCTCTAGGAATGTGTTTGTTGGAAGGAGGGTGTTCTGGAAGGATGGGAAAGATCCATATTTAAAGCATAAAACCTAGGGAAGAACTTAATTTTAGTGCATTTGCAAGTGGAAGGAGTGCTCTGCTTGTTTGTGCGTTGGCACAATGCAACACATGAGTTAAGCAGTTTGGCAAAGTATTTTAACTTAGTGGAGAGGTCCCAAGTGACAGCCTTTTTTCTTTTTCTTTGGAAAATGGGAGCTTTAAAAGAAAAATAAAAGGCATGGGAGATGTGGGGGAAGGCACAGGAATACCTGGAGTGGGATGTCAAGACAAACACTGGTAGGGCTCAGAGTTTGATTTGAGATAAACTGGGTTCCTGCTGTAAATCCATGTCACTGTCCTGCTCCTGTGTTGCCACAGTTCTCATAGGAATATCTGGGATGGGGTGTCTTCATCTGACACCTTCAAAACTTTTTGAAGATGCATGTGGTGGCTGATATAAAAGGTCCCAATTTAAGACCACGAGGGACCTTAGTGTTTGGTGCGGGAGAAAATACAAGGGATTGTTTGAGGAGATAACAGAGCTTGGGAGCTTCAGGCTGAGAAGATGCAATTTTGAAAGCTGGCTAAATGAGCTGTGATATTTTTGTTGATAATTTCTGATCAGATTTATAACTAGTGGCTTTTTAAAGCATACAGAACTCCCAAACTCTGAAAATTAATATTGCATTGATGGACCTGCTTGAACAAACATAATAAAAAAAGTGCTCTTTGTCACAGCAAGCTGAAAAAGCAGATGGCAGTCGGAAGCTGAGCAGCATACAGAAGTTTGAAATTTTAAATTAAATCAATTTGAAGCTTTGTTTGTGCCTAAGGCAAGCTTTCCCCTCAGATGAAGGAGAGTGGCTAGCTGAACTCTTTTACATGCGCTCTGGTTTTGAAAAGGCTGCTGAAAGATTCGAAATCCTCTATCATCTACAGTGTTGGATTAGCCTGGGATAGCAGCAGAGCAGAAACACCAAGTTCACGTTGGTCCACAACAGAAAACCTTCCCAAAAATGTAAACTCCTACAGTCAGATGGGTACAGAAGAGGGGCTTCTGCTTTTACACAGCGTGCCATAAATATTCAGATTATGTCATATGTTTCCTGTGCTCTGAAGAGATGTAAAAAAACAACTGAAGAATGAATCCTCAAGCAGACATACACACCGTGTTGTTCTGCTGCAGTAAGTCAACTTATGCCTTGATTTAAACATCACGAACTGTCTTGACTTTCCCATAAACTCACAGGAGATCATGGAGTAAAGCAGAGAAGCTGCTCCCTGGGCAAAATTTTGTTCTCTGTGTCAGAGAGTTCATTAGGACGATGGGATAGGCTGGACCCTGAGGTCCTTATTTGTACTTACTCAATACTCTCCCAGATTTTAATGAGATCTTTACCTGAATGAAAATGACATTTTATCCCAGGCCAGTAAGATTGCTGTCTTCTGCAGAATCATAAGGCTTTTTCTGCTGTCTTCTAGTTTTTTGATAATTGTGCCTTCTTTGTAGTTAATCAGATTTGTGTAGGGTCCCTTGGAGCAGGTCCTGGGCTTCTGCTTCTTGGCCACTGATTGCTCCTTTAGTTTGGTGCCGAAAAGCTGAAAAAAAGCTGTTTTATTTCTGCTGGTTTGGTTTTTTTGGCCTCTCCTTTTTGGAAATCACCCTGTCAAATTTCAGCTCTACTCATCTGTTGCCTCGAGCTGTACAAACCTGCTGCTAATAATTTGTGTGATTCCTACCCTGATCAAGCTAATCTCACAGTCCCATAGATTTTGTTAGCCCCTGAACCTTCAGTCAGTCCTGTTCTGAGGTGGTGAGCGTGCAGCTGGTTTTGAGGGCATACATGCATGCACAGAAGGGGAATACTCATTTTAGCGAAGCCCAGGACTCAAGAAACATTAAAAGAAAATCAGTGTAATGACTTAGTTTTGCAGAAAGAAAAGAAGAATAATAGGATTCTCAGAAGATGGTGGGATTCCCAGCCAGCCTTCTAAATAAACGAGTCAGTACATTCCTTGCTCCTTCTGTAGGGACTCAGATCTGCTGCTCACCCATTTGGTCATGATGAGTGGTTCGTATGGATGAGTGGTTGGTGCTGCAGTAAGCATTCACCTGGAATCCACTGTCAGTATTAACTATACCTTTATCCTGGAAGTAGATGCTGAAGTGACTTGGAAGGTAGCAAGCTCCACTATATTGAAATACCACCTGTAATTGCTGCTGTTCCCCTGAACTGGAGAGTAAAGGAGGAAAATGTGATGCCCAAACCTACTGCTTCACCACGTTCTGTGGGGCTACAGAGTGAGCGTGGCCGTGGGATGAAGTGAACCATAGGCTGTGCAGAGGGACCTCATGTGGTTTCTCCATCAAACACCCAGGCTGGCCCCATTGCTGCTTTTCCTATTGATCCTGAGAGCCTGTGGCATTGTTTTAGCTGCAGACTGAGCCAGGGCAGAGCGCTGGTGTTGTGTGGCTGAATACATTTGCTGCATCAGAAAAGGGAACACGTGCGTTACAGGCTTAATTTGACTTGTCCCAGATTTTTTCTGCTGTATTATCAAACACAACAGGTTTTGCAACAAGTTTTTACATAGTGAGCCTGAATCGCTGGAGCCCACAGCTCTGTCTGTGCAGCTGTGTGGTTCCCCAATGCACGGTGATGGAACAGAGCTGTGAGCTTCTACTCCAGGCACTGTGCTCGTGCTGCTGAGCTGGTAGCTTTGGAATCCTGGCTTGAGCGACCATGTGCTGCGTGTGCTCCTGCACCAGCAGCCTTCGGGGCTGTGCGCAGTGTCCGATTCCTCACAGTCACACACAGTCATGGTGTTCAGCGCTTTCTTTGGTGGCACACTGGTTTACACTGCAAGGCTGGCTGCAGATGGTAGGTCATGGCTTCTGTTAACATGTTTTCTGGTGCTCAGCCGCTCATTCTGCTTTCTGAGACGTGGTTTCTTTTGCGTCCCACAGGTCAGAGTGCGTGTTTACAAACAGTGGTGGACCTACTACTGCTCAGCATCGCTGGCAAGTTCAGTGCATGCTTCCCTGACCACTGATTATTATCCTTGCTAATGCCCAGGGCTCTGCTGTAGCAAAGTGCTTGGCATCACTGCCAGCTGCACTAGCTGCCAACCAGCTGGCAAAGGACAGGGGAAGGGACCTGAGAACAGGAGACACACCACACTGGAAAAAATAGTGGTTTAGACCCAAGTACATTGGCCTTGACAGTACCACTCCAGAGATCTGTGTGGCTTTTTTGGCAATAGATAAATACAGCTCCTGGACAAAATATAAACTGGGTTTGACTTTTCTTCATCAGTAAATTCCAGTGGCTCCATTAATGGTCTTACACTTTTAGGGGGCTTTCTACAGAAAGGACAATTAAAAATAGGCAGAGGAAGAAAACTGTCCTCTTACTGCTTTTTTTCACTCTCACTCCCTCAGTCTGCCTTGCAGCCAGAAGAGCTGCGGCGTGATGATGAGTGCAGTAGGCCCAATAATGCTGATCCAGCTTTTTGGCCAGTTTCCACATATTTTCTTTCTGTAGTCCTGGATGATTTAAAAAATCTTCCTGCCTGGAAACTATGGAAGGAAGAGACTGGACAAAATAGTCCTGATGGTTCCAGTGCTGTACATCCAGATGAGGGTTTGGACTGAGAGGCACATCCTGAGATCCTGGGATTTGCTTATCTTGCACGGAGTGTTGTAAGCCTAAAGCCTGAGTGTGAAGGAGATCTGTGGGTTGTAGAGTTCAAATATCCACCACAAAATCATGTGAAGTCATCAACTCGTGGAGCCGGTGTTCTGGGACTGCCTTCCATTATGTGCTGGGAAGTTTGTAAGGAGATACCAGGGTTATCCTCTCAGATACCACTTCCCGTGGACATGGACATTTCTTGGTCCTTTTCTCTGATAAGCAGCCATGAGCAGGTCTCAAGGCAGCTGGAAGGTCACTGTTGTAGTCTAGCAGAGCAGTATGTGGGTACTGATTGTGTCTACGGTTTGAATTTCAGTGAGTGGCGACTACCACATGTAAAATTCCCCCTTGATGCCGGTGGAGCGCTCTACCTCACTCAGCTGAGGATCTGTACCATTTAGTAGCGGCTCTGCCTTCTCAAAAGGCTTCTACACACATCTTGGATGTAGGTCTATCTGCAGATCTTGGATTTAGCTGTATCTTGAATATGAAGAACCACAAATTAGCTCTGTCATTAAGTTGGATGTAATGTTGCCACTGCCACTGGGAATTTGTATGACAAATTAACCTGGCTAACGTAATCGGGCACAGGCCACTCTGCAGTGCTGTTTTACAGGTATAAATACACTTCTAAATGTAGCAGCCTACCTGCGTAAATCTTCAGACGTGTTTGCATCTGGCTACCCTTGGATACCCAGATTTAATTATCTTCAGATAATTGAAAATAATCTATCAATGCACTGCAATATGAATAGAAAGGACAGGGGTTTGGGAAGCCTAAAACACCTCCGTCGTGTCTTGATAGATGCACATGCTATGGGCTTTGGTGTGTGTGCCAAGCCAGCTCTGCATACCCAGGTAATGATGGATCAAGTTTCCCATGTAACAACTCCCTTGCCCCAAAAATGGTAGCTATTTCTTCTTTCTTTTGTGTGTCAGGGATATGTGATTTTGTTGTCAGCACATTTTTTGTAATGAAAAGCAAATGGTATCCAATATGTCTCGGAGAAAACGTGCAAACAACAGCAAAATTATATGTTGTTAAAAAAAAGATATGTAACTTGTTTGCTGTCAATACAGCTCTTAATGACAGAGTACAAGGCAAACCCACCCAGTGTTCACCACATGAGTGCAGATAAGTGTGGGATTGGAATATATATCTGTATTTAAAAATTGTGCCATGAGAAATTAAGTTGTGAATAGTGGATACACATCTGCAACATTTCAGGGAGTTAGGAGAGTGTGTGCAGACTTTGTGAATAAGGACTTGGTTCTGTAAGAGATGTGCAAATTGAAAATCCCCGGCTGGTGGCTTCAGAGAGAAGACATAGCTCCCTGAAATTACTGCTCTGCAATTTGCTGTGATTTTAAGTTCAGATATGGAGAGTAATGTCCTAAATCATAAGTCTGAAGGAGGAAAAAGCCAAGCCAAAAAAAGTCTGTATATTTGGGAGAGTGTGCGTACATGTCTGGGTGTAGAACAGGAGTGGGAAGAGCCTCCCCTGTTTTTTTGCAGTGTCCCATTAACTTTGTCCGAGCAAGTAGCCACTATATAGAATTTTGTCCTCAAACTGGTGTTGCTCTGAAGTGCCCATGTTATCCAGTGCAACTTGGGAAATGGGATTTTTTTCAAAAGCTGTCTCATTCTAAGAAAGATTATGAATGATTTGCTATTTTTGTTGCCAGTAGAATTGATTGTTCTTGCTTTGAATTCAGCTTGAAGACATCTGGGGTAAAATCTCAGTGTTTTTGAAACGCAGAGCAAAATTCCCATGGACTCCAGAAATGTCAGATTCTCCCCAAATATGAAAACATACGGCTTGCAACCAGTATACATATTTTACACGTAGATGTAGTCATGCTAAACTTGCTCATGCAATGAATTTTTGCAAGAAGTGAATAAAAAGGAGAATGAATACTTGAAAGGAAGCTCATGGGCCTTGATTGAATGGCTGTCCATAAATATTTGATGCCAATATTTGTCCTGATCTTGCAGAGACTCTTAAAGAGCTTTTCCTCTGTGATCTTTGCTTGACTATTCTTCTTTCTTCTCCCCATCTGTTGGACAGCTTCTTTCTGTTCCAGTTGTGAAAATGCCTGTCTCAGGGGTGGAACTTCTCTTACGAATGATAATAGTTTAAAAAAAAAAGAAATAAAATTAAGAATCTGTAGGCTGTTTCTAGCAGCATGTTTTTAATAAAAAGCTATTAAACCCTCTACCTCTGCCCCCCACAGCCTCATTTCAGGGCTGCTTGTATTTCTCTGTATAGCCAAGTTTCAGATAGTTACCCCCAAAACTGTCCCTATGTTTACCACACATCTGCACACTCCTTGGAGTTGTATTTGATTGCCTGTTTGTAAAAACAGGGAGGGTAAGAAGATTTCTCTCCTTATCCCTGCTGGAAGTCAACATATCACCCCCAGGATAAATTCAAGGGGGGGTCCAGTCCAGCTCACCCAGTACCTGCCCCTTTCTGAGGCTCTGTTTGGAGCATCCGTTTCTGGTCGTGCCTACACAAAGCAAAGCTCTGCGCCTCTTAAGGGATTCCCTCTGCCCTTTGAACAGTGGTCTGCAATCCCCCAGAGTACTGTAGTAAGCAATTAAAAACCGCCTAAGACTTTATTTGAAAATAATTTTTATGAATCTAATTTTCAGGCTGAGAGAGCCCCGGCCTGGCTGCTGTTGCTGCTGGTTCACAGCCTCTTGTAACGCATCGACTTCTGTACCAGCAGTCTGCATTTGCACACTCGTAGTGTGTGCACCAGGCCGCCTGGAAGCTCTGGATTTTGGGATGATGCTTGGCTGTTCTCTGTTGCTGCAGTAAACCAGGCAGTGCTGAGGAGCTGAGCAACTCTCAATGAGGAGCAGCCCTGCTTGCTTTAGCTTCTACACACTACCATTATTCTCAGTTACATCCCTGAGGTTTTATGTGCAGTATTAGATTTATTGGGTGGCAAAAAATAGGAAATGAACAATTGCATAATTGTGGTTAATCCCTTTTTTTTTTTTTCAGCTGTAAAACAGCAGCGTTGGGGGGAACAACTGGGATGTAGTTTCAGTACCACTGTGGGAGTACTGGCCCCACAGCTCCCATTAAGCTAACAAGAGATGCGCACCTAACGGTCCGTACCCTGTAATTAGTAAGATGCAAGAGGGAATTTGGATCCAGGGTATTTTGAAAAATATTTTTGTTTATTTAAATTGGGGTTTTGGCATCTAAGGCTTGCTGTTGCATGTTTGGGGGAATCAGGAGCAGCCCCCATGAAACGCTGAGTGGGTTTTATTTTTTAACAACGCGTAGTTACAGTTGGTGGCATTCCCAGTCAAGAATGACATTAAGGAGGGAACTTAGGGATGGGGGGGGCCGCTTCCCAGTGAACTGAATGATATCTGTACACATACTCCTTTGAAATGTACAAATGCAAAAATGTGGAAATTAATTCAGAATATCTTTGTGATCATTTTTGAATAATTAAAAACTCTGTCGCAGGCCCTTTCATTTCTTGATTCAACCACTGCGACCACTTCTTTTTCCATGGTAAATTGTATAGCGACCTTAATCTGTAATACTGAAAGAAGAGACTTTTAAATCAAAATAAGCGTAAGGGGGAAAAAAAAGGCGCATATTAATTGCTCCTTCTTCCTACTCAGTTTTTTTCATTCTCCTTCCTTCAGGCATTCCTTGCATAAAAATATCCATTCACCAACTGTTCACCAACTGTTCCTCCGCTCGTTGCCCTACCTTAGATTTCATTTTAAGACACCAGCGAATATTTGCTCTTCAGCCTCACAGTCTTTGAAGTTTTCTTCAGGTTTTTAAAGGGAGCAATTTGAGGATATACCAAGCAGCAAGAGTGAGTTAACGAGCACTTTCTGGAAGGGGCTTAGGTGTTACTAAACTTAGGCTTTTATGTTCCTAGAAACATCACGCCGATTAACTGAACTGCAGTCAGTGTGTTCCTCACTTTAGCATCCCTCAGAGGTTTAACTCCTCTTGCTCCTGTCCTTCAGCTTTTGGCACATCCCAGCCACGTCCTTCCTTGTCGCAAGATCAAGCGGTGCCTCATCAGGCTTGGGATTTGGTTTTGGGATGGGAGGCACAGACCAGGCTGGATGAGAGATACTGCTGGACCCACAGCAGTGCTTTGTCTGCTTGAGGCCAGAGTGGGACAGGGCACAGCGCAGTGACTGGGGGTGGAAGGACCCCTCAAAGAGGCCTGCAGAGCTTTGGGAGCTTATAGGGATGAGCTCCAAATCCCACCCTGTGCCTTGTTACTTATATCCTGGCATTCCTTTAGCTATTTACATTGTTTTCCCCTTTGGAAACAGAGCAGCAGATTGAGAACTCAGACTGTATCTATAACCATTAAAATAGATGTTCAGCCTGTAACAATGAACTCCTGCAACTACCTACTAAATTATGCACAAACACACCAATTCTGTGAAGACCGTGGACAAGTGCAATAAATATCTTCTGTTGCCAGCCAGGGGGCTTGACTGTGCAGTGTCTGTTCTCATCTCCACACGGTGGGCCAGGTGGCCTTCTCCTGGAAGATAGCTGAGATGAACAAGGCATTTGGGAGACAGCATTAGTTATTTCTTCAGGGCTTCCTGGTGAACTTAAAGGGAAAAAAAGCCCAACAAATGTTATCAGAACTGGAATACACTGTACACAAACCTGTTCTTTTTCCTGGGAATGGGGCTGGAGTCCTTGCCTTAAAAACTGTGAAGCCAGGCAAGGTCTTACCTCTGTGCTTGAAAAAGGAGGGGAAGAGGAGCAGGTGCTGGCTGAACTGCCCACTCCATCAGTCCCCTTTCATTCTTAGGGGCTCCATCACTGTTTAGATACCTGTGACAGCTTGTCTTCTAATAATAATATAGGCACAGGGATTGAGTGAGACCTAAGGTCCATCTATTCCAGTATCTTATCTCTGACAATATTCATTACAGTCCTTTGAGGGGGTAGAAGCGTAAGAGCTGTGCAGGAGAGAGGTACAAAGTAATGTGATTCCCTGCATGGTCTCGTTTGGATCTATAACACTTAGAGACTGACCTCACCCCCAAGGTACAAGGGTTTATATCCCTTCAGGGGGTTTTGCTGTCATTAATTATGACAGTGCTGGACCTCAGAGTGGACATGTTTGTTCTTCCTGTGGATTTTCTCCTCTTGCTGTCTCTGGAGACATGTGATCTTGGACCTTGTTTGTCTGAGCAAAGCAGGACCTGCTCCTCACAAATAAGTGAATTCTGGGGGCAGGAAGGGATATTGCAGAAGGACCAACATGCCCCCTTCTCATTATTCTTTCTATCTGATTAAAAATAACCTGGGATTTATGATGGAGCCCAGAACTCGCAGAGTAATCTATATTTGGACATTGCATTGTGGTTTTTAGCTCTGTGGATTAGTTTGGCCAGTTTCAGTGAATTTCCTTATCTCTTTAACGTAGGGGCTTTCGTAGAGCCCCTCAGAGGAAGGTTAATATGCTCCTCTCAGAGATTGTTTTGTACACCTCTTCTTTTTCATCCATTGTTTTTAAAGTCTTAGTATACTTGGGTAATTTTGGAAAGCTCTTAAATGAATAGGTGGGATTTGCTCATTGTCCTGGTTCTGGCCAGGCCAGAGTCAACCTCCCCAAGCAGCCAGCCCAGGTGAGCTGAGTTACCCCAGGCAGTTTCCACACTACCTGGCATCACTGCCCCATAAAAGGGGCTGGTCATGGGGGGCGCTTCTGGGTGCCTCCAGAGCAGTCTGAGTGTGGCTGGGTATCTGGTTGGTCCTTGCCTAGTGCAGCACTCGGTGGTAAGGCACTCTGTGTTATTGCTGGGTGTGAGTGTAAGTTTCAATGGACTGTTATTCCCCTTTCACAGTGTTTTTGACAGCAAACTGTCCTCATCCCAATCCAGGAGGATCTGTGGGTTTATTAAACCAAGCGATTCAGCCACTGTTTGGGGGTGAACCATCACACAGAATCCCAGAATGTTAGGAGTTGGAAGGGACCTCAAAAGATCATCTAGTCCAACCCCCCTGCCAGAGCTGGATCACCCAGACTAAATCACACAGGAACGCAACCAGGTAGGGTTTGAATGTCTCCAGGAAAGGAGTCTCCACCACCCCGTGGGCAGCCTGTCCCAGTGCTCCGGCACCCTCACGGTGGAGCTTGCACCTGCTGCCCCTTGTTCTATTGCTGCCATCCCTGAGAAGAGACTGTCTCCGTCCTGATTCTGTACTGATTCTCACCCTTTACATAAACATTAATAAGGTCACCCTTCAGTCTCCTCTAAGCTAAAGCAGCTCAGCTCCCTCAGCTTTGACCTGGCTGCTTCTTTAAGGAGCTCTAAAAGTGACAAAATACTTTTTATTTGCCCCAGGATCCCACTTCCATGAGTGCCATGGGTGTGTAAGAATCATCAGGTTTTATTTGGTTTGGATTTCTCTTCCAGTGTTTCCCTTCACCTTTTGGTTAGTGATGCTCTGACATATCCGTGTTGGGGGTTTGGATGCACCCCATTACTGAACCATGTTCTCTGATAATACCTTACTGCCATCACTGAAGTTCTCCATGCTGAAATGTGTAAGTGGCTAATGTGGGCTCCTCAGTGAATTCCAAAAAGTGTTGCTGTAATATTTGAGATGCTGCAACTTGGAGAACATAGCAGCTGGGGTGTGTGGAATTTTATTCTTATTTATTGTATTGCTCTTTGTGCTTGTTCCGTGAGCCTGGTAACAATACAACATACTGTGCCACTTTGATTTAGGGGAACTTTTACTCCAGGAGTGTAATTACCCTTTCTTTAGCATTAGTTCATTCTTGGCACACAGGGAACTGTTCCCATATTTCTTCTTTTGTCCTTGTTGGTACTTTCTTATGTGACATTCTCTCCCTTCGTATGATCTCTGACCCTAGCCATGCACAAGTCGCTTCTGAGTCAAACAACAGATGAACCCTGTCCAAAACTGCTGCAAAAAATATCCTTTGCTTCAGGAACTGTTTGATGCCATACTCCTTAGGGAAAAGTGTTTGTTTTACAAAACAAGAAAAAAAAAATCCTGCTGTGAACAAAAGAGATAAAGTATTAAGCATCATTTTTACCTCTGATGAAGAATAAAAATAATTTAAGTCTGGACATGAATGGCTTCAGTAGAGCATAGATTATTTTTCAGGTTGAGTGTGCACTCTGCAATTCAAAACCCAGTTGAATATTCAGACTGGGTTTTTTATTCATCACTTCAAAATGCATCAAATGTATTTTATTTTTTTTAAAACCGAGAAACATGCTTAACAGTACATTTTCTAAGGCTGTTGCCAGCTTCTAATGGTAAGTCAGTTTGTCCTTTATCAGAATAGTAACACATGGCTAAACTAACATAAACTCCTTCGACTGTCTCATGCACGTGGTTAGTCTGCTGGTGTTTGTGTTGAATTGCAGAGAGGTGATAAGGATGCAGAAACCGTTTCATCCAGGTTTCCATTACGGAGCTGAATTTCAGCAACATCCCTCCTCGCCTGCACTGCTCCCTTGTAACCTAAAAGTAGAAAAAATTGTGTTTCAGCTCTGGAGCCTCACTGGCAAGGAGTATCCTTTCAGATAACCTCGGCAAAACCGAACAGGTTCTTTGGAGATATGAAGCCCTTGTGCTGGTTCTTTAATTGTTCCTTTTCACATGTAATTTAAAGCTTCTGTATCCCCTTCTTGCAGCCCATCCAGTTACTGAGTTATATCACGTACGAATCACAAACAGATGATGGGTCCTGCCATTCCAATGGCATCTTCCAGGTCTAGATGCAGACACGGTGCGAACATCCCCCCAGGGAACATAAGATGTTCCCAATTCATCGCTGAGCTCCGGGATGCCATCTGCAGTTCCCAACACTCCTTGCCCTTTCAGGGCAGCCACACTTCCAGCACAGAAAGTTAATCATATGTGTCTCAAACTTTTCCTTTCCAAAGTCAGTAATTCATTGCTGTGGCACCCAGAGTTCAGCGTTTTGGCTGAGAGCTGTTTAGATGAATTAGTTGCGGACTTTATTCAGTACTTGGTTGAGAAGTAAGAAAGTTTTGTGCCAAATGGGGAGAAGATTTCAGTGCAGATACATGACAAGATGCATGAGGACCTAATGCAAATATGGATTATGCTTTCTTTGGCTGCCGGCGTATCCTTGAAATTGGGATTCTTCCTGATTTTAAAATGGTTTTTAGAGGCTGACACTGATGTGAAATTCACTTGATTAAATTTGACTGCAGCTCGCGTGGCTTAAAAGTTTGATTGCGAGGCAATACTGCCTGGATGTGTAGTTACTGAGTTACCTGCCATCATCATCTTCATGGCTGGTCCTAAGAGGGAAGGTCTAGATATCCATGTCAATTTACTTGCAGCAGTAGGGCATCATTTTTGCTGCTTTTTGGGTTTGCTCCTAATTTTCCTCCCAATTCTGTTAATACTCACTTTCACCTATGTGATACAAAACCAAACTGTCATCTCAGGGCCATTTTTGTCATCTTAAAATGAAGCTGTAACAGTGATACACTTCCAGTGTAAGGTGATTTGGCTGGTATAGGGTAGGCAATTACTGTTGCATTAACATCTCCACGTTACATTAATGACGGAGTGCCACGCTTGCTATCGGGAGGCTGTGGTTTACTTTTGTCTTGCATGCAGAAAGGGATCATTAGAGTCCCATGAATAATAGAAATCAGAGAAGAAAAAACCCACCTATTAGGGTGTTTTATCTATCTTCCTGCCAATGTAAAATCCCCTTTTTTCAGTGCATATTCCACAGTTGTGTTCTTTATCCTGACAAAATGTCTGTGTTAAAATTCCCAAATAACTCTCTGTGGGAAATGTGATCCAAGTGCTGGTAGGATCAGTGGCAGGACTCCCACTGGTTTCAGCAGCAGTTGAATCAGGACTGTAAAAACTTGAACACATCTTGGTAGGTAGCTTCTTCCAAGCAGGGTTTTAATCTATAAATCAGTAGGAGACGTACAGGGCCCCTCTGTTCTCGTACTGTAGCTGTAGAGCTTTTGTGGGACTGTGGCAACTGCTGGATTTAGGCAGCTAGAAGGCAGATGGAATGCAAGCAATTCCACCCACGTTGCCTATTGATAATTCATTATTCTTTCACCTTCAGAAAATATCTTAGATTATTCTAGTAAGAGAAGCACCAGATATTTATTTTAAAATGTCGTTCTGCGTTGGTTACAGCTTTATTCTACAACTGCTGTCTTCTACTTAGGACAAGGAGGCATCATGGAGGAAGAGGATCTGAGATGCAGATGCCCTCCCCGCATGCCACTCCTCCATTGGCAGCACCCAGAGAGGCTGTGAGAAAGTGTCATCAATTTTGCAATATCCAGGGGAAAATTTTCCAAAAGCAGGATGACTCTTATTTTTCACCTGTTTAACTTTTGGGGGAAACCATGTGTTTTTTCATTGTTAGCCTTGCTCTTCAGACACGCTGGTTTCTCTTGCTAACATGGGGCCCGCAGCTCTGCTTGATGCCCTCATGAAGTGCCTCTCTCTTGCTATCCTCTGTGTCTTGCATCATTTGCCAAGAGAGAGTTGTGCCTTGAGTCTTCCTAGTGTGCAAATGTCCATTTTCTGGAGCATTTCAGGGCTCCTGAGAACAGACAGCCCTTCCTGCACATCTGAAGGTGAAATCCCACATATCTCAATTCTGCTCGCATTTCATGTTTCTAGATGATGTGCAACTATACACTTGCTAGGTCAGGACACAGAGGATGGTACAGAAAGTGGCAACTTTCAGTTAGCTCAATGAATAAGAGTTCTACACTGGAAAAAAACTGTTAACTGCAGGGAAGAACACTGGGCTGTCCATCCTGCATGGGAAAAGCCACCTCTGAATGCTAAAGTATGCAAGAGCTGCAGCAGATGTCTGTGATTTAGTGATTTAAATAACTCCTTACACTTGCCAATAGCTCTTATGTAGAGGGATTATCCACCCTCTCAGATAAAAATATGGTTTATAAAAAGTGGAATTTAGGGAAGATCAGGTAACCTTGAGCAGTGCTAAAGCTCCTGAGAAGGGGGGACAATAGCTGGTTGCTTTGGTTGACTCTCCAACTCTCTCTTATTAGGGCTGTGCTTGCTTTCAAGATACCTCAAAGTCTGGCATAGCAGCCTGACTGCAAATCAGCCTCAGTAAAGTAAACGTCCTCTGACTTCAAAATTATTCCATAGGCTGAGTAGTTTCTGGTTTTGCCATCCCAGGTGGCAATTTTTTCCCCCACAACGTGGACGGTGAGCATGAGGTGTGGTTGTGGGGGCTAGTAATTTTTTACTAAGGTGATAGGTAATTGATAGATGCACAAACAGGATCTTCACACTGTCAGACATAAAACATTACAGGCTATAATATTGCTATTAGGCTTTTTGGCTGAGATCAAGTATAGTGTCAGCTTTGGTTTATGCATCTTCCAGAGCAGCCTCACAACAGACTCAGAGGCTGTGAAAACATGTTCCTGCATTGGTTTTTTACTTTGTTCTTTTTAATGATTTTATCAGAAAATATAGTTATTTAAGTAATTACAGGAGCTTATCCTTCATATGCTAATAAATTGACATTTACAAACAAGAAACATATATGTCACTAACCAGATCAGTAGCTGTAAAATAATTTCTATTTATCTCATCTACTAATATCACTCAAAGGCAGCCTCAGGCTTCCAGACAGCAATAACATAAATACCAATTTAAGAGGTCCAGTCAATAAAGTGCACCGCACACACACTCCAAATGTAATTAGTTACTCTGTTCTGTTCCCATTGCGTTACCTATGGATTACATCTATGGATTAGGCCTTCCAGAAATGTTTCTCTCCAGCTGATTTCCCCTCGCTATAAATCAGGGAGGTCAGGAGGTAGCTCCCACCTTTGGGTGGGAATCGTTTGCTGACAAATGTACCATCTCCATCTGTCACTGCCACCCCTGGTGCAGGGATTGTGCCCTGGGGAAAAATTGAAAGGGATTTTAGCGGACATGAATACTTACTTGAGCACCCAGGGGAGGGATCTGGATAGGGTAACATACAAAAATTGGAGTCGTATCAAGATGATTTTGGAGCTCTTACTCCCTTTAAAAAATGCAGGAATGGATTTCTAATTATGTTTCTTGCATGTCAGAGCTGCAGGTTTGGCACTGTCAGGCAGAGAGCGAGGCAGTGTGAGCCTGCCTGCTTTTCTTTGTACCTCGCTGATGGGGAATGTTAACCTCCTCCTTCTCCTGTGCTTTCAAACTTGAGGCTAATTATCAACAGGGGTCCATGTTGCATTTCTTTCTAAAGCAGATTTCAAGGTAGTGAAAGCCACTGCTGTAAGTGGCTGAACCTTAAGGGAGGGAGGGGGGGAGGAAAAGATGAAAAGAATTCGTAGCAGAAGTTTGATTTAGCAGAAATAGGTCTTTCAAGTTTTGTTTGCTTACCTTAGCAGACACGTATGAGCTGAAAGTACACAGCAGACTGCAAAAATAATGAGCTGGAAAACAATATGCCATCGAGGGGAGGGAATGGTTTGCAGGGGAATGAAAAAGGCTCCATTGCCTGAGCTTGCATACTGTGGTATACCGGTGCATGGTGAGAGATCAGCCTTTGGAACTGGAAAACTCTGAAACTCATGGCAGTGTCCTAGCCCACACCTTGTAGACCATATTAACCCATTTTTGAGTAAATTCAATTGCAGAAACTTTGACAAACCAGACCCTCTTGAGACCTGCAGTTGTGTTTGAATGGAAATGTGTTGTGAAATTGGTTGAGTTCACCATGATTTCATTGAAGAGGGATCTAGGGAAAGGTATCTCAATATCTTGCTCCAAAGTTTTCTGAACAGAAATTGCAAATTAAAAATCAAGACATTCTGTTCAGAAAACTATTTCATTTAGAATAGTTCTTTATTTTTATGGAAGTGGACAGCTCTGGAGATCTGGAGCATTTTCCTGATTGTGTGAAACATTTATGTGGAATTTTCTGGCATTGAAAATTTTAAAATAGGGAAGATTTACTCTTTACTGGGGTGAAGGCAAACATTATACTATTTGTCGGTGTGGATCTCTTGCATATATATATATGGTAAATATACCTCACTGTGGTGTTAGTCACCATCAGGTCGAATTTTCAGAGAACAAATCCATTTGGAAGGTATGATTTACTTTGCTGTAGATCAGAGGAGTGGGTAGGTCACAGCACATCTGCTGCCACAGCGTTCTGGATGGAGTGAGGTGCAGCTAAAGCTGAGCCGTGCCTGCGTGCTTGCACCTGAGGAATGTAGAGATATAGGAGTAACGTAGGAAACCATCTGCATACTGCTTGCTCATTCTGGATGCTACTGGACCCTGAGCTTTGTCCACCCTCTTGTTAAATGCCTGAATGCCTGAATTCTTGAATTTTGTTTTAGACTGCTTCTCAAACCAAATGGCTACGTAGCTGAGCAACTAGTCCTGGCATTACTGAAATGCCTCTGCTTGCTTGCTTTAGTTTTTTGCTACTTGTCACCCTAAATATTAGGATAGTTTACAGGCTGGTTTGCAAAACAGTGTATGAGAGGCTCTAAGATGAAAATTTTTAATTGGTATGAAGCAGCTCTTGATTCTGCTTAGAGAGGACATGCTGGAGGGGAGGGATCTACGATAGATGGTGTAATTCCAGGTGGTGGAGATAGCTTCCAAAGAGTCGAAAAATAATATGGGAAGGTTGGACTTGTGCAGGAAATGATTTCTGATCCAGACCAATGCCCAGCAGTAACTCCGCAATGCATGAGGAATGTATTTCCACCCTCCCTATTTCTTTACACATTCCTTCTGTGAGGCTCTTGAGCCCCCCCAGTCCAGGAGGCCTTTGCTTGCCTGGCCCGCTCTACCTACAGCTGCGTGAAGGCTCTTAAATTTTATTTTCCTTTAAGGGCAGCTTTCCCCCCGTACGACCTTCCTCGAGATCCTTCCGTTCCCCAGTAGGTTTTAAAAAGTTAATCAGTACCTTGTACAGCTCTCAGTGGTAGAAAGTGCTACAGCACAGGCTATTTGTTCCTAAATCTGCACTTGATATAAGAAGCAGCAAGCAATATATATCCTCATATATACACACGCACACGCGCTCGCACCTTCTTTGGCTGACCTGGTTATTCCTGTGTTCCCATTAGCCTGCTAGGCTGTTCAGTTTAACCAGCTGCATGCACTAAATAATAGAAACATTTAATGTTTTCCCGCTTGAATGGTCCCCAACAACAGTTTGGAACGATCTCGTCCCAGCGGATTGTGATTGCGGAGCGGCTGGATGACAGCCCCGCTTCCTTCCAGCCATTTGCAGGGCTCTGGCGCTGCCGCAACTGCAGCGAGGTGGAAGTGAGGGGGAGAACATGTGTTATTTTCTGAACACTCTGGGTGCAAACAGGAGCAGGGTGTGTGTACGAGCGTGTGCCTGCGTGTTTACACTTCATGCAAATTCAGATGTTCCTATAGCGGCGCGAACCTCTTGCTGCTGCTGGAGGAGCTCTCAGAAGTTGTTTTCCTCTGTTGTTAAATTTAATTTCAATGTTTTACTGTGTCACAGAATGTGTTCTCTGCCTTCCTGATGGGAAACACCTTCCTGCACGGCACTCGCTGGCTGCAGGCATCCCAGGGCGAAAGCAGAGCTGCAAATCAGCCGTGTATCTTCTGACAGGTTTTATGAAGGGACTGCAAGCTTCAGTCCCTCCATCCTCTCTCCTTCCCCTCTCCTTGGACAGTGCGCTTCCTTTGCAAACAGAGATCCTTTCCCTTCCTTTATCCCTCAGCCCACAAGGTCAAGTTCTTAAAAAAGCCCTTGTCTGGCAGAGCCAGCTTCTCAGAAGCAGGCTTGGGGTAACTCCGGTGTGCCCAAGGGCCCACCAGAGCTAGGGAGGGTGCTTCCTTAATCTTCTGCCAACCTGCCACGACCCTGCAGCACCGGGATGCTGCTGGGAAGGGGTTAGCAGCCCTGCAGAAGAGTTGGCAGCCTCGACTTGCCCCTGGGAAGGCTTGGAGCTCCGCTTGCTGTGGGACAGGCCATGTAGTTTCACAGATTTGGAACAGCTCTGGGAAGCAGAACCAATGAATCCCAGCACGTGGAAGTGCGCTTCCTACCGAGCAGGATGCTCTGGGTACAAAGTGCTGCCACTAACCGCTGAGCTGTCAGCTGAGACCCACGGATGAAATACCCCCTTAGCCAGCTCCCTCCAAACAGAGTGCTTTCAGCTCTTCGGCCAGACAGAAAATTGGAAAATGTCAGCTTTGTTTTCTGATGAAAATTCATTGTCTGCCAGCTTTCCTGAAAGCCGTTGATAATGCCTAGCCCCAGCCTGCATCAATGGGAGTCCTAAAATACAGCTAGTGGCAGAGAGAAGTGGTAAAAATACAGGCTGCTCTCTTCTTGTAGGTGCTATTACTCTTCTTGCCCCCCTGTGGGTGCCTTACGTGGATCTGGCAGCTCCTATTGATGAAGAACGTTGTTTCTCCCCAAAGAAGAGGAATTTATTATTTTTGCTACATGGGGAACCTGTTGTCTGACAAGTATTTCCCTCTGCCAACCTCTGTTCTCCTTTTCCGTACATAAATATAGTGCTTGTGCCCTTCCAAATGCCCCAGCTTTTCTGGGGAAAAAAAAACCCCAAACAAAAAACTAAACCCAAACCCAGTGTTGTATCCATCAAATTGGCCCATGCATTTTTAATGCAGTCTTATTGACTGGATTCGGGAAACATAAGGATAAAACAAATTACTATACTGCAAAGGAAAAAGCCATTTGGCCAAGTGCATCTGCTCACCTTTGATTTATTTCAGCAACTTTCTCCTATATTTTCAGTCTATTCCCTCCCCTTAAAAATAATCTATTAGTCTTCTAGTATTTTGGCATTTGCATCTGCAGTCTGCTTCTCAGCCTGTTCCATATTCACATTCCTTTGATATATACATATGAAATAATGACCCAGAGCTGAAATACTAGCTAAACCTGGTTTCTGATATAATCCCTGTGGTATTTAATTTTACTTTCTTAGGCATCTAAAATGATGGCTTGTGTGATTGGTATCTAAATGTATAGCAGTGTATCTTGGAGGAGTTTAACATTGTGTTCGAGCTGGGAGTGTGAAACCTAGCTGAACAAAGCCCCTCCAGATAAATGAGCTGCGTGCTGTTTGCTCAGTGCAGTGTGGATAACCTGAACCTTGCAAATGCCTCCTTGGATAAATGCTGCGGATGCAATGTAGAAATCCACATTTCAAAACCTCAGCAGACTGCTGAAGCCATCCAGGCTGTTCCTTCAGCCACCAGCTTGGCGTGTGTGACCTGTGGTGTGAGCTTTGGAACCTGCTGGGAAGAAGGAAATTTCCTAAAAGGGATGTTGTGCCTGTCATTTGGGAAGAGGACTTGCTTTTTCAACTAGCCTCCTCTGCAGCTTTTGAGCAGGATGTTGGTTGGGATGTGATGGATTATAGTCCTGAGAGCAGCAGCATGAAGGTACCATCCAGGGCGGCTTCTGGATGAGCTTAAACTTAGGTGGTGCCCTTCGCTGTGCAGACTGTTGAGTTAGCTTTCCACGTGTTGCTGTTACCTACCACATAACCAGTCTGTCTTCCAGAAGCAAAAGCTGCTCCTTTGTAATGGAGTAATGATCAGATAAAAGCCACCTCTGTACTTACTGCCTGACAGCATGCCTGATTCTGCCAGCCCAGCACGGATCATGGGGGTGGAATGAGAGGGGCTGTGCTTGCAGCCAGCCTTCAGGAAGGGGGGCAGTGGGTCCAGGCAGGGCCTCGTAAATCTGCTGTACTTCAACAGCAAGAAACACTTCTTTTTTTCTTTTTTTTTTTCCAACCAAATCATAGTAGATCTTGATCTTGCATCTCTTTTCCTTTCTTGACTCCAGAACCTTAGGCACCTGCGGGATGCTGTTTAAAACCTGTAGTAACAAGTACTTGTCTTGATGAGCTCTCTGTGCAAAGGAAAACGTGTAAAAACCACAAATCGCAACAATCCCTCATACTGCAAGGTAGCCAGTGAGGGGTCTGAGTGGCTGTGAGGCCACACCAGCCACCCACGCTGGCGTTTTGTGTGAATTAATGGTATAATTGCGAACGTCGGGGCTCGTTATGGAAGTGCCTGTGAGGTCCGTCTAAAAATGGGACCCTTGCTGTGCTGATTACTCTGCCACCACTGCAGCAGATCATTAATATACCAGCCTGTCCCCAGAGCTGTCAGGCTGAGCAGGTATGATGGAGAAAAGTGAGATGAGAAGGAAAAAGAAGAGAGAAGGGAATGATCTGATACAAGTCAAAGCACACTGGCGGCGGTTAGATCCTGCTCATTTCAGTCCCATCCTGACACACCATCCCTGGACCACGTGCTTTTCCTAGGAACAAAACCAAGCTACACATCTCTCTCCTCTCTATTCACATTGCCTTGTGCTCTCTTGTATTGTGCCGCTGCTGTGAGTCTGTGAGGCTTGCTTGCCACACAGAAGTATAAATTACTATCAACTAGCAGCATAATAAAGAGTGATATACACAGCCATGTCAGCCCTTCTCATGCTGCAAGCTTTTATGTGGGTTGTTTAAATCCACCAACAATATTGCTGCGACTTCATGAGATAGTGGTGCTTTTTAGACTAATGGGAATGATACGGCTTGGTTCTAGTTGCCTTCAGAAGGAAACACCAGTGCTGTGGGATTTGAAAACAGGCTCTGAGCATGGGGAGGATGGTGCTGACCTGAGGACTTGGAGCCAATCCTCTAATGGGAGCAGCCCGTCAAGCCAAAGCACCGGTGTGGGACTGAAAGTAACCTTCAACTCCTTGTAGAGGGAGGGTATAATTGTGCTTTAGCAGTTTACAACCATTTCCTAGTGTGGGAAAGGATAGGCTGGGGGCGGGGATTAAAAAAATCAGTGGAATGTAAATCCTTCTGCATGAGGATGCATTTTCCCCAAAGCATCCCTTAATAAAGGGGCTGCGAGTTTCCCTTTGTCTCAGGCAGTATTTTAGCCAGTCTGAGTTTAAGGGAGGGATGTATAATTCTGCAGTATGTCCTTAAAGAAACATATTGTGTCTGTGTTCGGTGATGACCCAAAGCCAAAAAGACAGAAAGGTTTTTTGCAGATTTTTGTGTCTGGTAACTTCAGGGAATAATGCTCTTTAAAATATTTCTTTTAATAAGCTTAAGTGGAGAAAATTGAAAAACATCATTCATACTTTGATGTCCTAAAGTATGAAATCCGAATAGCTTACTAGCGACTCAATTCTATCCCTTGATCATGGTAAGAGGCAAGATTTAGGAACATCTTAAGATCAAATAAAATAGGGTCAGCTTTGTGATGTAGTGGCTGTGCAATTCATTGGCATACGGGAGTCATGAGTTCAAGCTCTGAGCTCTGTATTTCTCTTACAAGCTGACAGTCCCACCGAGGGTCTGCAGGGCTAATATTTTAAACACAATCCTTGAGAAAGGCTCTGGATCAGCTGTGTGGGGAGGATGGTGGTTATAAAACTTCCCTAGGACATGGGACTCTGCGGTTAGAACCTGATACACTACATCTTTCTTGGAGATCTTGAAGAAGGCCCTTCTGTAAAACAGAAATAAAAGCACTTTTCCATCTCAGTAAGGTGTTTTGAGCATTGAAGAAACCCCAGACTGGAGTTTAAAAGGTGTTTAGATGCCTGAAGAATCAGTTAAGCAATTTGGAAAATCACTCAGGGTTCCCCGGTGCCCAACTTGTTGGCTTCGCTGAGTTTTTCATAAGCTGCTCAGCCAGTATTGACTGATACACCCAGATAAATGAACCTGAAGAGATTTTTACTTCATGGCCTGATTTTTAGAGGTAGCTTTAAAGACTCTTCATCTACCATGGGAAAAGTAACATTTGGGAAATAGCTGGAAAACGTGGTTAGACCCCTACTGCAGTTTATTAGTATTCTTTATGCAAATCCGCATGGCAAAGTTGCTCTGCGGGTACCTGCTTAGGGATCTGGAAACCAACAAGCTTGCCAAGCCTGCAGAAATTGGACGTGCAAAATCTCTGGCCTGACCTTTGAATAACCCTCATACTGAAATATTCTGTTTGTTGTACACAGTCTGCTTTAATTCATGTTAGAAGAAAAAATGGCATACCCCAGAGCAAAGAACCTGGCCAGGTGTGAAGGGCTGCAGCTGATGTGTGTCATCACCTCTGTAGCTGAACTCCAAAAGTCTGTAATTGCTTGTGAACTTCAGCATCTTCTTTTCAAAACTCAACTGATCAAGAAGTGGGCTGTGAAGCATTTGAGACCATGTATGTTTGCATTGATGTTGTTAGCAGGAAGCTTTTGATTTTATGAATCAGACAGAACTGAGGTGGTCTCAAGGATGCTCTAAGCTTTATGGTTGAGGATGATTTGGCTGCAGCTTTAGGATGACACAGTCCTCCTATATGTACTACCTTATGCTGAGAAAATGTATTCATCTTTTAGCAGCATAAATCTGTTAACATTCCTGGTGTGTTGTGTTCGCTTCAGCTTGTTTAGGAGGGTCTAAAGGAGCCACTGTGTTTTGATGGACTCTTCTTAATACCTTGACTATAGGCAATAATCTAGCCTTCATTTATACCTAAGCTCTTCAAAGTCTTGCTTGCCCTCCCTCTTCTAAAATATTTGGAGGAAGACTGTACAGTTCTTTTCTTGAGGTGGATTGAATGCATAACTTAATGCCTCACCTGCCCACAGTACTATAAATAGGAGTCTAGTTGGCCAAATGTCACCTCAAGTTTGTGAAGAGGACTAGGCTGCCTCCCCGCCCCGGGGACTTGGTGGATGGATCACTGCACTTTCTGCTTTGAGTGAGGATGATCAGACACCCACCTTCAGGCCTCATTCAAGAGCATTAGGTCAAGAGGCATGAACCCAGGCCACAGAAATGGAGGGAACAGTCGTTTTTTGCCTTTGCCTTGGGAGACCCGTCTGTATTTCCCTAATTGACTGAGCTGGGGGGGTTGTTGCAGTAGCAGCATGGTACATCAGGCTTTACCGCAGCACGTAAAGGTGTCTCCAGCATCCCTGGATGCATTTTTATGTACCTTAATAAGCCCATGTACCTGTGTCTTTATTGCTGCAGGATTCTGCTGTTAGAACAATGCTTTCCTTGTGTGCACCACCCGCTACATCTGTTCTCAAAGCATCTTTATGGAGAGACAAACTTTCAGACATGCTTGCAGAACACAGCACTGAACCTCTCCCCTAAATTCTTGGATAAGAACTGAGGTGGTGGACAATCCCTCTCCTTCCTCACACGTGTATAACATCATTGTTCTTCTTTAATTCATAAAAAAGGATGCAGAGAAGATGAGTGACTTACCTGGTTCCCTTCTGAAGCTGGATAAGAACTTGCTGGCCTGTTCAGTAACCCATAGCCATCCCCCCTCAGAGGCTATAGAGCACAGAAATATGAATGCATCCTCTTTTCTTTATGGCTTTAATTATTGTGTGCACTGGGTACGATGATAAGTGGGTTCTTTGTGTTAAGCAGCTAATTAATGTTTGGAACTTAGTCCTTTGTTTATTGTACAGTTTTGCATGAAACTATTCTCAGCTGTAATGGAGTTCATGAAATATGTACTGTAGACTCAAAATGTTGGGAGGCAAAAAGATGAGGTGCTGCTAAGGGCCATCAATGCGTGGTGACTTCTTTTGGTCCTACATACGTCAGAAAAATGAAGTGAAAGCCATTGCTGGAGAACTGATTGCAGTAAAGTACCTTGTTTAATCTCACACATTCAGGATGCCTTGTGAGCCAGGAAGGCTATCAAGATACAGTTTTAATTAACATTTGCTTTTTAGATAATGTGCACAGTTTATTTTGGCAAGAGTTCATTGAATATGAAATTTCCATAATTAAGATACTTAAACCTGCAATATTTTGTTTTCTGTGGTATTTTTTCCAAAATGGCATAAATTCTGCTGCGTTTATTACCCAGTAGACAACCACTACAAGAAAGAGCAATTTCTCCACCTGCCTTTTTTTTTAATCCTCTTTTAACCTTTGAGTTTTGGTGCCTTGTTAGGCAGCAGCATCTTTTCTCAAATGTGTTTGAGCAATCACAGAATAAAAATAAGGAGAGAAGGTATAAATATAAGTGCCTGTTCCTAAATCTTCTGGCAATTCATTTTAGTATGCATATCTGAATGAACTCATCGCTGTATCATCTGAACACCCCACAAAACTATGTAAATCAGTGAGTCATCACCGATAACGATATTTCTTTTCTGTCCTTCAGAAGGATCCAGACTCTTAAAACAATATGTTTTACATATTTAGAGGTATTAAATGCATCTTTCAGACATATTATCCTCCCTTGGTTGCAAAAGGTACAAGCAAAATTGTGTGAGAAGCCTTCCCTGGCATAGGTGGTGAGCTGAAAGAATTAATGGTTCTTGGATGTTCCTCTTAGATTTAACGGTGCCTGAAAGGGAATTTGCTGAAAAAAACTTAGTTGTGCTTTATGTTTTTCTGTGACAGATTCTTAAGGTGAAGCTGGAAAGCTCTAAAACCAACCAGAAAAGGTTGATGAACCAGGAGACTTCAAATCTTTGCTCTGTATAATGTCAACAGATTTTCACGAGAAGCAACGCTGTTAAAAAGTGTCAAATTGAAAGGAAGAAAGCTGCTTCCATTTGCTTGTCTTGGGAGGGGTGAGGAGAGGGGAGAAGGGTAAAATCACTGTTTGGAGTGATGGCTGGAAAAAAATGAGATTCTACAGACTAGTTGATGCCATTGTAGAGGAGGAAGCATGCAGATCCATCGTGGCACTGTGATGACATTATTTATTGAGGGACTTACAGATGAGTGCAAGGAGGAGTGTAAAATTGAAGAACAAATGAAGGGTAAAAGGTGATTGTGTTCTGGCTAAACCCTCTTTCTTTTGCATATCATCAGTAATCCAGTTTTTAGCTACAAACCAGCCCACCCTGAGAAACCTCCAGGAGTCCAGTGCTCAGGGTTTAAGGGATCCCATCTCCTCCCTGTGAGCTCGGTGTTCGTGGGTTGATGTAAGGTTTTGCAAACTGAGAGAACAACTTGCTCGTAGCAATACAGATTATTCTGAACTGCTCAAGTTACTTCTCTGCTGTGCAAGGAGGAAATGTGAAGAGAGTTGAAATGATGCTGGCCTCCCTGCATGCAGTGTGAAGGCGATAGCTTTAATCCAAACTGCCAGGTAGCTTCTGCTTCCCCATGGCTGTGACACAGCTCTGCCTCCAGGTCCCTGAAAGGACTTCATCTGCACCCAGTGTCTGCACCCAAAATTTAGTGTATCTGGCTTTTTATTTCATGGCTTAGCCCTTATGTTTAGATAGGTAAATGTGGTCAGTCCAGCAGTATCCATCTTCGTTAGCTTCTGTCAAAATACCTGGGGGTCCTGGACTAGGTTATGGCATGGGGGAAGGTCTGTGTGGAACCTCAGTCCTCACATGCTGTGCTGGGCCTGGCTGCAGTTGAGAGCCACTCCTGCAATAAAACATGATGGTGATGGTCAGAGGAATGCTCTGTTGATTGCATCCTCAGCACCTCAGCGGGTGTAAATGCTCATTAGCATCAGCGATTGCTAGAGCGGAGGATGGTGCCTGTTGGACTCGGAGGGGTGTAGCTTGCCCTCTCTAAGGGATACATCCGTGCTGGTTAAACAGTCTGTGTCAGAGCGTTTCTGGAGTCAAAAACTATGTCTGCAAATTTGTGTGAGTAGTCTCTGTTAGGACACCATCACAGAGATGGGCAACCTCCCTCAAGCAGATATTCTAGATATTAAAACAACATTGAGAAGCTGGAATTGCAACCTTTGAGCAAAAAGCAGAGGAGATGAAAAAGAGGCCTTTCCGATGGATGCAAAGCACTGCAGGGAGCTGGCAGTAGAGAAGCTGGGAGTTTATTCAATCTAATGCCAATATTTGCATGAGGGTCCACAAATGGAAATCTAAGCTGCTCACCAAAAGAATACGGGAATTATTTCTCCACTGTCAGAATGACAGCTAATGAGACTGTTACCAGGCAGAGAATATCATGGCTTTAAATGACCATCAAGTATTATCCTCAGAAAATAATGTCGTTTCTTCACAGCTTTCATATTGCTAAAGTATGTGCTGGTCATTACCTGTTATGAGGCACATAACCACCCTTTCATTTTAAAGTCTTTTCTTCATTAACTTTCTTCATTGTACACTCGAAAAGATAAAAAATTACACTCTGTTTTGATCCAAGGAAAAATTGCTACTAAAAATAAAATCTATCATTTGATATGCTGCTTAGGACAACTGTTAGTACAAAACCTTGATGCCTTGTCCAGGTACTTCTGTAATTCTGGCCCTTGCACTCCTGCTTACCCCTATCTTCACATTCTTGCTCAGTTCTTTTAAATCCATGTTAAATATGTTTACATTTAATGCCATTGCGGCTTCTTAACTGTTTTGCTGGGGCTTTCTACACAGTGTGGCAAAGAGCTAGGTGTGCCATACACTACATCCTGTTTATCCATCTAAAAAGGAGTTAGACCAGGCAGGCATGGCTCAGGGGAAGAAAGTGGATCAGTTATAAGCTAACGGGTTAAATAATGACCACGGACTGTGCTATGTCTTTATCAAGTTCAGCGCCTTTGTAGATACAGCTGGGAAATTGTACAAGATGGGTTTGCTCAACCACAAACACGCTCACACAATAGGGACAAAAATGAAAACCAGAGATAAAAGAAGCAATAGATTAGCTTCACAGAAAGCTGCAATACAAAGGTTTCAGGAAACCATATTTTGAAGAATTAAGAAAATTTGAGGACGTAAAGAAGGGTGGCTGGAAGGGATATATGGAACAATCGGTGATTGCTGTGCCTTAAGGAGGGACTTCTCAGAGGCTGAGGTTAAAAGGGTTGAAACAGCCAAGGTAGTGAAAGAGGAACAGAGAGCGGAGTTATATGTGAAAAGACAAAGATAATATGGTGTCAGAGTCAGCAAAAAGAAGACAAAGAAGCTCCTTTATAAATAAACTGTGGAGGAGAAGGAAGTTCTAAGAGAAGAGCATGCCTATAGCAAGTGAAGGGTCTATTTAAATAGCAGTTCAGATGGCTGAGGTGCTTAAATAATTTTCAAACTTTTCTGTAGCGAAGAGAATGATTACTGCCTTGGTCCAGGGAATTAGTATCAATAGCCATTTGGTTTTGATGGGGCAGTATTTTACCTGTTAGCTGTGAAGGTCAAAATACATGTTATCTCTGGCATCCAAGAATCTACTGTACTAGAGGCAATAAATGTGGATGTAAGTGGTGAAGGGTGAGGAAGAACAAGGTGAGAGCCCTTGAGCTTTGCAGCTTGGGAAGGCCAGGTGCTGTGGAGTTACAGGCAACTTGGCCACGGAACAGCACTGGAGGAACTGATGGGCTCCTCTGACATCTCAAGGTGCAAAGTTACAAGCCTTGATCTAATTAGCACCTTCTGAAGCAGGAGCCTGGGCAAGCCAACAGGATGTCTGAGTGTCAGTAAGCCAGAGAGTCTGAGGGGGTGCTAAGAGTGTGACAATACATCCCAGTTGGCATTAAGTGGAGTTTTCCACTGAAGGGAGTAAAACAACAGCCTTGGGTTGGGTACTCAGGTGGCAGGATGTGTGCCTACAATAGTCCTACATTACCACAACTGTGCTTGCTCTTTCTTCCCTATTTCTTCTTTTCTTTAATGTAGAAAGAAATTCTTTTTTCCTTTTTGAAGCAAGACTTTCAAGATAGACATGCTTACATTGGTCTTCTGCAGAGGAATGAACATCACCTGCGGGGATTTAATTAGCAGTCACTGGGTAAACAAATCGGGCAAATTATAGTAAAGTGGAGCTGATAAAATTGAAGGAATCATGAGTTACCTGGTGAAAAGCTAATAGACTATCAGTTTGAAAACAGTATGTAAAGTGGTTCTGGCAGTTCCATTTGAGAAATACCTTCTATCATCAGTAAAATAAATGGAGCTAAAGTCACTGGTGTTAGGAGTGTGGTAAAGAATACACATTTATAAAGAGTAAATCCCACTAAGAAAGTGTATGGAGGTTTAAAACAAAATCACTGCCTCTTTCAGCAGCAGATAATAGAATTAATGTCATAAATTTGGATTTTTCCAAAGCATTTGATACTGCATTTCAAGAAATCTATTTGACAAATTAGTTTAGTGAGGTTTGCAATGTGAAGCATGGCTGAGAGCCTGCGCACCAGAACCTGAGTGATGGATAGCCTGGTATTGCAGTCAGGAAAGGTACCTAATGGGGTTTTCTGGGAAAGGTGTGAGGTCCAGTTTTATTTAACCTCTTCATTAATGAGCTGGGAGAGGGAGTAAGTGTGCAAATTAATGATCTCAGCTTGAGAAGATTTGGAGATAAAGACGAAAAAAAAGAGAGAAATAAAGAGCATGGGCAAAAAGATAACAACATGCCTTCACCTTGAAGTAGGGATGCAGGTGTATCTGCAGCTTAGGAGATGTAGCTGGGAATGCACATCTGGCTCTGAAATAATAGACCAAGAGGGCAATAGAAGGAAACAAATTAGATGTAAGTTTGCAAAGAGCTGTGCCAATGTGAAAAATAAATATAAATTTGGGGTGTATCTGGCAGCATTTCATCATGGTGCAGAGGATGTGGCAGTATGAATCACATCTCATAGGACATCAGGTAGTCAGATGGGAGGAAGTATTAAAATATAGACAACGAAAAAGAACCCTGTATTGGCAGGAGGATGGTCAAAATGATATACTTGTCTTTTACTTACACTCTGCTTTTCTCTCATGTCGAAAAACAAATAGTTTTATCCTGGATTTGTTATGCCATAAAGCTACACAAAATGCAAACGGGGAGATAAATCACACAGATGACAGAAGGGATGAAAAGGCAGAGGAGGAAGCACAAAGCATCATTTCTAGCTCTTGTGACTGAATTTTACTCCTCCCAGAGTTTATTAGTATGTGCTCTGCACTTTCTGCAGTGCTTCCCAGCTGATGAGCACTGTGATGTGACGTCTGAAAGATTTGGGAATATAGAAGATATAAATAAATAAAATCAATGGGGAAAAAATATACTTAAATTTAAGGAAAAAATAAAATGTAGCCTAAAAATAACATTTTGGGTTGATTTCAATCAGGTTGCAAAGCTTCTTTGTGTGATTGCAGAGGGTGCAGGATTCTCCATGGAACGGGTGCCTCATTAAATTGGACTTGTGTTAGGGAAGGCTTGAGAACAAATTTTCTTTTGGAAGGGGTAGGAATAAATTGAAATGACAGTTCTGGGCAATTGTTAGTTCAGAGCAACCATCAAAGGCCCCCCAAAAATGTTGTATTTAGTTACATATGGCAGGAGTGAGAGAACTGAGAGAGCTCTTCTTGTTCTCTGCTGCGGGGATTTTGCAGGATGGAGAAACAACAGCTCACACTCGCTGGGCTTTGTACTTCCACAGCTCTTTTCATCAGCAGGTTGCAAGTATTTATCCAGATGCTTCGTTAAGTGGAATGATCTGTTGAGCGGTGAGAGAGCTTGCAATTCAGGTATAATCTTTGATAACAACATGAACAAACCAACAGAAATGAATCCTACCATAGGTTTTCTGACCACAGGGGTGAAGACTAACAAATTCGACCTGCCTTTTCTCTGGGAAGAGATGTAGTTGTTCTTTGAGAGTAGCTGTAATTTAGGGTTACCCATATTTTCCTTAAGGATAAGTGCCTCAAATTCATATATAAACCAATCTTACTGTTTTTAGTCCCACATAGGCAGCTTAGACCTCCTTTTGAGAAGGCATTTATTATTGCCATGAATTTGGCAATTAAGATCGGTCTGCTTTAGTCTGGTGAATTGTTCCCTCTCCTTAATTTATGATATGCCAACAGCTCCTTAAGACTCCTGGCTTTGCTCCTGTTCCCTCTTTGGAGGGCTGGAACTTTCCTGAGTGGCTTTCTGCAGGCAGGATGTGTAGCACATAGTAATTTCCAAGCAATTTGAGGCATTTCTCACTGACCTGGGCTTGTCACAAGTGTACTTCGGAGGTTTGACTTGTTCTTCTGTGCTTGTCTCCACCATATCCTGGGCATTTTCCCATTAAAAAAACCCCAAACCTCTGAATTTATGTTGTAGTTGTAAGAGAAGTTTGTGCTGGGGGAAGGTAGACCTGACCTGATGACCTCTGTCTCCCATCTGCTGCTGCAGTTTTTTCCTGGGGGGTGGCAGCTGTGGCACTGCAGCATCTTTATACTCATACCTCCACTGTGCTCCTCTGCAACTCACACCATGGGCTGTCCCCTAAGGAAACAGCATCAAGAATAGGGTGTGTTCTGGTAGGACCTTTTTCATCAGCTGTCTACCATCACAGTTGTCCTATTTTCAGTATTTTCTTATCAAGCAGGAAAAGTCCTTTCAAAATGGGATGGAAGGAAACTGTGATAGCACTGGAGAAAGATAACATCTTGGAATTCTTTGGGAGAGGACGATGTGAAGTCATGGGAGGATATATGATATTTGCTTTCTCTGCATTATTTTTATGGCTGCTGTGGGGAAATTTGCAAAACTGTTTCCCAGTGTGTGGCTGTGTAAGGAGAGTGCTGAGATGCATTTTCTCTATCTCGTGTTTGATCTTCGTCCTTTTCAAGTCCAACCTGCTACTGCATCCACTTATCATAATGTCGTATCGTGTACCCATTCACATATCCTGGTTCTGTCCTACCATTTATATACCTGCAACCCTCTCTATAGGCATCATTAATGTAGGAATGCAGAATCAGCCCTTACATGATGCATCGTGATTAGGTTCAAGCGTACAGTGTATGATAAACCTGTGGTATCCAGGAGATGCATTAGGGAATTCCTTGTCCTACATGAATCACCTATCTGATCAACTGATGCAAAGTATCTTTTCCATTAAAGTACAGGAACAAAACAGTGCTTTTTTCTATAAATAATGCTCTGGTTTGTACATGCATGCTACTGAGCAGGAAACCAAAGTAAATATTTATGAGTAGTAGCAAAAGTTAATTCGTTTAAAAGCACCATAAACCCATATGCTCCAGGTCACATCACAATCCTCAGCTGACATAAAATCGGAAGGAGAGATCTTTTATGGACCAAATATTCCATAGAAATCAGGAGTTTTGTGCATCTTCCAGAGTATCTGATCCTGACTGCAAAAAGATGGGCTGCTGTCCTGTTTTGGCAAGGCAGCTCGTGTCTCCAGAACCTGTGGCTGCCTTGCTATGTGCTTGTGTTTCTAGTTAGCAAGGGTCATAAAGTGTCAGTGTTTTGATTTGCATGGTCTGTTGCAGCAGCCGATCAGCTGAGCACATGGTGTGTGTGGGACAAGAAGTGGCTCCTCTGTTCAAACCAGCATCATGATGGCAATGCCAAGCTGTCCCGGTGCTGACCTACCCAGAGACTGATGTGTGATTTGCCTATTTGTGATGGGAAATCATAGATGTCCTGGCCCAGGGAGCTCTGATCCTTTTCCAATTGGATACACTTTGTATTACTAAACCAAAGACTGCATGAAATCAATTGGGAGGGGGAAAAAAAAATCAATGCTTGGTTTTTCAGGATGAAAAGGCAAGATAGCCACACAATTAAGCACTGGAACACATTTTCCACACTCTTCCTGTCTTGTTCTCCTGAATCGGTGTCTTGACTGTTCATCAGAAATAATTAAACTCTCTCCCATGGGCAACAATTACTTGCTTAAAATATTTGAGTAAAAAGAATGCATTTATAATTACCTACCCTTTTTGAAGGTGAAAATGGAGTTTATCTTTTGATGAAACACGCATGTACGGGGAGAGTTCCCGACTACCAGAGCATCGCACCCTATGGTGTTAGGAATGGTGTTCATCGTCAGGCGTGATGCCTGTGGTGTCCACAGCATGTCTCCAGCCCTCTGGTGTGTGTTAGCTCTAAAAGAACCAGAGGTAAGGTTTAGATTTTGGAGCTAGGCCCAGGTTTAAGTCCTTGCCCATTCGGTGAGAGATGTTTAATCTGGCAAGCCTGCATATGGACCCGACATTTTTAAGGAGCAGGAATGAAGCAGGAAACATATCCAATTTGTACCTATCAAATATCACCCTTTTATTTAGTCATACCGTGTCTTCCCTTTTCATGCTAAGAGTTGATTTTGTTCCTTTTGACTCTTACTCCCAAGGGAGTTTGAGTTTTGAAGGTGTTTCATGTTTCAGAGCAGCCTTTTTTCCCCCTCAGTTTTGTTTACTGATCCATCCTTGGTAAGACCTTTTAGTGAATGTGATAGGAAGGTTATTAAAAATAAAATATTCATCAGGAAATCAGGCATAACCATGTGGGCTGGTTAAAATTCAATTCCTAATTCTTTCAACCTTGACATCATTTTGCTTTTTGCTTAATATCTCTGTATACAAATTTCTGAGCTAATTTATTTTATCAACTTACACTTATTTCAGTTGTTCATATGACTGGCTTTTGTCTGCTTAATAGCATCAAACAACGTGACAATGGTAAAAATGACAGTGACAAACAGAGGATGGTGACAGATTGGCGGAATTTGAACGTCTCTTACTGAGAAAAATGTTTCAGGAGTGCCATTAATTGCTTTCACAGCAGTGAGTTATGTTTGAGCATCTTGTTTGTCGCTCGGTGCGTGTTCCTGCTCTTCCTGCGTGGAGGGGTGCCCTCCTTTTAATTCCTTGTGACAGTGGTGCAGGGACAGGGAGTGCAGGAGGGAAAGCAAAGAAAGTTGGTCCTGAGCAGAGGTGGGAGCTGGAATTTTCTGGGTTATTAATTGCTTGTGGGGATGGAAGGTTGTGGATACAAACCAACCATCTCTGAGAAGCCACAGTGACCATGGTGAGTGGCTCCCACCTGGTAGCTCTGGTGGGTCACGCTGTCTCCACTGTACGATTCCCACCGCAGCTGAGGCTGACAATGCTCATTCTCGTGCCTCTGTTGTTCTTTTACTGGAAAGATGGTTCAATTCTCTTACTTCTTCCCACTGGCTCTTCCTTGACACCTTTGCTCTTTTCAGCATCCTTCTGTTTTCTCCCATCCTTCTGTTTTCTCCTTCTGTGGTGCTGGGCTTTGACGCTGATGTGGTTGTTCACTCAGACCTTTGATCCTGTTGTGGGGATAATTAAAATTACCCCCTCTGACACTCTGTTCTCCGTATCGCTCTGGGTTGGGGTGCACTGACTACCAGGTAGGGTAGACCCTTGCTCTGTCTGCTCCCTGAGATGTGGCTGGGCTGAGATGCCCTACAAAAGCACTTGGCTGTCACTCATCCCAGACCTGGGAAGTTGTACAGGGCTGGAAGAGCCATCCCTGTCCCCTGTACAGGCAGATGGGCTGAATTCCAGTCTAGCCCTCAATATTTTATTAGGGTTACTTCTGCCTGTCACTTTGGGGTTCAGTAGCGCACTGCTTGCTTTGTCAGCTCCAATTTCAGGTGGTTTATGCATGGATTGTAGACCTTTTTTAATTAGAGAAAAATATGCTTCAATCCTTTGAACATCTTGATTTGCAAATCAGTGACTGCAGCCAACAGTTGCCTGTCAGCTCACAGTATGTGTGATAATTGTAAAGGTCAAGGAGGGACCTGCATCATCAGAGAGCTACCAGCATTCAGCATGTCCTCAAAGACTACGTGCTGCTGGCACGCCAACCAGAAGGACACACGACAGCTTGCTGAGGTAAACCAGGGCTCAGGCAGTACCTGTGGGAGAGCATCCCTGCTGCCACGCACCCCTGCCGCTCGCCCAGCACGGCTGTGCCTCTGATGGTTGCTTTGGGGAGTCCTTGTGGTCTTTGCTGCTAGATGTGAGGAAGAAAAGAGCCACCACTGAAACTATCAGTCTGACGAGCACTGCTATCACAGGAATGATGTAGGCATTTAAATTCCAGTTTCATTTTCAGAGTGATTCAGACCACTTCCATGGGATGAACAGCATAGTTTGGAACATTTTTAATCTTGGTAATGTTTATTTTATTAAAAAGGAAATAAGAGGTGACCCTGAAAGGGCTGGAGTTGCACATGAGGTGTTCATTTCTGAGCCTCTCCTGAAGCACTCTTCTCCAGGAAAACAAGAATTTGCTGATTTGGTTGCTGACCCGTACGTGTCCCTCAGCCCCTGCAAGGGTTTGGTGTGCCTAGGAATAAGAAAATAATTATTTCTTTTTATTGCATGCAGGTTTTCTCTGACTTCTTTCCTTCAAATCTCCAGGTTAAATAATCAGGAGATATCAAAGGGCAGGTTTTGAAATATGTGCACTCAATTGGTCAGCTGTCTGTCTTAGTTGAAATCATGATTATGCTTTAGAGCAGAGATTGATTTTCTTCCTTGACCGCATTGTCTTTCACAGGAGCAGAAGATGCTCGCCAAGCCTGCTTAAACTCTTGCTCTCACCTTCAGAGCTGAGCATTTTTTAAGGGCCACAGGTACCTGAAAGCCTTGTTGGGGCACAAAAATCTATCCAGAGGCCTAAAGAATGAAGGCTTGGAGTAAAATAGCTTTGTTTGATAAACCCACCTCTCTTTATGTCCTTGCCTCCAAAAAGTCAATGATTTCTTGTATGGCTGGCACATTGCTGAATACAACACAGAGAATCAGAGTTTATTTACTACAACTTTGTGTATCAATATAAGGAAAAAAAAGCCCCAAAATCATAGAGTCCCCCTTGCAGGCTGGTGCCTGGGGAATAGAAATCAGGGAGCAATTTGCTAGCCTTGGTGTATTTGTGAATGCACGTTTCTCCTTGATGGCAAACGTTAAGTCAGCTTCAGAGTCAGTCACCTGCCATAAACTTCCCCTGTCCTACTCCATGCAGACACGTGTCTGTATCCCAGCAGAGAGCAGGGTTTGAATTGCCTTTAACCAGGCAGCATCTGAGTTTCGCTCGTGGCCTGCAAAAAGAGGGAGCACAGTGAGGAAGTGTGTATTACAGAATTTGATAGACAATGAGTGATTGAAATGTGAAGCTAGGAATTTACTTCCCCACTTATCTGTAATAGAAATACAGGGAAGGCAAAGCTTTTCTTGTTCCTTTTTACTTAAACAAGGGCATTTCTTATTTAGCTTTTCTTGCTGTAGAAAATTGAGCTTTTTTCCATTAAAATATAAATGCATATTTCTCCTTTTCAAATGCCTCCTTTGAAACAGCTTGTTTTAAAAGCTAACAATTTAAGGATGGCAATATTTTAACAGCTAACATTATATTTTTTCTGATTTGTAAGGGGTTTTTTTCCCATCAAAACTCTTTTTGGTGCCAGTTGGGGACAGATTCTCAATCAGTCGCTGGCAAAATTCTTAAAAATCAGTTGTTTTAACATGATTTGAATGAGGTTACCCAGGAGAGTTGAATTTGCAGCATCTGCACCTTGCAAAATATATGGACAGGGGATGCCTGTGTGTTGAAAGAGTGAAGCCACTTTTTGGCTTAAAAAAAAAATTAAATCAGGGCTCGCCTTCTGATACCAAAGAAGGTTGTCTTTGTTTCTCAGATCAAAGTGTGATCCTGTAGTTGAGCCTGTAAAATGCCCAGTGCCTCCCCCTCCTCCCCTGGATGCTGTAATGCATTGATTCATCAAAATCAATCGCACTTTCATGAATTAGTCATTCGGTTCCTCACTGCATCTGGACAAATTATGTACTTCTTCCTGCACGCTGATATCTCGGCTCTGGTCTCTGAAGCAAATGCTGCTGACTGGCTTGTTAATAGGCTGGGCTGCTTCTGATATGGAGCTGGCTGACAGCAAATAAACAGTTATTTGGTAGGATTTTGTTTGATCACCTGCATGAATCGCCCCGAATGTCTGTGATGAAGGGACTCGTTGCCTTCCTTTATTGATGGCAGGGAGAGGAGTTTTCAAAGGTGTACAGTGCTGTTGCTGATTAAGGGTGGACCAAATGTGGTGGTATCACCAGCAGCTTTGTCATGGTGGAAAGCAGAGACACGACTGTTGGGGTGACAGGTTGGCGCATGGGCTAGTCCGGGAGCCGCGTCCCTCCAAGGCACAGTGCAAACCCACCTGCCTCTTCTGATGCTTCCCGCTCAAAGAATGTGGTAGGTGGCTGATGACAAGCTGCCCGTAGAGCCTGGCTTGTTACCTGTGTCCCCTGTCCCATGTGCTGGGAGAGGGTTCAAACGCAGCAGCGTACAGCAGGAGTGTGGGATGTGCTCCATGAGGGTGATACAGCCTGGTTGGCGTGGGGTGGGAGTTTGAAGTGGGACTTTGGCATCCCCTTCCCCCTCCCCAAACCCTTTACAGCACTGTGAGCCCCAAAACATCTGACCATTTTCTGTGTTGGGAAAAGGGGATGTTGCTGTGAGGATCCTCCGTTGCTGGTGGAGCATTCTTGAAAATGCTGGTTTCTCAGCACAAAATAAATTCCCCTTGTGAAGCCCAGTGCTCCTGTCAGAGCAGGACATACCTGCAGCTCCAGCTAACTCATCCTGCCAATGAGCGCAGCGTGGGGTGTGGGCATCCTTCCTGACTCCTGTTGTTTCAGGCTTTGAAGCATGAAATGTAATCATCATTACCTTATTGCTCTCTTATCTCTCTTGGGTGCTGTGCCCTCTATCCCATCCGCTTGGCACAGAAATCATCGCTTCCAAATATCCTCTTGCCTCTTTAAAATCTAGCTGGAGCGTTTGACTTGATGGCCTTCTGTGATAGGAAATTCTTCAAGTCGGCTGCGTGAACAAGTATTTCCTTTTATTCATTCCAAATTTACCGGCGATTATCGACTGACCCCTTTTCTCCTGTGTTATGGGATGGTATGAAAAGAGAGGGATTGATCAATCTTCAGTATACTGCCCTGCAGAGTTAACGATATTTTATTTTCCTGTATTATGGGAGAGAGTGGGAGATCCTTTTTCATTACAAGTCTGATCAATTCCTAAGTTTTCCAGGGCATTCGAGTTCCTGAACTTTACAGATAGTAAAGAATAAGATGAAAAGGCATAGACTTGTTCTTGAAATAAATTGTTGAAGAAGATGAAGAAAAATCAACGGTGGCTCATTTATGTGTATTGCTTTGTGCTTAAATAAATTAGAATCAAAATTGTCCAGCGGAGGAAATTCAGGCCTCCGCTGTCTCTGCTGCATAAGATCTTCAGGCAACATTTATGGAGTTTGAAAATAATGTTTCTGGTAATAAATGGCAGAAATATTCTGTTTTCTGCATCAGCAGATATGAGGATTAAAGGATTTGACCATATTAAACAATTTTGCACAGCTTTGGCTCCTAGGGCTTGCAGGCTGCATTATCAGAGTTCATCTCACGGCATTTCCAGACCTGATTTAAGAAGAGAATATGTTCCTGCTTTGCAAGTTGTCACTCCCTAATTTAGGCCATCTTTGAGAGAATTAAAAGAAACATGATAAAGAGATTATTTCTCTTCTCTTGGAAGAGGGATGGCTTCCAAAGGCTCCCCCCTACCCCAATCAGCCATTTGAAATGATAGAGATAATTGAATTGTATTGTTTCTCCATACTCCCCGGAGCTCTGCTCATGCCGGACTATCACATTGCTATGGAAACTTGAAAATGATAGTTGCTGATCTTTCTTTGGGTGAGCAAGAAGGTTTCCTCTGCCATTTTTCAGCATAATCAGTCTGGATCTGGAGTGTAACAGCTGATGCTGTGGTCGTTCTGAGGCAGGTCTCTCCGACAATTTTTTTATTGTTTCAATTTCTGAATTTAAAACCATGGAACAGTGTGTTGGTTGGTTTAGGTCTCCAGCAAAAAGGCCAGATACCAAGATAAGAGTGAAAAGCCTTTGAGATAACTAGCTGTGCAATAAATCCTGAGCATCCTTCTACCTTGATGGTTTGTATCAGACCAAGGCAGTTAGTCCCTGCTGTGCTCCAAAACCAAATGTTCCTGCCTTCCTCTGTCCAGACCAGGATGGGGCAGGTACGCGCTTAACTCCGTTAGCTAAGTACATTCTCTTAAAACTGCTCTGAAGGCAACTGCTAATAGCACGCCCCGATGCTGGAAGCTCTCCTGACTCTCCTGATTTGTAACTGTAGTGCTGTTCCAGCACTTCATTTTGCAGTGTCAGGACGCCTGCTGTGAAAGCACCAGCCTTCCTCTGCTTTGGAAGACCCATTGCTTCGATACCGCCTGTGTAGATGTTTGGCTTCCATTAAATGCTTTCCAGCTGGCTGTGCTGCTTTGGGTCCATGTGTCAAGCACGTCACAGTAATACATCATCACCTATTTGTGTCACATGTATATACTGAGGAGTTGCTGTTTCCATGAGCCAAAGAGCAAGCTTTATATGTTATAAATTTCACTTAATGTGTTGTCTATCAGATAATCATCTATAAGCTCCTGAGAGCCCAAGAGACGTATTTTAAATCATTTTATGCATTGAAGAATCATTAAATTTTAGGTGAAAAAATATGTAGATACCCATTAAGCTACACTTGGGTAGATCCACCAACTCTGTTTTGGCTTATCCTTCCTCATCTAGTTTCTTTTTCCAGACCAAAAAAAGTGGGTTTCAGTCACACAAGCCCTTCTTTTGAATTTCTAGCAAACTTCAGCATCTACTGTGCCATTAAAATTCTCTCCCAGTGCTGTGTGTCACAAGCCATATTTTACAAAGCTTCTTTACCTTTATCAAAGAAAACTCTTAGAACTTTGAAAGTCCTGAATGCAGATATCTGTGCAAGTTGACTCTTGCTGTCTGCACGGGATTAATCAAGACTGTCACACATCTAGCTGTAAAACCTTTAATATTTTTAAAAGGTTTGAAGCTGCTCTATTTATCGTGTGCATCAGGGAAAATAAACTGTTAAACTGCTGTATCGGTAGAAAATAGTTTTAGCTGTTGCAGACTAGGGCAGAATTGAGCCCCAAATACTAGCCAGCTAGAAAAAATACCCTTCTATATATTAGGCTGGAATGCTGCTCTTTGAATCTTTGGCAAATATTTCCTGCTACATACACACATATGCAAATCACACAGTATTTGATGGAATTTGCACATGGAGGCTGGCAAAAACATTAATCAATTCCTCTAAATAGGCAATAAAAAGGGTAGCGTGGCCTTTCCTCTGCTGGTAAATACCTCATTTCTGAAGAAATCCTGTTGTTGACTTTGTCACTACAAGACATTAATTTTGGCACACGGCTTCTGCTATTGTGCACGTAACATCAGAACTGGTCTGGGGTGTTTGGAGCTGACAGATGTGCCCATCACAAGCATAATGCAAAATTTTTTCATTTTATTTTAGTACCTTTGTGGAGTAGCCACCCTTTCAGCCTGATGTGGAAAAGTTTCTATGACATCTCAAACTAGAGGTGGAAAAACTCTCAGGATTTTTGCGTTGTGTGTGAGCAATCACAAACCAACAAACTGGTGATGGTTCTTCAAACCTAATTCTTGAGTCTGCCAAGGTAAATTGGAAGTGCCACCCAGACAGATCTCGCTTTTCCCTTAATTCTGCACTTTAGCTTTGCCAAAAGAGAAATGGTGGGGAGGAAATAAAAGTGAACAGCTCCTTTTCATCTTTGAAAGAGGTCTGAGTATGGAGAAAGTTTGTCTAAGGTTATGTTTCCTTGTATATATTCCCTCTGTACACACATTATGTAATATGTATGTTTAGAAATGTCTAACACACAGTAAGGTAGAGCAGAAGTGAAATGCTGGTTATACACAACAATTGAATTTCAGTCCAGAGGATAACCATGCTGAAATCACGTATGGCTCTGAATGGCTGTTCCTCTATAGACTGATCCTGCCCAAACACTCCCATGCCAGGACAAGATAGGCTTTGCTCTGTTCAGCATGAGATGCTTGGTAAGGTGAAGGCAGAACCTAAGGAAAGCTGGTGTTGAAGCCATGCCAGGTTGTTCCAAGCCTTAAGGAGGAAGTGCAATCACACTGGTGTAAACGGTGAGGTGTGCATACTGATACTGAGCCACAGACTGTGCTGTGATGTCCCTGTTATGAAATGCAGTGATTTTTCAGCGTTCGGTGGGTAGCAGGGGGGCAGATCCTGAGAGGTGTTCAGCCTCCCCTGAGAGCTGCTCAACAGTTTCATTCCTTATGGCTACTGTCAGAGCTGAGGACGTTGAACACTGGATAAGCTGAGCACCTACCCCATTATGCACGGCTCTGACACTTCTCAATTCTCCCATATGCCTTTCTTACAATGGAAGCATTGCAAAGGCTAAATTGTCAAAAAGGTGTCCAAATAATGATGGCAATTACATGATTAATTAGGCATGGAAGTGCAGTTGCTTAAAAATTTTCAACAGTTGGTGCTTAATAGCAAGGAAACCATTGTGCAACCGAATAAACCCCCAGAAAAAATCAGGTGGATCTGGGGGCAGGTAAGTCCACTTAAGTATGGAATTGCAGAGTCGGTGTAATTAGTTACCTAATTGTGTGCCCAAACTGGTTTGATGCACTTAGTGTGCATGTATAATTAATGATGATTTATTGAAAAGCGCTCTTCCTCTAAATGTTTCCTTATCATTTCCTAAGAATCAAATTGCTGAGGGAAAGATTAGAATCTGATTTAATATATATGGATAGAATCAGAATTTCTTGCCTCTTTTACTAGCTTCAGATAGATAAGCCTAGAAATTATCTGCATATAAACTCACATGTAGGAATGGGCCCAATACCCTCAAGTTCAATCAGTTGCACCAACATTAAGTCTGTTACTGAGTCTGTATTTCTTCAGGAGTAAGTCTCTTCTGTAGCAACAACTCTGCTTCTCAAGGAGCTGCTGTTTTGCTGATACAGGGACACAAGTGTGACAGTACTGTGAGGAGACAGCTATCAGGGCTGGTTTTTGGTTGGGTCTCCCTGAAGTCTTGAAGCTCCACAGCATCTGAAGATATTGCAGCAAAGGGAAGGGGTTCAGAAGCTCTGAGAAGCCAGGTTTACAGAGCCTTCTCGCTGTCCTGTGGCATTAGTGTTTAAGCTATTTCTAGAAGATTGGGTTTTAGAAGGTAGGAGAGGAGAAGGAGTTGTGATGTGTTTTTCCCTGGCCAGCTGCGGCCCTTGGCATGAACTCAACCTGGCCGTTAGACTTGCTTCTAATGGAGAACTTCACAGGGAGCTCAAAGCCAGACCCTGAACTGAGCTTCATGGGTGCCATCCTATTTCACTATCCAAAATAAAAGCTTTAGGTGAGGTGGGCTACCCCTTCTCCCAAAGCAGCAGCACAGTGGTGCTCTTCCCTCTCTGGTCTTTCTCTGGTCTGAGAACAATGTCCAAGCATATCCCTGTTGCAGTGGTAACTATAGGACATAGTCCTGCTACTCATGTTTCTTCTTTCCTATGTTTCCTTTTTCTGTGATGGATAAATCCCATTTCTTGGACATTTCAGTCAGGTTTGAGAACCAAACGATGGAAGAAAATTTATCATCGATTTCTTCAGGTTTCCTTATAATCTTTGTGCTATTACCTCTTTCCTTCCTATTTTTCAGTTAACAGAGCACAGATCTGTCATTGCTCCTTTTTCATCTTATTATTTTCAAGCTTTGGTTTCCTGCCTTGCTTTTCTTGATGGGCTCAACGCTGCTTCCCCTGATCTTCTGTTCATCTTTGTTTTCACTGACACGCACAGATCCTGTATTCGTTCTGGCATTCAGATCTTTCCTCATTTCCTTCCTATCTTTTAACAGTCTTCTCTCATCTCTTCAGATATGACTTCCAAGCTGTCTGGCAGCTTCTTCTCCTAACTACCCCGTAGTACAAGGAAAAGGAATGTCTACTGCATGACAGGTCCAGTGGGAGAAAGCAGAGCAGATTTACCTACAAGAGATTGCTTGATTTTCTGTTTTCAGTTTAAAAGAAAATTGATTTAATCACTTGAAAATATTCATAATCAAAGAAATACTTTTATAATTTGAAAAATACAGTTCTATTCTTCCAATATCAGTTTAAATATACCAGGTGTAGGCTATTTACTGCCTATCATTCTAATATTCTAGTTCAGTTTGCTGTCTCTTACTCCTACCAAATTTTTCTCAGTTATTATCAGAGCAGATTTCATAGATAGAAACTCTGGAAGAAAAAATAAAGTCTAAATTATTACAACAACAAATCTGGAAAATTACTTAGTTCCTAATTTTCCATCCTACAATATTTGGGTAAAAGATCAAGAACCTCATTGTTTTCAAAGTGGTTTCATGTGGAAACACATGCATAGCAAGATTGGTACTTTAACCACTGCTAGAATCCAAATCAGTCTGAAAAAACTAAGAATCATCCCCATTTTTCTTAATCTTCCCCTAAGTTGGCTACACTAGGCCAAGCTGCAATACCTCTTTCCTTCCAGCACGCCTGGGGTTCTTCTGCAGACCTCAGTGATAGGTGGGCTGTGGGATGACTGGGTACATAAAAGTTAGTGCAAAACATATCAGTAATAATGCTTTGCATCTTCAAAGCACTTTACAGACATTAGTTAATGAATTGTCACAAAAACAAATGTCTGTGTCCTCACTAAAGAGAGAGAGAATGTAAGGTAACGAGGATAAATCACTTGTCCTGGGCCCCAGAACGGCCGACAGCAGAGGAAGGATTTGTAATGAAAGAATTTCTGGCCAAACGTCTGAGATTTACCTGTCCTTAATGCTGTCTCTTGTACAAAAAAAATTGCCATAGGTGGGTAAATACCATCCCTTTCCCCCATCCTGTCCATTTCTTTGGCAAGCGTTATTGTGCTTTGCTCTCACAGATGTCATCTTGCTCTCATAGAGGTTTCTAAAAGGTCTGTGTACAGTAAGTTGGGGGAGAGTGTAAAGGTCAAGAATTGTATCTTGGAAAATGGTATTTTTTTGAATTTCCCAGTCTGATGAGTCATTCATTGCTATGACATATCGTGTCTGCTTTTGTTAGTCATGTCATATTAGACTCAGTGAGCGAGAATGATCCTGCCTATTCCAGGCTGGCTGATTTCATGAAAAAACTTAAATTGAGAGTGACACTGAAGTGCAAAAGAGTAATCTGAGGGAAGGCAGTTAGTGTGCTCCAGATCTTATTTCTTCTGTTCGTTGGACTGACATGAATGTTTTTCTTCATAACCTGCAGTTCACAAGCATCTGAGTTCTCTAAGATTATGCACTTTACAAAAGTGACACTATTTTATTGAATTAAGTAAACAATTTGTCACTGCTGAAACTCGGTGTTAGTAATTTATTACAAATTACATCATTATTTTACGATACAGGACAAGTGAGTCAGATGAAATGCATCTAGCTAATTCTGAATTTCAGGATAATCGATGAAACCTTTGTTAGATTAAAATATGATATATTATCTAAAGCCATTTAGCTGGGCCTGGGCTGAAATTTAAATATTTCTTTAACAACCTAACACTTAATTTCAAAAACATGTACATGTCATCATTTTCTGGTGACCAGATCTGTGGAAAACGTGCTTTATTCTGTGCTATCCATCACAGGGTAGTACTTTGTGCTGTGATATTAAGGGTTTCCATCAGAACAAAGAGGGATGCCAGTTGCGCACAGGGTGACACCCTTCCTAAATGCTGCTTTGGAAGTCTGTGTGCTTTGGTGTCACCCTTCCCAAATGCTGCTTTGGAAGTCCATGTGCTATGGTGACACCCTTCCGACAGAGAAGTTTTCCATTAGATTGTTGAGTTTGTATCTAGGACGTGATGTACTGAGCTTTGGCCATTGAGTGCTCTGAAGCTGAGAGGGAGAGCTTGGGTGGGATTCTGTGTGTGATGGGATGTGCAGCAGATCAGATGGGCAGAGAGCTTGCCGTGCGTTGAGTGCCCAGCAGATCTGCTCCCATGCTTCCTCCCAGCTTGCTTTGGTTTCACTTGCAAGTAGGCTGTATTGCCACAATCCTCATGGGAGACTTGAAAGGACATCTGACTGAAGTAAAGTCATCACCTGAGAGGTTGAAGTCCTTTTTCTCTGTCTTAAGCTCTAGAAGTATCTAATCTTCTGCTCCCAAATTACTGAGTTGAGTAACATCAGGTTTAGTGTTACAAAAAAGTTGGCATCAATGAGGTTGTAAGGTTATACCTGTGATCAGAACTTCTGCCTTGCTGTAATCGCCTGCTATTCACACTCTTCAGGAGGAATCTTCCTCCTGTAAGATCTTTTCTGTTAAAACTGGTATTTTGTAGAGTAGTGGTGTGCTTATACATGGGGAGAGTACCTAGATCTGCCTTAAGTGAAGCACAGCACATTGATTTTCACTGCAGTGAAATCTGCATTTTACTTTTTTTTAAATTAGAAAACTCTAAGATCTTAGTGAGATAAGAAATAATGTTTTTCCAACCACAGGAAAAAAAGCTATTTTGAAAATGGTGATCAAAAACCCCAAACCTGGAATATTTTCATTCACTGAAAAGAAAAATAAAAGTTTAGAAAGAAATAAGTTTAAAAATTTCCTTCCAGGCTATTTTAATAATAAATTGTATGCATGGCTAAAGGGTAAGTAAATTGGAATCAGAAATCACAATTTTTTTAAAGTCAGTATGGTTACTTCAAAAACTAGTTGATAAATTGAAAAATACTTTTCCTTCAAAAGCGATGTTTTAACAAATTTCTTATTTTCTAATTCCAAGAAGTTGCATTCTGATTTTTTCCTAAGATTTGTCCCCCCCTTTCCCTGTTTTTTTTGCAGTTTTGCAGTGTATTTTTCTGGGTCAGTATCCCCTCACCTTCTGTTAGGAGGGAAAGACATGCTGGCCAATAGTTGTCGGCAATTTGTGCAATCTAAAACAAGCTCCTAAGTACAGGGAGGAGAAGCACTCTTCTAAATCACAGTGAAAACATTCAATTATAAGGTCTGTTTCTGAAGCTGTGGCTCCTGCTGACTTCCTAAGGAGAAGACCCTCTTTTCTATAAAGAGCCTTTTTCCTCCTTCCCTTCAACCCATTGGCAGTAGGAGTTGGATTTCTTTCTGTCCAAAAGTCCCCTCTTGGCAGTGGATGTGCTTGGGATACTTATGTGATTAATGAGCCTAGTTAAGGGCCTGTTACCAAGGGAGAGATCAATTCATCTCACTTCACTGGAGCATTATATACTGTGTATTGTCATCGCTGAAGATACGGTCTTTTGCGGTAGGTAAATTCTGCCTTTCAGCATACAGGTGAGGAGTCGTCCTTTAGCTTTCTCCGAAGGACAGGGTTATGAAATGCCCTCAGCTCTGGTGTCTGAGAGTTACCCCTCTAGATTTTGTTCTGCTTATGTACCTGGCTTGTTGGGGGGAGCAAGGATTGTGTAACTTTGTGGTTAGGCTTTTGAGGTACAAGATGAAGTTTTGGGCAGTTGATCTGGAAAACTGAGGGACAAAAATGAGAATAGTAGTAACCCAGCCTTTACATCTCAGTATCCATTCTGTCCCTTGGCATCCGTATTAGGTTACAGTTTTCTCTGTGTGCTGTCTGCCTACAGTGAGTTAAAATAAATTAAAAGAACAATGCCATTTCAGCTACTTCTTCATAGGAGG